>ML664161.1:44549186-44740153 GCA_007570785.1 Antilocapra americana | reverse complement strand
ACACACTGTGGGACATCTGAGGAATTCTCACTGGGCACGCACTGTGGTACATCTGTGGGACTCTCCATGGGCACACAGTGTGGGACATCTGTGGGACTCTCACTGGGCACACAGTGTGGGGCATCTGTGGGACTTTCACTGGGCACACAGTGTGGGACACATGAGGAATTCTCACTAGACACACATTGTGGGACATCTGTGGGACTCTCACTGGGCACACACTGTGGGGCTCTCCCTGGGCACACACCGTGGGACTCTCACTGGGCACACATTGTGGGATATCTGTGCGACCCTCACTGAGCACAACTGCCAAGTTGTCTTTCTGGCCTTTTGTGGCTCTTTAGTAATGGCGAGAGACTGCAGTTTCCTAAGAAGAAAACACTCTCTACAAATTTAAGGATTTCTGAATATTTCTAGTTGGTTCCCTGTTTCTTTCTTCTCATTCAGAAAATTACAAGCTATAAGCCACTGGGAAGAAGGCAGGAGAATGTCACACTCTACATCTAGCCAGAACCTTTAAAGATTATAGAGTTCTTCTCCTTATTATTAGGACATAATATATTTTAAGTGTTCAGAGTTCAAGTAATAACTCTTGGTAGACTGTGAACTTCTAATCATCTTTGCAGTTCCCAGTAGTTGCCTGAGTTCCAATCTTCTGGAGAAATCTTTTCCTTTAATGTCCAAATAAAATAACTCAAGCTGTAGCCAGTGTAGTTTGGGGGAGTACAATACCTCCCCAGCATTTTGAAAATGCTTAATCAGTGCTTGCCTTCTTCTGTGGCTTCTTGTCATCTCTCTCCCACCTAATTTTTTGTCATCCTTGGTCTTATCACAAGGCCTGCCAACTGCTGCCCTCTTTGTTCTGTTTCTCCCAGAATGTGGGCAGAGTTCCCTCTTCCTTCATTTCTAAGGCACCAATAATCATAAAGTCTATTGTGTATAATAGATTTTAACTAAATATTAACAGAGAGGCATCTTTAATTCTAAAATTCTTTACCTATCCCTTTAGAGAGAATTTATGACCAGCCAATTCTTTCTGTAAATAAAATATTAGTTGCTCAGTCATGTCTGACTTTTTGCAACCCCATGGGTTGTAGACTGCCAGGCTCCTCTGTCCATGGAATTCTCCATTCAGAGATACTGGAGTGGGTTGCTATTCCCTCCTCCTGGGGATCTTTCCACCCAGGTATTGAACCTGGGTCTCCTGCATGGCAAGCAGATTCTTTATCATCAAGCCACTCGGGAAGCCCCTTTTGTAGCTAAAGGCCTATTCTATTTCTTCTCTTACCCGATTCCTCATGAGATTCATAAATTCCTATTTTGGATCCCAGAAAGAACACTTTCAAATTATGCTGATTATTATAGTTCCCTTTGTTTTGGTAATTCCAGTGTAATCTGCAGCCTGAGCCCTACTTTCCCTGTCTGAACTGTTGGTGTATTTCCCTAAACAGGGAAATTTTCCTCTCATTTCTTTTTTTTTTGCATCAAGATTGTAAAAAAGACTAAAGTAAGACTTAAAAGAGCAATTTTTAAAATCTCTACATTATACTTGTTTGTCAGTTTAGATGTGATGTACCTGGCATGTGAGGCCCTTGGCACGTGGTGAAACTCAATCTTTAACAACAGTAATATTCACTCTTTCTTTGAAGATAGCAATTAATCTCATGAATATTTCATGTGTTGTTTTCCTTTTTCATCTTGTGATCCTTTTAAGGACTCCCATAGACTCTCTGGAGAGGGAAATGGCAACCCACTCCAGTATTCTTGCCTGGAAAATCCCATGGACAGAGGAGGCTGGTGGGCTACAGTCCATGGGGTCGCAAGAGTCAGACACAACTTTGCGACTAAAGCACCACCACCATAAATTCTCTCTTGAACCCAAACTCTCAATCCAAACAAAACAAACTGTAAAGTTCACTGTGTGAGTGCTCTCATCAGCAAGCAAAGCAAGTCCACATTCCAGCTGGCTTCTGAGTAACACCCATGGTCTCTTTAATCTGAGAGTCTTAGTTTCCTCTTTTGTAAAATGAGGAAGTTGGCCTACTTTTTCTGTAGCTTTCTTCCAGCTTTAGAAAATCATGTATGCCTCTTAAAGATGATGGGGGAGGAGATAAGGGGTTGGACCCAAGAAGTGGAAAAGGCCAGCTAATCTTATTTGTAGCCCTGACCATCTGCTGCCATTAACACTAACATTTGATAAACAAAATGTTTCAACTAAAATTAAGTGATAGGGGTAATACAGTTCAAGTATGAAAAAAATTTTTCTCCTTAATTTTAATTTAAACCATTTCTTTTTCTTCTATAATTGTTTCAAAACTACCCAAGAAGATGCAAGAATTGGTCTTAGTGAGGGACAGTTTTGTAGAAAAATTAAAGAAAAAAATTCAAGATTACTGTCTGAGTTAAGATTTTAGCTTGCTTAGAAATGTTAAAAAAAAAAAAATTAAGTTGAAGCACCATCTAGTGGCTCTCAATTGTGTTTCGCTAAAAGTCGCCTCCAACTTCCCTCAATTTAGGACCACAATTAATTTGTTGTGCATGTATATGTACATGTATGTTCAGAAAAGAAAATAATGCTGGATTTTTTTTTTAATTTTTATGTGTGAGTAAGATTTTGAGAGGAAATAGTTTAGCTTTTTACTCTTCCCAGAAAATCAGGGCAGTGAGAGTGGAACAGACAAACATGAACTTGGGTAAATCTCTTCAGGCAGTGATGGAGTCTCTTCTGTGGAAAAAGAACGTAATAAAATCCTGTAGATTTCAGTTCCTCTGTTTTTCTGCTCACATCCTCTCTAAGAGCCCACAACAGTGTCTTTATCTTCCCAATCTTATAATGCAGACATGTCCTCACATGTCTAGGGATTGGCTAACTATTAGGTCATCTTTGCCCACCCCCAGCTTCCCACACCCTTTTGTATCAGAAGCCCACAGCATTCCTTGAGTTTACACAACTAGCAATTCTTTTGCAAATATCATAGAGATGGCTTTTTTGCCTAGGATCACTATATTCTGAAGTTACATCTGATTGATTACCTCTAAGGGAAGAATGAAAATAGACTTTGACAGTGCACATGAATAGAATATAACTTGCTTCATAATCCAGGAGAACAAAAATAGGCCATGAAAATGCACATGAATAGAGCATAATCCATGTTGCAAGAACCAAGAGCAAATCTTATGATTGGTAAGCTAGATATTTATATCAATCAGATTAAGTTCAACTGCACATGGAGTAAAACTGAAAACAACAGTGCCAAGAACAAAATAGTTTATTCTCTCTCACACAAAAATTCAGTAGGTAGTCTATGGCTACTTCATGGTCATGAGGTGCCAGGATCCTTCTATCTTTCATTTTCACCCTTTTAATAAGTTAGGTTCCATCCTCAAAGTTACCCAAGACCCACTTTGGCTGGTGGACTTCCAGTCATCACACCAGAGTTGCAATCTAGGAGCTAAGAATAAAAATCAAAAAAGGGCCTCTTCTTTCTCTTTAAGGAACAATTCCTAAAATATCACACAAGATGTACATTTACACTTGTGAGAACTTTTGTGGGTGGTCGTACTGAGTTGCAAGAGAAACTGAGAAATGTCTTTTAGCTAAGTATGTCTCCACACTAAATAAAAGTGGAGTTTTATTACTAGGCATGTGTCAGAAACCTAATGTGACAATAATGCTATGTTTCAAACAACCACAAAAACCTCTGTGACGATTGTTCAAATGTCTGAGATCAACTGAAGATCAGGTGGACAACTCTTTTGACCTTGACTGCGCTTCTTCACACTTCAGGGGGAGATGACTGACAGCTATTGAATTGTGTAGGCTGGCCTTGACAGAAAGTCGGGGATGATCCTGGGGTGTCTCAGCTGTCTACATTTTTCTCATCCTCCAGAAGAAGGATGCTCAGTCATGTTCTTATGGAGTAGCAATAGAAACTTTCAGGACCTTTTGCGACCTAGGCTCAAAACTGGTACACTGCCACTTCTGCCTCATTTTATTGGCTAATGCAAATAAAATTCTTTACGGAAAGAATTTTCCATAAAAACTTTTTATGGAAAGAAGTCTAAGGTTATTGACAAATTACATGGATAGAGGGAGGGGAGAAAATTTGGAATCATGAATATAATCATCTCCTATGAGATGAAAGGAGAAATGAACATTGCACCAGGCAGCTAGCAATCTGTGCAACAGTATTTTTGAGGCTGTAATTGAATTGTAGTACTAGACTTTCTTCCATTTTATGCCTTATCTTAAAAGTGAGGGAATTATTATTTAAAAAGAGAGAGAAAAGAACTAATATAACTAATATAAGTTATATATATTATATATATTATATATATATTATATATATATTATATATATATTATTTGCTAATTTATTTCTTGACTCATGTTTGGTTACTAACAGCGTATAAACCTTCACATTTGTCTTATTATTTACTGTAGGCAGAGATTGGCTGTATGTACCCAAAACCTGATTTTATTTATTCCAAGGCAGCTACACTACATTCTTTAGCTTCCATAGCAGTTAGTGTGGCTATGTGACAAGCACTAGTCAATGGAATGTTAGCAGAAGCGATTTCCACTAAAACCCTGCATCTATCTGTCTGTCTCTGTCCTCTGTCTCTGTATCTCTTCATATTTCTTCTAGTCACCTGCTGAACAGAAAATACTCTGAGAAAGGCAGAGCCATAGGATAAGAAAGTGAAGAGGAATTAGAGAGTATCCTGATGAAGGTGAAAGAAGAGCATGAAAAAGCTGTCTTAAAAAAAATCAACATTCAAGAAACAAACATGGCATCTGGTCCCATCACTTCATGGCAAATAGATGGAGAAACAATGGAAACAGTGACAGACTTGATTTTCTTGGGCTCCAAAATCACTACGGATGGTGATTGCAGACATGAAATTAAAAGACTCTTACTCCTTGGAAGAAAAGCTATGACAAACCTAGACAGCAGCATCAAAAAGCAGAAACATTACTTTGTCAACAAAAGTCCCTATAGTCAAAGCTATGGCTTTCCCAATAGTCATGTATGGATGTGAGACCTGGACAATAAAAAAGGCTGAGTGCCAAAGAACTGATGCCTTCAAACTGTGGTGCTGGAGAAGACTCTTGAAAGTCCCTTGGACTGCAAGAAGATCAAACCAGTCAATCCTAAAGGAAATCAACCCTGAATATTTATTGGAAGGACTGATACTGAAGCTCCAATACTTTGGCCACTTGAGGTGAAGAGCTGATTCATTGGAAAAGACCCTGATACTGGGAAAGATTGAAAGCAGGAGGAGAAGGGGATGACAGAGGATGAGATGGTTGGATGGCATCATCAACTCAATGGACATGAGTTTGAGCAAACTCCAGGAGATGGTGAAGAACACGGAAGCCTGGTGTGCAGCAGTCCATGGGGTGGCAAAGAGTCAGACAGGACTGAACAACAACAACAAGATTAATATGCTAAGGGCTTTAATGGGTAAGCAGACAACATACAAGAGCAAGTGGGCAACATAAACAGAGAGATAGAAACTCTAAGAAAGGACCATAAAGAAATACTAGAGATCAAAAAAGCTGTAACACAAATGAAAAACACACTTGATGAACTTATTAATAATTAATGCTGAGGAAAGAATCTTTGGTTTAGAGGACATATCAGTATGTCCTATTTAAATTTCAAAAATTTAATAGTAAAGACAACAAAGATTAAAAAATAGAACAGGTTGTCTAAGGACTGTGGAACAAATACAAAAGTTGCAACACGTTAATGGAAACATCAGAAGGAAAAGAAAAAGAAAGGAGATAAGAAAAAATATTTGAGACAATAATGACTGGAAATTTCCCCCAAATTAATGTCAAAATCAAACCAAAGTTCAAGGAGACTTGGAGAACGCCAATCAGGATAAATGTCAATCAAACAAACAACTAGTGGGCATATCAACCAGATTCAGGCATATCATATTCAACCTCAATAAAAAATTAAGAAAAACATCCTGAAGAAAGCGAGAGAAACAAATCATCTTACTTACAGAGAAACAAAGATAAGAATTATATCAGTATTCTCCTCAGAAACTGTGCAAGCAAAAAATAGAATGAAAATATTTTAAATATTGATACAGAAAAACCTCTCCCACCTAGAATTCTGTAACTTGTGAAATTATCCTTCAAAATTAAAGGAGAAATAAAGAGTTTCTCATATAAATAAAAATCAGAGAAAGTTATTTCCAGTAGACCTGCCATACAAGAAATATTAAAAGTTCTTCAGAGAGAGGAAATAATATAGGTCAGAGACTCAGATCTACATAAAGAATGGTATTAGAAAATAAATAAGTGAAGGTAAAATAAAAACTTACTTTCTTTACTTTTAATTGATCTAATAGGTAACAGTGTTCAAAATAATAATAGCAACACTGTATTCAATTATACAATTGAATTATTGTTTGTTTGCTTATATATAAGTGAAATGGATGACAACAGTGATACAAGGAATGGCCAAAGTTGAGAATATTAGTAATTCTGAATGTGGACAAGAATGTAAAACAACATGGACCCTCATTGACTGCTGACAAGAATGCAAAATGGTACAGCAACTTTAGAAGACAGTTTGGTGGTTTCTCAGAAAATTAGACATACTTTTATCATACAATCCAGCAGTAGCACTCCTTGGTATTTACTCAAGGGAGCTGAACAATTCATGTCCACACAAAAACCTGCACACAAATGTTTATAGCAACTTTATTCATGAATGCCAACATCTTGATGCAATCAAGATGCTTTCAGTAGGTGAATGGCTAAATGAACTGGTTCAGTTCAGTTGCTCAGTCATGTCCAACTCTTTGTGACCCCATGAACTGCAGCACGCCAGACCTCCCTGTCTATCACCAACTCCTGGAGTCTACCCAAACCCATGTCCATCGAGTCAGTGATGCCATACAGCCACCTCATCCTCTGTCATCCTCTTCTTCTCCTGCCCCCAATCCTTCCCAGCATCAGGGTCTTTTCCAATGAGTCAACTCTTTGCATGAGGTGGCCAAAGTACTGGAGCTTCAGCTTCAACATCAGTCCTTCCAATGAACACCCAGAACAGATCTCCTTTAGGATGGACTGGTTGGATCTCCTTGCAGTCCAAGGGACTCTCAAGAAAAAATGAACTGGTACATCCAGATAATGGAATGTTATCCAGTGCTGAAAAGAAATTAGCTATCGAGCCAAGAAAAGATACTGAGGAAAATTAAATACGTATTAAAGTAAAGTAACGCAATATGAAAAGGCTACATACTATACAATTTCAACTACATGGTGTTTTTTAAAGGCAAAACTATGGAAACATTAAAGAGATCAGTGATTACCAGGATTCAGAGGGGAAGAGAGAGAGAAATAAGAAAAACACAGAAGATTTTTAGGGCACTGAATCTGTGTATGATACTATAATGATAAATATATGACATTATATACTTGTTCAAATCCATGGAAAGTAAAACCCCAAAAGCAAACTTTATGTAAACTATGGACTTTGGGTGATAGATCTGCGTCTATCTAAGCTCATCAGTTGAAACTAACATAATGCTCTGGTGAGGCATGTTGATATTGGCGGAGAGACTATGCAAGTGTAGAGTTAGGCAGTATTTGGGAAATCTCTGTACCTTCCTCTTAATTGCTGTTAACATAAAACTACCCTTAAAAAATTAAATCCTAAGATACACACATCATTTTTATAATTAGTGAATGTTTAATGTTATCAAATACATAAGGTAATCTAATGATTTTGTTCCTTTGGATAGGCAATAGAGTCAATTACATTAACAGGTTTTAATTAAACGTTCCTCCCGGTGACTCAGAGGTAAAGAATTCGCCTGCAATGCAGAGAACATAAGAAACTTGGGTTCAATCCTTGGGTCAGGAAGATCCCCTAGAGGAGGGCATAGCAACCCATTCCATTATTCTTGCTTGGAGAATCCCTTGTACAGAGAAGTCTGACAGGCTACAGTTCACAGGGTCACTAAGAGTTAGACATGACTGAAGCAACTTAGAACAGCAGCACAGTTACCTTGTTTTTGGCCATCTGTTTCCTGCCACGTCTAAATAT
This sequence comes from Antilocapra americana, assembly GCA_007570785.1. Taxonomy (NCBI): domain Eukaryota; kingdom Metazoa; phylum Chordata; class Mammalia; order Artiodactyla; family Antilocapridae; genus Antilocapra; species Antilocapra americana. Next base: position 44,732,079 of record ML664161.1, on the reverse strand, counting down.
TTCTCTAGCCCTTTACATGAGTCAGAATCTGCTGCTGACTTTTGAGTTCATCCAAAATGTTCCTCCCCACTCCCAATTTCTTTCCACTTTCCCTGGCCCTAGATTGCTTTCTTTCTTTCTCCAAAAAACAGGTTCTTTTCTCCCTTAGCTAGCTGTAATATGGAAGCATGGAAGCCAGTATTTCTCAGAATATTGTGAAATACCATTGGTATCATTGCAAGAAAAAATAGTATTCAAAGGTTTGTTTCTGGCTACCCAAGTATGCTCTAATTAGCTTCACTTCACTCATTTATTCTGCATGTTTACACTTATGAGTAAGATTCCATTTGTACAAAGAATTCTAGTCGGAAGTTGAAAGATAAAGACTAGTTATCATTTATATGTTCTTATGTTCCCTGAGCCTCATTTTCTGAAACAAACTGTACCCACAGTTTTCTTACATCTAGTTAAAAACTGTAAAACCCAAATAGAAATTTAAGGTTTCCTTTTTAGCCTTGGGGCTAGAAATATCAAAGCAGGAAAAACTACACACCAGTAAATAGTAACGTCTGAAAACTAAGAATTCAATTGACTCAATGAAGATACAAACCAAAAAAATGGAGAAAAAATACTACATTTGTCTAAATATAGAAGTTTAGTTTTACTCCATTCGAGAGTCCGCAATATTACTCTGGACTTCACTAGTCAGTGCAACATTGGAGTAAAGTAAAATCAGCAGGTTTGCTAGATAATGCACAAGTCTATCATTGCTACTAGAGCAAACCATAAAATATCTTATAAATGGATCAAGAGCATCCTCATCACTATTGAAAGATATCTTTAATTTTTGCTAGAAATGTCATAGAATCAGACTTTCCAGACATCGTGATAATGAAGGAGACTTCAGTAATGTCTCAGCTGAAGTCCTCCCAAACTTCTGCCTTTGGGGTGGTTGGTGTTCTACTTTAATACAAATCCACTGTAAATCTGTCAAAATATCTATCTTTCAGTCACTTTTGTTTACTCTCAGTTCAACACTGAGAGTATTGAACCATTATGTATTATGAGAGTATTATGCACCATTTTTCTTTGCCATTTTAATTTATTTTCATCTCTGTTCTATATGTTTTTGGCTGGTTAACAACTGACAGGAAATGTCTGTAAGTTTTGCCAAGTGATAAGGTAAAAAAGACAATGTTAACTATTCATTAGTTTTCACACAGTACTGAGGTGATGAGATAAATTATACAGCAATTCTTTTAAAAGTTAGCATTTTTGGCAGTACAAATTACATAGAAGTTTACAGAATGATGAATTTTTATACATGTATACACCAAAACCAAGATAAGGCCATTTCCATTAATTAAGAAGTTTCCTTCATGTTCCATCTTTGTCAATATCCTTCCTCAGAAGGGAACACTACTCTGAATTCTGTCACCATTTTGCTAGTTTTTGAACTTCATATAAATGAAATTTTTTACATAGTTCATGTTTTAATGCCGTGTCAATTTTTTTATGAATATGCCATAATTCATTCCTTCATTTCTCTGTGGATTTAGATTGGTCCAGTTTGGGACTAACATAAACAAAGTTTCTATGAACATTTTTTGTTTTTATATATCTTTTGGTCTACTTATGCATTTATATTCTTGGATATATAGCAAGGAATAAAATTGGTGGTTCACAGGATAGACATATGTGTGACTTTAAAAAATATTTCCTGTCGAATTGTGTCACCTCAAAGTTGATATGTTAATGTTCTAACCTCCAGTACCTCAGATTGTGACCTTATTTGGGAACAGGGCCATCACACATGTAATTATTAATATGATGAGGTCCTACTGGAATAGGTTCCGTCCTAATCTAATGACTGGTGCTATTACAAAGAGAGAGTAATGGGACAAAGACATACATATGTAAAGATAAAGGCAGAGATCAGAATGGTGCTTCTATAAGCCAGTGAACATCAAAGATTTCCAACTAACCATCAGAAACTAGGAGAGAAGTTTCTTTCTTTCTGTTTTAAGAGATTTAAAGATTCTTTTGATGATGGGACACGACACAAAGGCACTTGAATAGATATCAATAATAGGCAGACCTCTTTGTTACTTAATGGCTTCAAAAAATAGAGGGCTGACATATAGGGCCATAGGGTTTGCACCTGTGGACAGAGTTAATATCAGACTGGGAGTGTAGAGAGCAGTTTATCACAAGGAGGGTGGGATTAGGTTTCCAAGGCTCTTGGATTGGATAATTTGGATAATTTCCTGGACACCTGTGCATAATTGTCTGTGCACATATTCCTTGCGGTCTGGTACTTGGCTCTAGGGCAATGAAGATGTGTATGCAGTGGCCTGGACTGTGAGAATCCAGATAAGGGAAGTGATGGAAGTGTGGATTTAATCAGCTACTCAAGCAGAGTAACTCATCACATGAGTTACTCATGCCCTAGTCAGGGAATAAAAATTTGGTTTAGACAGTATTTTTTTTTTCATTTTTAAAATTTATTTGTTACCTTTGGCTGTGCTGGGTCTTCATCGTTGCATGAACTTTCCTCTAGTTGCAGCAAGCATGGGCTCTAGGGAGCATGGGCTTCGGTTGTTGCAGCACGTGGGCTCAGTATTTGCAGCTTCCACTTCCAGACCACAGGCTCAGTAGCTGTGGGTGCCCAGGCTTAGTTTCTCCACATCATGTGGGATCTTCCTAGATCAGGGGTTCAACCTGTGTCTCTGGCATTGACAGGTGGATTCTTCACCACTGAGCTACCAAGGAAGCCTCAAATGGTATTTTTAAAAAAACTAAAAAATATATTAAAACTGACACACTGATCTTTACATTAGTTTTGAGCTTGATTGTATGTAGTATTTGAGTGGCTCCAGTAGTAAAGGAGACTTCTAAAGAGTAATGCCTAAGTTTCGTAAACAGCTTAAAAATATTTTATTATGAGATGAAAATAAATAGAAGTATAAGAAGTTCTTGTAGGTTGGTCCATGACCAAGTTCTTCATTATGTAGTATTAGCCAAGAAAACAAATCTAGAATTCTAAGAACCTATACAGTATCTTCAATTCAGTTCAGTCACTCAGTTGTCTCCAACTCTTGAGACCCCAAGGACTGCATGCAGTATGCCAGGCCTCCCTGTCCATTGCCAGCTCCTGGAGTTTACACAAACTCATGTGCATTTAGTCAGTGAACCTTCTCATCCTCTGTCGTCCCCTTCTCCTCCTGCCTTCAATCTTTCCCAGAATCAGGGTCTTTTCAAATTAGTCAGTTATTTGCATCAGGTGGCCACAGTGTTGGGGTTTCAGCTTTAGCATCAGTCCTTCCAATGAATATTCAGGACTGATTTCCTTAGGATAGATTGGTTGGACCTCTTGTAGTCCAAGGGACTCTCAAAGAGTCTTCTCCAAGACCACAGTTCAAAAGCATCAGTTCTTCGGTGCTCAGCTTTCTTTATAGTCCAACTCTCATATCCTACGTGACTACTGGAAAAACCATAGCTTTGACTAGATGGACCTTTGTTGGCAAAGTAATTTTGAGTTGTAAAGTATGTTGAAAGCATCTTATATTTTTATGACAATATTATCTTGGTATATTCATTGATTCAAGGTGACAAGTCCATTGTTGGAGGGTTTGAGCTTGTAGTTCAGTAAGTTATATGTAATCGTCAGTGATATATGTATCCAAGTGGAAGAAATAGTTGTGGTGGTCATTATCAGAGATGCAGGCCGGGAGGTTGTAGTGGCAAGCTAGAGATGGGAAGTAGGAGAAGGCACCGGGGAGTGAATGATTTCCCTCCCTAGGGAACCTAGGGGTGAATCTATATGAGGCCTCCTGGGGAAAGCAATATTCTCCATTAATTTTTAGAATGACACAGATAGATTTTCCTTTAGACATGAGAGTATAGGGAGAGTGTAGGGAACTATGTCTTTACAGAGCACAAGGAGTATATTCGGTTTATGGGCTAAGCAAACAGTGAGGGGCAGTTTTTTGCATCAGAAGCTCATGGCAGGACTTCCCTGGTGGTTTAGTGGCTAAGACGCCATGCTTCCAATGCAGGGGGTGCAGATTCCATCCCTGATCAGGGAACTAGATCCCCCATGCTGCAACTAAGAGGTTTTATGCAGCGACTAAAAGATTCCATATGCTGCAACTAAGGAGATCCCACAAGCTATAACTAAAATAAAAAGAAGATTCCATATGCCGTAGTGAAGATCACAGATCCCACCTGCCAACTAAGACCTGCTCAAATAAATAAATAACCCAATCAAATAAGTAAATATTTAAAAATGAAGACGTTTATGAGCCATCATACATAGTTCAGAGACTTTAGAGTTATGACAGGAAATCCTAAAACCTGCACAATGAAAAAGTCTCTGAGAGCACTAACAGAAGTACCTGTTGATTTTAACTTAGACATTAGAGCCTTTTGTTGGCCATTTAATGTAAGCTCATTTGTAAGTAGAAGCATCAGGGAGATTAAGCAAAATGGGTAAATGGGGAATGTGTTGTCTCTGATTTAATTTAATTTTTTAAAAAAGTTTGGCTAAGCTAGGCTGTTGCATGCGGGCTTTTCTGTAATTGTGGCCCATGGGCTTCTCCTGGGGGCTTCTTGCTGTGCTGCACAGGCTCCAGAGCACGTGGGCCAGTGGTTGTGGCACATGGACTTCCTCTAGTTGTGGCATGCAGGCTTAGTTGCCCCGTGGCATGTGGGATTGTAGTTCCCTGACCAGGGATCGAACCCGTGTCCCCTGTGTAGGAAGACTGATTCTTAACCACTGGACCACCAGGAAAGTTTAATTTTAATTTATTACTTATTGTGTCAGAATATTTATGCCCACTTTCTTAGTCTGTTCAGGTTGCTATATATATATATATATATATATATAAAATACCATGGACTGGGTGACTTTTAAATAACAGAAAATTTTTTTTTTCACAATTCTGAAGGCTGAGAAGTCCAAAATGGATTCACTGATAGATTTGGTGTCTGGTGAGGACCAGCTTTCTGGCTCATAGAGAGTCTTTTTATCGTGTTCTCAGATGGTGAAGGGGACAAGCCAGCTCACTGGGATCTCTTTTCTAAAGGCACTAATCCCATCCCTGAAGGTTCTATCCTTATGACCTAATCACTTCCCAGGCCCCCACCTCCAAACACAATCACTTTAAAGGAACAGGTTTCAGCCCATGAATTTGGTACCACAAGTGGCTAATCACGTCTATTGCCCTAAGGTGGCTCCCACTTAGGCTAGTATCTAACTATGGTATTTAGCCAATTAGAATTGCTCATATTTAATATTCCAACAGCTTAGAAACTGGATTAAGGAGAGACAAGGAAACCACCAGCAGACACAACAGCAAGCAACAAGATTAAAGTAAAGCACACTGACTTCCCAAACCCACCATTCTCTTCGTGGTTTTGAATGAATCAGTAAGCAAGACCAGACCCCCAAGAAGCTATACAAGTCAGCAGTCATGACTACTTTATTCTGTGACAGTGTCAAGTATTTTATAAGATTGAAAGATTCTTTTGACAACAGAATGCAACGCAGTAACACTCACATAGATAAGAGGCAGAATTCCTTGTTACTTAAAACTCCAAATGAGAGAAGGCTGCCAAACAGAGCCATGCAGGGTTAGAGACAGGCTAACAGCAAAAAATATACTGCATTTGTTTTTCTCCATCTGACATATTCACTGAGCAAAATACCCTCCAGGTCCATCCATGTTGTAGCAAATAAAATGTCATTCTTTTTTCATAGTAATTTTTGAGTAATTCTTTGTAGATACCACTTATTTATCATTCATCTGTTAAATGGACACAGGTTGCTTCCATATATTGGCTATTGAAAATACTGCTGCTAAAAACATTGTGATGCATATGTCTTTTTCAAGTTAGGTTTTATGTTTTATTCAAGTATGTACCAGGAGTGGAATTGCTGGATCACATGATAGTTCTTTTTCTAGATTTTTGAGAAATCTCAGTACTGTTTTCTATATTGACTGCACCAATTTCCATTCCCACCAACAGTGTATAAGGGTTCCCTTTTCTCTACATCTTTTTGAACATTTGTTATTTATTGTCTTTTGATGATAGCCATTCTGACAGGTGTGAGGTAATATCTCATTGTGGCTTTGATTTGCATTTCCTTGATGATTAGAGAGGATGGGAATCTTTTCATGTGCCTGTTGGCTCTCTGAATGTCTTCTTTGCAAAAATGTCTATTCATGTCTTCTGCCCATTTTTTAACGGTTATCTGGTTTTTTGATGTTGGGTTATGTGAGCTGTTTATAAATTTAACCCCTTATCAAACATATCATCTGCAAATACTTTCTTCCATTTGGTAGGTTCTTTTCATTTTGTCAATGTTTCACTTTTCTGTGCAAAAGGCTTTAAATTTAATTATGTCTCATTTGTTTATTCTTTTGTTTCCTTTATCTGACAAGACATATCTGAAAATATATATCTAAGACTTACGTCAAAGAATATTCTACCTATGGTTTAGTCTTACCTTTAGATATTTAATTCATTTTCAGTTTATTTTTATATATGATATGAGAGAATGTTCTAATTTTACTCTTTTACATGTAGTTGTCCAATTTTATCAGCACCATTTATTGAAGGGACTGTATTTTCCCCATTGTGTATTCTTTCCTCCTTTGTCACAGATGAATTGACCATAGTTCTCTGTTCTGTTCCATTGATCTATGTATCTGTTTTTGTGCCAGTATGATTATTGTAGTTTTGTAGTATAGTCTGAAGTCAGGAAACATGATACTTCCAGCTTTGTACTTTTTCCTTAGGATTGCTTTGGCAATTCTGAGTCTTTTGTGGTTCCAAAAAGATTTCAAGATTCTTTGTTTTGGTTCTGTGAAAAATGTCATCAGTGTTTTGGTAGGAATTACCTTAAATCTGCAGATTGTTTTGAGTAGTATGGACATTTTAACTATATTAATTCTTCCAGTTCATGAACACGGGATATCTTTTCATTTCTTTGTATCGTCCTGAATTTCCTTCATCAGTGTTGTATAGTTTTCAAAGGTCTTTCACTTCCTTGATTAAGTTTATTCCTAGGTATTTTATTCTTTTTTATGTGATTTTTTTTATATTCATAGATAGATAAACTTTATTCCTATGTTTACATAAAAATGAATTGATAGTGAACAGGAAATGTTTTCCCAAAGGGTTAAAATTTATCAAACAATGGAACTTGGTCCTTCCTCTTAGTTTATCTCTGAATTCAATTCAATGACACATCATTATTAGTATCCGCCCCCACTAATCATTTTCACACAATATCTAAAAGACTTTGGATGTCACTTAACCATTCTCTGGAAATCTCTTGAACTGCTTTCAGTTACAAGAGAATGGCAAGGTTTTTATCCGTTCATACTGTATTCCACTGAAGGCAAAAATAAATCCCTCAATTCTCTTGCTTAAACTATGGCTGTTCCACTATGGAGATTCCTTAAGAAACTGGAAATAGAATTGCCATATGACCCAGCAATCCCACTGCTGGGCATACACACTGAGGAAACCAGAATTGAAAGAGACACATATACCCCAACATTCATCCCAGCACTGTTTACAATAGCCAGGACATGGAAACAACCTAGATGTCCATCAGCAAACAAATAGATAAGAAAGCTGTTGTACATATACATGATGGAATATTACTCAGCCATTAAAAAGAATGCATTTGAATCAGTTCCAATGAGGTGGATGAAACTGGAGCCTATTATACAGCATGAAGTAAGCCAGAAAGAAAAACACCAATACAGAATACTAATGTGTATACATAGAATTTAGAAAGATGGTAATGATGACCCTATATGTGAGACAGCAAAAGAGACACAGATGTATATAGTACAGTCTTTTGGACTCTGTGGGAGAAAGTGAGGATGGGATGATTTGAGAGAGTAGCATTGAAACGTGTTATTATCATTTGTGAAGCGGATCACTGGTCCAGGTTCGATGCATGAGACAAGGTGCTCAGAGCTGGTGCACTGGGATGACCCTGTGGGATGGGACCGGGAGGGACGTGGGAGGCGGGTTCTGCATGGGAAACACATGTATGCCCTTGGCTGATTCATGTTGATGTTTGGCAAAAACTACCACAATATTGTAAAGTAATTAACCTCCAATTAAAATTAATTAATTAATTTAAAAAAAACTATGGATGTTGGCAGTGTCCAAATGAAGAACTTAACACTAACACACAAAGAACACAGTAACTTTGCTTTAAATTTTTCTCATTGAAGAATTATTTTTACTATCTCTCTAGAAGACAGTTATAAAAAATACCTGTAAAAACATTGAAAAGTTCTTTAAAAATCCGGGAATGAAAATTCTGAAGTATAAATTATAGTACATCTTCTATGATTTGCAAATAAGAATAAAATGCATTTTTCAAGCTAGAATTTCTGAATGATTACAGGAATTTTCCAGAAGGAGCCAGAACATCAAACCTTAGCAATTTTCTATTTTCATCCCAATTGAGTTTTTGAAAAGCTATAAAAACTGTTGATAGGCATAGTTCACACAGGAACTTGCTGCCACTAACAATGAAGTCAATCTGAAGGACAGAGATTTGTATCCTGGACATACCAGGCTTTTCCATGCAACTGATTGAGGTAGTCTCTTATTTTTTCCCTTATGTTTTAAACAAAAGTAAATATACATATGGTAAAAAAAAAAATTAAATGGTACAGAAAAATTTAAAATACTCAGTAAATACCCTTTCCTTTCATAACCTGGAAAATCTGATGTCTTCCAAATCATCAGTCACATGAATAATCTGCAAAATGAAGTCAACTTTGGAGTCTCTTCATCTGAAAGTTATTCTCAGGACTTTTAGAAATTGTTGATTCTCTCATATATCACCTCTGTTACAGAGGAAAACCATGAAGTCTTCTTTAAAACAAACAAACCTAACTAGAAAGCAATACACACAGTCCACTCAGAGACAAGTCCAGGCAGGCAGCACCTTGTACTCTATGGTTCTGGTCCTGGCTATAGGCAGAGTCTCTGGTATCAACTAGAGACATGGGCCCGTATCAGGAACTCAGCAGAGCGTTTCGTAAATGCTTTGGATCCCCCTGGCCAGTTGCACATCCTCTGGGAAGAGCATGAGGTGGCCAGCATGTCAGGAGAAGAAATAAACGTCCTCTATGAAGTGACCTAGAAATGCTTCTGCCATCTCTGGTAGGGCCAACAGGGCTTGGGCTTGCCAACTGAAGCCCACACCATGAATGAATTTAACACATTTCTCTTTCCAGGAGACAGAAGAGGCTCTTTCTTAATAGCAGGTATGTGCTCTTCTGAAGAATTCAGGTCTCCTTCAGGACCCCATGTCTCCTGCTAGCAAGTTGACAAGAGAAAGTACCTAAGGACTGGACCAGCTAGTGAGCAGCGGGAGCCAGACTCAGGGTGTGCCTCCTTGGTGTTTCAGGCTTGTGGCTTTGGCAGCCCTGGCCCATTGCAGACACAGAGAATTGTAGGCCCACGGCTCCATCTCAGCTTTCCACTCTGGGGGCCGACGCTGGGAGAGCCAGGAGTGCTCTGGCCACATGTCCTGGCTGGGTGGTGTTCAAATTATCCACCTGTTGTGATCTTAAAAATAATTTCATTTATTTTTTTTTTTTGAAGTTTTCAAGCAGAAAGATATAATTACACCAAAAAAATCCTTCACCCCAATGATAAACCCCTTTACACAGAGATACTAAATCACGTACATCAATAAGTAAATGGACATCATGAAAAAATCAATTGCAAATATATAATCTGACACAAATTTTTGCTGCATCATGCTTAAGGTCATCTCTGATGCTAGGTCTTAGTATGTCAAAGTCTATTTTTATTTCTTTCTTTCTTTTTTTTTACTTTACAATATTGTATTGGTTTTGCCATACATTGACATGAATCCACCATGGATATACATGTGTTCCCCATCCAGAACCTCCCACTTCCCTCTCTATCCCATCCCTCTGGGTCATCCCAGTGCACCAGCTCCTAGCACCCTGTATCATGCATCGAACCTGGACTGGCGATTTGTTTCACATATGATAATTTACATGTTTCAATGCCATTCTTCCATATCATCCCACCCTCGTCCTCTCCCATAGAGTCCAAAAGACTGTACTATACATCTGTGTCTCTTCTGCTGTCTCGCATACAGGGTCATCATTGCCATCTTTCTAAATTCCATGTATATGCATTAGTATACTGTATTGGTGTTTTTTTCTTTCTGGCTTACTTCACACTGTTTAATAGGCTCTGGTTCCATCCACCTCATTAGTACTGATTCAAATGTATTCTTTTTAATGGCTGAGTAATATTATATTTTGTATATGTACTACAGCTTTCTTATCCATTTGTTTGTTGATGGACATCTAGGTTGCTTCCATGTCCTGGCTATTATAAACAGTGCTGCGATGAACTTTGGTGTACACATGTCTCTTTCAGTTCTGGTTTCCTTGGTGTGTATGCCCAGCAGTGGGATTGCTGGGTCATATGGCAGTTCTATTTCCAGTTTTTTAAGGAATCTCCATACTGTTCTCCATAGCCGCTGTACTAGTTTGCATTCCACCAACTGTGTAATAGGGTTCCCTTTTCTCCACACCCTCTCCAGCATTTATTGCTTGTAGACTTTTGGATGGCAGCCATTCTGACTGGTGTGAAATGGTACCTCACTGTGGTTTTGATTTGCATTTCTCTGATAATGAGTGATGTTGAGCCTCTTTTCACGTGTTTATTAGCCATCTGTATGTCGTCTTTGGAGAAATGTCTGTTTAGTTCTTTGGCCCACTTTTTGATTGGGTCGTTTCTTTTTCTGGAATTAACTTGCAGGAGTTGCTTATATATTTTTGAGATTAATTGTTTGTCTGTTACTTTGTTTCTTATTATTTTCTCCCATTCTGAAGGCTGTCTTTTCACCTTGCTTATAATTCCCTTTGTTGTGCAAAAGCTTTTAATTTTAATTAGGTCACATTTGTTTATTTTTGCTTTTATTTCCAATATTCTGGGACAGGGGTCATAGGGGATCTTGCTGTGGTTTATGTCAAAGAGTGTGTTGCCTATTGTTTCCTCTAGGAGTTTTATAGTTTCTGGTCTTACATTTAGATCTTTAATCCATTTTGAGTTTATTTTTGTGTATGGTGTTAGAAAGTGTTCTAGTTTCATTCTTTTACAAGTGGTTGACCAGTTTTCCCAGCACCATTTGTTAAAGAGATTGTCTTTTCTCCATTCTATGTTTTTGCCTCCTTTGTCAAAGATAAGGTATCCATAGGTGCATGGATTTATCTCTGGGCTCAACATAATAAAAGCTATATATGACAAACCCACAGCAAACATTATCCTCAATGGTGAAAAATTGAAAGCATTTCCCTTAAAGTTAGGAACAGGACAAAGGTTCCCACTCTCACCACCACTCTTCAACATAGTTTTGGAAGTTTTGGCCACAGCAATCAAAGCAGGAAGAAAAATAAAAGGAATCTAGGTTGGAAAATAAGAAGTAAAACTCTCACTGTTTGCAGATGACATGATCCTCTGTATAGAAAACCCTAAATACTCCACCAGAAAATTATTAGAGTTAATCAATGAATATAGTAAAGTTGCAGGATATAAAATCAACACACAGAAATCCCTTGCATTCCTATACACTAACAATGAGAAAACAGAAAGAGAAATTAAGGAAACAATTCCATTCACCATTGCAACAAAAAGAATAAAATACTTAGGAATATATCTACCTAAAGAAACAAAAGCTCTATATATGGAAAACTATAAAACACTAGTGAAAGAAATCAAAGAGGACACAAATAGATGGAAAAATATACTGTGTTCATGGATCAGAGGAATCAATATAGTGAAAATGAGTATACTACCCAAAGCAATCTATAGATTCAATGCAATCCCTATCAAGCTACCAACGGTCTTTTTCAGAGAACTAGAACAAATAATTTCACAATTTGTATGGAAATTCAAAAAAACCTTGAATAGCCAAAGCAATCTTGAGAAAGAAGAATGGAACTGGAGGAATCAATCTGCCTGACTGCAGTCTCTACTACAAAGCCACAGTCATCAAGACAGTATGGTACTGGCACAAAGATAGAAATATAGATCAATGGAACAAAATAGAAAGCCCAGAGATAAATCCACGCACCTATGGACACCATAATTTCTTTTAAACTTTCTCTTTCTTATAGTTCAGTATTACTGTTGGCAAGCAACCAATTTCTATATACTAATCTTGTATCCTACAACTTTACTGAATTCAATTGTTGATTCTAATAGTTTTGGGGTAGAGACTTTAGGGTTGATATATTCATGTCATCTGCATATAGTGACAGTTTTGCTTTTTCCCTTCAGTTTGGATGTTTTATATCTTTTTCTTGGGTGGTTACTGTGGTTATGATTTACAGTACTATTTTAAATAGAAATAGTGAAAGTTGACATCCTTGTCTTGTTCCTGATTTTAAAGAAAAAGCTTTAATATTTTCAACATTGAGCATGGTGCTAGCTAAGGGTTTGTCATAAATGACCTTTATTATATTGAGCTATGTTCCCTCTGTACTGACTTTGATGATAATTTATATCATTAATAAACTTTTCATTTTGTTGCATGTTTTTTCTGTATCTATTGAGATGCTCATGTGCTTTTTATCACTCATTTTGCTAATATGGTTATCACATTGATTTGCAGATAATGAACCATCTTTACATTCCTAGGACAAAACCCACATGTTCATGATGTATGATTTTTTTATATACTGTTGAATTCAGTTTGCTAATATTTCATTGAAGATTTTGGTATCTATATTCATTAGAGACAATGGACTGTAATTTTTCTTTTATTGTAATGTCTTTGTCTAGTTTTAGTCTCAGGGTAATGGTGGCCTCTTAGAATGAATTTGGGTGTGTTCCCTCCTCTTCAGTTTTTTGGAATAGTTTGAGAAGGATAGATATTAACTCTTCTATTTTTTTTGTTTGATAGATTTTCCCTGTGAAACTATTTGGTTCTGAACCTTTGTTTCCTGGGAGCTTTTTGATTACTGATTCACTTTCATTACTAGTGATCTGTCTGTTAAGATTATCTTTTCCTTCCTGATTCAGTGTTGGAGTATTGTCTGTTTCTAGGAGTTTATTCACTTCTTCTAGTTTGTCCAATTTTTTAGCATATAAATGTTTGTAGTATTCTCTCATTATTTTTTGCATTTCTCTGTGATATCAGTTGTAATTTCTCCTCTCTTTTTTTTTTCCTTAATGAGCCTGGTCAAAAGTTTATCAGTTTTATTTATCTTTTTAAAATTTATTTCCCTGACCATTTCTATTGTTTTCTTTATTTCCTTTTTGTTTTCTTTTCTTGAGTTCTCTATTTTATTTATTTCCTCTCTGGTCTTTATTATTATTCCTTCCTTCTGCTGACTTTGGTCTTTGTTTACTCATCTTGTTCTAATTCTTTTAAAGGAATTAGGTAAGTTAGTAAGTTAGGTTGTTTACAGGAGATTTTTTTTTCTGTTTCTTGAGATAAGCCTATATCACCACTATCATCCCTCTTAGAAATGCTTTTGCTATATCCCATAGATTGTGGAAAGTTGTGTTTTTATTTTCATTTGTCTCAAGGTTTTTTTCTGATTTCCTCTTTGATTTCTTCATTGGTTTTTTAGTAGCATGTGGTTTAGCCTCCATATGTTGTGTTTTTTTCCCCCATTTTCTTACTGTAATTGATTTCTACTTTCATACTGCTATGGTTGGAAAAAATACTTGATATAATTTCTGTCCCCTTAAATGTATTGAGACTTGTTTTGTGGCCTAGTTTATGATCTGTCTTGAAGAAAGTTCCATGTGCATATGAAAACAAAGTGTATTCTGATTTTTTGGATGAAATGTCCTATAGATATCTGTTAAGTCCAACTAATCTAATGTGTCATTAAAGATCATTATTTCCTTATTGATTTTCTGTGTAGAAGACACCTATTGATGTAATTGTGGTTTAAAGTCCCCTACTGTTATTGTGTTATTGTCCATTTCTCCCTTGACATCTGTTACTATTTGCTTTACATATTCAGATGTTCTTATATTAGGTGCATGTGTGTTAACAAACGTTATATCTTCTTCTTGTATTGACCTTTTATCATTATATAATGCCATTGACAAAAAGTTACAGGATTTGTTTTAAAGTTTACTTTGTTGAGATGAGTGTTACTACCTTTGTTTTCTAGTCATTTCGAATGCATGAAACAGCTTTTTTCACTCCTTAACTTTCAATCTGTGTTTTTTTCATTGAAATATAGTTGATATACAATATTATATAAGTAACAAATGTACAATATAGTGATTCACAACTTCCAAAGCTTCCAAAACTCCATTGATAGCTATCACAAATCACTGGCTATATTCCCTGTGTTGTACAATATATTCTCATAGCTTATTTTGCATGATAGTTTTATCTCTAAATTCCCTACCCCTATTTTGTCCCTCCTTATTTGCTCACTGCACTGGTAACCAGTAGTTTGCTCTGTAAATCTGTGAGTTGGTTTCCTTTTTGTTATATTCACTAGTTTCTTATATTTTTTTCTAATCCACATGTAAGTGATATCATACAGTGTTTTTCTTTCTCTGTCTGACTTATTTCACTTAGCATAATACCCTCCAAGTCCATCCCTGTTGCTTCATTGCTTCAAATGACAAAATTTCATTGTTTTGTGTTTTCAATATCATATTTTGCATCTCTTTGTCTCTCACCTATTTATGATAATAATATTTAATTTTCCAACTTTGTCTGATAACCTTCATATTTGCTTATTTAAATGGTTGATACCTAACCTTCATTATATCTGTGCCTTTACTAGTGAGAATTTTCCTTTCTTATAAATTCTTAGTTCTTGCTGTAGCCTTTTCTTTTCTGCTTAAAGAAGACTCTTTAACATTTCTTGTAAGATCCATTTAGATGAACTCTTTTAGGTTTTGCTTCTGAGAAGCTCTTTATTTCCCCTTTAATTCTGAATGATAACTCTGCTGGGTAGAATATCCAAGGTTGTAGATTTTCCCCTTTCAGCACTATAAATATATCATGTTTCTACATGTTTCTGTAGCAAAGTTTCTACAGAAAAATCAGCTGATAGTCTTATAGGGGCTCATTTATTTGTGACTCTTTGTATGTCCTTTGCTGCCTTTAAAATTCTGTCTTTATCTTTCTTTAACTTTGCCATTTTAATATGATATGTTTTAAATCGTACCAATTTTTCTTAGGTCAGTTTTCAATACAATAGAAATAACACCAAAAATAAACAAATGAGATCTGATCAAACTTATAACCTTTTGCACAGCAAAAGAAAACCTAAACAAAGTGAAAGGACAACCTACAGACTGGGAGAAAATATTTGCAAATAATGCAACTCATAAGGACTTAACTTCCAAAATATGCAAACAGTTCATACAACTCAATAGCAAAAAAACAAATAACCCAATTTTAAAAATGGATAAAAGGCCTAAATAGATATTTCTCTAAAGACACACAGATATCCAAAAAGCACATGAAAAGATGCTCAACATAACTAATTATTTGAGAAATGCAAATCAAAACTACAGTGAGTTACCAGCTCACACTGGTCAACGTGGTCATAATTGATGTGGATCCCTTTGGGTTCATTTTGTTTGGGAATTTCTTCAATTTTAGGAAGCTTTCAGCCATAATTTCATCAAATATATTTGCAACACTTTCCTCTCTCTTTGCCTTCTGGGAACCCTATATGCAAATGTTAGCATGATTGATTTTGTCTTGGAGCTCTCTTAAAATTTATTTTTTAATTTGTTTTTCTATTTTGTTCTCTGATAGGGTAATTTTCATTTTTCTGTCTTACAAATTGCTTATGCATTCTTCTCTATCATCTAATCTACTCTTAATTCTTTTCAATGTAATTTTTATTTCAGTTATTGCATTCTTCAGCTATGACTGGTTCTTATTTACATTTTCTAGTTCTTTGTTAAAATTCTCACTGTATTCATCTATTCTTTTCCCAAGTTCAGTTGTCATTTTTATTACTAGTGCTTCAATGCTTTTATCTGGTAAATTATTTATCTCTGTTTCACTAGGTTTTTTCAGGGATTTTTTCCATGTCCTTTACTTTGAAACATAGTACTCTGTCTTCTTATTTTGTTTAACTTTCTCTGTCCCTATGAAATTGGGTGGTGAAACAGTTACTACCCTATCTTAAAGGGATGTTCTTGGGTGGGAGCATTAGCACCCAATGTCACCTGTGTGTGCCTGGTGGTTTTTGTGAGATAGCTGGAACTGAAGTGAGCATGGGTCACATATATCCCTAAGGTGTCCTGGCAACACTGCATCACTTTGGTAGGATGGAAGGCTAGAGGTGGAGGAGTAGAGACAGAGCCAGATGTGAGCTTCTCCTGTGCCTAATGGAAGTCACCACCCTATCTGAGTGGGCAGGTAGGGTGCAAACCAGGGGCAAGGCCTGAGGGTTTGGAGCAGAAGCTCCTCTCTGCCTTGGTTGGGATAGTCAAAGGGACCTGGGGGCGAGTGACTTCATATTTGTGCTGGGTAACGTTTTCCCAATTGTGCATTCCTTGGTTAGAGACTGAATCAGATCAGAGAATTAAGTCACACTACTGAGCTGATTTTGCTCCTGCTGAAAATATTAGTGCTACCATGGAACTAGTTTAGCTCTCCCTAAATGTGGGCAGGAACTTGTGTGCTGGTAAAGGTTACCTCCACCTTGGTCTGAAGCAGGGTTGGGTCTGAGCTGGTTCTGTTTCCTCTAAGTGTACACACTCTTCTTGGTAAGGACAGCCTTCACAGTGGAGAGCAGTGCCAGAGCAAGAGGGGATAAAGCTGGCACCCAGTGTGGCTGGGTGTACACAAGGGCTTCTCTGGCAAACTGGCCAGAGCCCCAGGCAGTTTTCAGTCTGTTTCTTGTATGTTGTTCCTAGGAGTAAGCAAGCATGTGCAATGCTCTTCAAGAGTGTTATAGTACATACAGACAATGGAGTATTACTCAGCTATAAAAAGGAACACATTTGAGTCAGTTATGAGGTAGATGAACCTAGAGCCTATTGTACAGAGTGAAATAAGTCAGAAGGAAAAAGACAAATACCATATATTAATGCATATGTGTGGAGTTTAGAAAGATGGTACTGATGATCCTACGTGCAGGGCAGCAAAGGAGACACAGACATAAAGAACAGACTTTTGGACTCAGTGAGAGAAGGAGAGGGTAGGATGATTTGGCAGAATAGCATTGAAACATATAAATTACCATATGTAAAATAGATAACCAGTGAGAGTTTGATGTATGAGGCAGAGCACTCAAAGCCAATGCTCTGTAACAACTTGCAGGGGTGCTGGAGGGGTTTGGGGGTGAAGGGGATACATGTATACCTAAGGCTGATTCATATTGGTCTATGGACCATCATACATGAATGATGTGGGAACCATCACAATATTGTAAAGTAATTATCCTCCAATTAAATAATTTTTTTTAATAAAAAGAGTGTTATCTTGGTTTCTTCCATCTCTCTAGTAAGTCCCACTGGTTTTCAAAATAGCTAAAAAAGTTTTCAAAAAACAACTAAAGGTTTTCAAAACATCTTACTGGTGTTGGATCCTTGTGCTGGGGCACCCTAAAGTCCTTGCTCCTTCCAGGGAGGATCCCTGAGCCCATGATACCCTCTCCTCTTTTGTTTTCCTGCAAAGGTTTGGGTTCTGACCTCATGGCTTCTCCTCTCTACCTAACTAACTTCATGTGCATATTTCTTTACAGTGCTGGTTGTAGAACAGCCTTTCTGACAGTTTCCATGTTGTTTTCAGTAACAATTGTTCACATATAATTGTATTTCTGATTTGCTCATGGGGAAGGTGAGCTCAGCATCCTCATTTTCAATTGTCTCTGTCTCCCTCTCTATGTGTAACTTATTGAAGACTCACCAATTTGCTGTTAACAGTAATTTCACAATTGTACATTTCTACTAGTAATATATGCATTCCAATTCCTCTATAACCTTGCCTCACCTATTTTTTTATTTCAGCAGTAGTAGTAGTAGGATCCTAGTGGGTGTTAAGTGATATCTCATTTGGTTTTGATTTGTATTTTGCTAGTGACTAGTGACACTGAGCATTTTATCATGGGCTTGTGCTTACTTGTATATCTACCTTGGAAAAATTCATATTTAAGATTGATTGGTTTTGAGTAGTACAGATTTGTACATATTCAGCTTTTTGTTTAGTTTGATATTCTTGTCTTCTTCCTTAAGGTATACAGTTAGGTTATTGATTTGAAATATTATTCTTTTAAAATAGAGATTTGCAACTATAAATTTGCCTCTGAACACTGTTTTTGTTTTCCATAAATTTTGGTATATTATGTTTTTATTTATCTCAATGTATTTATAAATTCCCTTATGATTTCTTTTCTGTTCTATTATTTATTTTTTAAAAATGTTTAATTTCCACATATTTTTGATTTCTCTAGTTTCATTCAATGGTTGTCAGAGAAGATATTTTGTATGATTTAAATCTTTTTAAATTTATTGAGACTTGCTCTGTGGCCTAACACATAATCCGTCCTGGAGAATGTCTCAGTCACACTCAATGAGAACTGTGTTTTCTTTTCTTTGGGGGTAGAGTGTTCTGTATTTCTGGTAGATCTAGTTGGTTTATAGTATTGTTCAAGTCTTCTATCTCCTTATTGACTATCTATCTAGTTGTATTCATTAATGAAAGTGGCTTATTGAAGTCTCCAGCCATAATTACAAAATTGCCAATTTCTCCTTTCAATTCCCTAGTGGCTCAGTGGTAAAGAATCCACCTGCAATGCTGGAGACGCAGGAGACACAGGCTTGATCCCTGGGTTGGGAAGATCCCCTATGGAGGAAATGGCAACCCACTCCAATATTCTTGCTTGGGAGATCCCATGGACAGAGGAGCCTGGAGAGCTACAGTCCATGGGATCACAAAGAATCAGACACGACTTAGTGACTAACACTCTTATAATAAGTACATCCTGTATATGTTATTAATATATCATGGCTTCCCTGATAGCTCAGCAGTAAAGAATCTGCTTGCAATGCAGGAGACATGGGTTCGATCCCTGGATTGGAAAGATCCTTTGGAGAAGGAAGTGGCAACCCACTCCAGTGTTCTTGGCTGGGAAATCCATGGACAAAGGAGCCTGGTGGGCTATCGTCCATGAGGTCACAAAAGAGTTGGACATGACTTAGCAACTACACGACATGTTGTATCCCACATACTGACTTTATTTTAAGAAGTCAGACCTTTTTACTTATGTTGGTGGTAAGCTATGTGCCAAAATCTGTTCACTTTCAAGGTCACTTGTGGAGACCTTGTCGCCTTTCATCAACATGGCTTAAGCCGCTTCTGCTTGGACATGTCTTAGGCTCCAGTTATTCCATAACCCTCCATAGCCAGCTTGCCTCACTGCACTTCTCACCCCAAATTCTCTGGGCAGTCTTTCTCATCTTTCTCCTCTACTGCCTTTCTAAAGTGTATATTTAGCACTGAAATAGTTACTCACATGAATTTCCTGTTCAGGTTGATTCTTATCACAAATATTTCCACCACTGATACAAACATTTTGTCAATAGCATTAAACACATGAATGCAAAAATACCATCTACACACAAACCAGGTATCAGTTTTTCACTGTGTGGTCAGTTGTGGTCATCATAAACATCAGGGCTCAGAAGAAACTGTTCTTTGTTTATTTCACATCTGAACCACAGGCAGTGTGGTTGATTATGTTGAAAATGCTACAGTTTCTAAATCTGTTCTAACATTTTAGCAATATTTTATCAGTAGTCTCTAAATGATTATGACTATGAGTAAGACTTTATTATTCTGTCTTATTTTATTTTGCTCCTGCAGGGGGTTTTCTTTTTCATCTTCTTTTTCTTGGAATGAAAACTAGTTGTGCTAATAACTCCATGGTTACACTGTAAGATAATAGATCCAACTACATATTCAGTGAGTGGCATAACAGAGAGACAGACATACTCTGGACTAGCGTGAGTTACAGTAGGTTTTATTTCATCTTACCTGTAGATCAAAATCAAAGAGGATAGGAGAGAATTTAAAAACAGATACAAGCTCTCATTTTTTTAATCTTTCCTCTCATACTTCTTCAGTTGTACAACATACAACAATAGCACTAGATAGTTCAGTTCAGTTCAGTTCAGTTCAGTCTTTCAGTCATGTCTGACTCTTTGTGGCCCCATGGACTGCAGCACATCAGGTTTCCCTGATCATCACCAACTCCCAGAGCTTACTCAAACTCATGTCCATCGAATTGGTGATGCCATCCAACCATCTCATCCTTTGTCATCCCCTTCTCCTCCTGCCTTCAGTCTTTTCCAGCATCAGGGTCTTTTCCAGTGAGTCAGTTCTTCACATCAGGTGGCCAAAGGATTGGAGTTTCAGCCTCAGCATCAGTCCTTCCAATGAACATTCAGGACTGATATCCTTTAGGACTGACTGACTGGTTCTCCTTGCAGTCCAGGGGACTCTCAAGAGTCTTCTCCAACACCACAGTTAAAAAGCATCAATTCTTCAGTGCTCAGCTTTTTTTATAGTCCAACTCTCACATCCATACATGACTACTGGAAAAACCATAGCTTTGACTAGACAAACCTTTGTTGGCAAAGTAATGTCTCTGCTTTTTAATATGCTGTCTAGGTTGGTCATAACTTTTCTTCCAAGGAGCAACCATCTTTTAATTTCATGGCTGCAGTCACCATCTGCAGTGGTTTTGGAGCCCAAGAAAATAAAGTCTCTCACTGTTTCTATTGTTTTCCTACCTATTTGCCATGAAGTGATGGGATCGGATGCAATGGTCTTAGTTTTCTGAATGTTAAGTTTTAAGTCAACTTTTTCATTCTCCTCTTTCACTTTCATCAAGAGGCTCTTTAGTTCTTCTCTTTCTGTCATATATATCCCAACAAAAAAATAGTAAATAAAAATTTTAAATCATGATTTGTGTTGAACAATAAACCCATTTAAATATATAGTTTAAACACGAGAGAATTATTCATAAAGGACACAGGTGTTTTTAACCTTCAACATGTAAAAATATATATATTGAAGAAGGAAATATATATTGGAGAAGGAAATGGCAACCCACTCCAGTATCCTTGCCTGGAAAATCTCATGGACAGAGGAGCCTGGTGGGCTACAGTCCCTGGGGTCACAAAGAGTCAGGCACGACTGAGCGACTAACATTTACTTATGTAAAAATAACATAAAACCAACAAAACAGAAAGTGAAAAGAAAGGTGGTGTGAAGAAGTGTGATGTTGGCCTTTATCTGCCATGGCAGGGAGTCACCAGACACCATGACAGTGAAAATGCAGGTTTTAAAATTGACAGTTATATCATGTGCTTAATATTGCTCACAGTCCAACTTAGAGAGCTCCTTTAGAAATTAGTGTCACATCTGATAAAGATTTATTTTTTGATTATTTTTTGTTTATTTATTTAAATATTTTTTTATTTATATTTCTTTAATATGTAGGGGGTAATACTCCAAACTCCCTGAAACAAATTTACTTTCTCTACTTGGTATGCTGTGCTTTTGTTTTGTTTTTTGACTGCCTTATGTATCATTATGGTACACCAGAAAAGACTGCTTCTGAAAAGGAGCTTACTTTTATCAGTTCAGTTCAGTTCAGTCCCTCAGTCATGTCCGAGTCTTTGCGACCCCATGAATCGCAGCACACCAGGCCTCCCTGTTACTTTTTATATGTAAGCTTAATTTTTTGGAGAAGTTTGAGAGTCACAGAAAAATTAAGCATTAACTACAAATGGTTTCTGTTTGCCCCCTACTTCCACATGTACATAGCCTCCCCCATCATCCCTACCAGAGTGGTACATTTGTTGCAATTGATGAACAAATAATGATGCAGCATTATCACTCAAAGATCATAGTTCACATTCACGTTTGTATATGGTAGGGACAGTTCTATCTCACATTCACTAATTACATCTGCTCCTTTTGCCAGCTTAAAATAAAGTAACAATAAAAGTAGTAATTTTTATTTAAGATAACATGCTCATATGAAATAATTTTCATAAAATAATTTGTCTTTCCTTCTTTTTACACATATTCAAAGAAAACTGTCCAGCTAATGTTAAGAGTGGTTGTTTTGAGTGGTGGAATTTGAAGCAATTATATTTTCTGTATTGCCTGAATGTCCTATAAGAAGGACATTTCACCAAAATAAAATATATCATTTTAAAAATAACTAAAGAGAAAATTGTATGTCCTAGGAACCTCTGATAAATATTTCCAGAGTATATGTTAACGCTGACTTATAGCAAGCATATTTGGCAGAATTGACTTAGAAAAGTATCTTGAAAAACAGGAGACTTGAAAAAAAGAAAAGAAAAGATACAATAAACAATTTGATTTGGGAATGTAAGAATAAGAAGTGGGATAAGTAGAATACTTCAACAAATATTTATTTAGGCTAAAAATGGAAAGTATTTACATCAAAAATAATTAATATTTAAGGCATTTTAGACCAAGTCCCGCAGCGTATTAGTCTGCTACGGCATCAGTAACAGAATACCACAGACTGATTGTTTGGCTTAACCACATGGTGTTTGTTCAAAAGTCAGGTTATTAAGGTTAGAGAGTGTATTTGTTAGTAGTCAACAAAAACCAAAGTTTTGCTTGTGTTAATTTTAAAGAAGATGGGCAAAATATATATATATTTATTTATAAAGCAAGACAAAAACAAAGAAAGAGGAAGCTCTGCAGCTTAACAGTTTTGTTATAACTCTAAAAAAATGAGAGAGACCCACAGCTAGGAATTTATAGTCAATTCAGGTAAGACAAAAGATACAGCTCATGAATTTTCATTACTTTTTCACATTTGATAATATCTTATAATTTTATAAAATTTTCTAAAGTTTTATTCCCCCAATTTAAGACTAATTCAATATTAAGTGGTCCTAATTCATATTTTCTCTCCTCTAAAAGAGTAATTCTTAGGCTTTTTAGTTTCAGTATGTCTTTATACCCTTAAAAATTGTTGAGGATCCCAAAGAATTTGCCATAGGAAAATTTAGAAACACATACACTAATAATACCTAAGTGCTCACTCCATAAGCCATCAAAGCAATAATATCAACATATGCCATGTAGCATCTAGAAAATGAATGCAAGAGAATGTAAGTGCAAAAAGCAAACATATCAGTATTATTATGAAAATAGAGCCTACCTTGAGGACCTCCTGCAAGGATTCCTAGGAGCACATTTCAACTAGAGCTAAGCTAAAACAAGCTTAAAAGCTCAAAGACTGTTCTTTGTTATCTATGTGTGGGTCAAAAACATTAGGGAGCCAGGAAATGTAGGAAAAAGAAAAAATAATCTGATTTATTTGGGTTTTTTTTATTTATTGTGTTGGTTTTGGCATACATTGACATGAATCTGCCATGGGTATACATATGTTCCCCTTCCAGAACCCCCCTCCCTCCTCCCTCCCGATTGCCTCTCCCTGGGTCATCCCGGTGCACCAGCCCCGAGCATCAAACCTGGGCTGACGATTGATTTCACATATGATAATTAACATGTTTCAATGCCACTCTCCCATATCATCCCACCCTTGCCCTCTTCCACAGAGTCCACGAGACTGTTCTATACATCTACATTTCTTTTGCTGTCTCGCATGCAGGGTTCTCATTACCATCTTTCTAAATTCCATATATGCATTAGTATACTGTATTTTTGTTTTTCCTTCTGGCTTACTTCACTCTGGATAATAGGCTCCAGTTCCGTCCACCTGAGTAGAACTGATTCTAATGAATTCTTTTTAATGGTTGAGTAATATTCCATTGTGTATATGTACCACAGCTTTCTTATCCATTCGTCAGTGGATGGGCATCTAGGTTGCTTCCATGTCCTGGCTGTTGTAAACAATGCGGTGATGAACACTGAGGTACACGTGTCTCTTTCAATTCTGGTGTCCTCAGTGTGTATGCCCAGCAGTGGGATTGCTGGGTCATAGACTCAAAATGGATCAAAGATCTAATCATAAGACCAGAAACTATAAAACTCCTAGAGGAAAACATAGGCAAAACACTCTCTGACATAAACTAAAGCAGGATCCTCTATGACCCACCTCCCAGAATATCAGAAATAAAAGCACGAATAAACAAATGGGACCTAATTAAAATGAAAAGCTTCTGCACAACAAAGGAAACTATAAGCAAGGTGAAAAGGCAGCCTTCAGAATGGGAGAAAATAACAGCCAACGAAGCAATGGACAAACAATTAATCTCAAAAATATACAAGCAACTCCTGCAAGTTAATTCCAGAAAAAGAAACGACCCAATCAAAAAGTGGGCCAAAGAACTAAACAGACATTTCTCCAAAGAAGACATAAAAATGGCTAACAAACACATGAAAAGATGCTCAACATCACTCATTATCAGAGAAATGCAAATCAAAACCACAATGAGGTACCACTTTACACCAGTCAGAATGGCTGCCATCCAAAAGTCTACAAGCAATAAATGCTGGAGAGGATGTGGAGAAACGGGAACCCTCTTACACTGTTGGTGGGAATGCAAACTAGTACAGCCACTATGGAGAACAGTGTGGAGATTCCTTAAAAAACTGCAAATAGACCTGCCATATGACCCAGCAATCCCACTGCTGGGCATACACACCGAGGAGACCAGAATTGAAAGAGACACGTGTACCCCAATGTTCATCGCCTCATTGTTTACAATAGCCAGGACATGGAAGCAACCTAGATGCCCATCCACTGACGAATGGATAAGAAAGCTGTGGTACATATACACAATGGAATATTACTCAACCATTAAAAAGAATTCATTAGAATCAGTTCTACTCAGGTGGACAGAACTGGAGCCTATTATCCAGAGTGAAGTAAGCCAGAAGGAAAAACAAAAATACAGTATACTAACACATATATATGGAATTTAGAAAGATGGTAACAAGAACCCTGCATGCGAGACAGCAAAAGAAACGTAGGTGTATAGAACAGTCTCGTGGACTCTGTGGAAGAGGGCAAGGGTGGGATGATATGGGAGAATGGCATTGAAACATGTTAATTATCATATGTGAAATCAATCGCCAGCCCAGGTTTGATGCTCGGGGCTGGTGCACCGGGATGACCCAGGGAGAGGGAATCGGGAGGGAGAAGGGAGGGGGATTATGGAGGGGGAGCATATGTATGCCCATGGTGGATTTGTGTCATTGTATGGCAAAACCAACACAATAAAGTAAAGAAAATTAAAATGAAAAAGAATGAATAAAAAGATAATAAATTAAAATTGAGTGCAAAACTGGTAGCTATTTATAAATAGATTCTTCAAAGGTAAGATAGGAAGGAGATAAGAAACCTAATCTTAACTGAGCATCCTCTATGTGAGTGGCACTTCTATACTATGTGAGAGGCACTTATGTACTCACGAACTCTCTACAGGGAGAAGTGGCTACCCCTGTTGTACAGATGAGAAATCTACCTCTGAAGGGCAGAGCATAGACTCAAACTCAAAGCTTCCACAGTCAGGAAGGGGGAGCACAGGGAACAAGCATACCTTTTCTACATCACACTGCCTCTGGAGTTCTTAAAAAAAAAAATTCCCCTAACATGGCTTAAATAGCTTGTACCCACTTATAAGGAGATTTAACATTTATGTGTGAGTTTTTGCTTTATTTTAAGGTGGTTTTTTTTTTTTGCAAATGGCATAAAGATGCAGTCTTAGAATTATCACAAGTGCCTTTTTTCAAAAAACAAGAATTCTTAAAACCCTGCTACTCAATGTTGATCATCATACCAGCAATATCAGCATCACTTAGTAGCTCATTAGAAATGCAGAGCATTAGATCCCCATGCAAGGACTGTTCTAAAATTGTTACCCAAGGAGAGAGAAGAATGAAATTGAGATTTTTAAAAGACATAAAAATTCTGGTGGAAAACAATCTAAAGTACCTTTCTCAACATGGTTTCCTCTGCTTCACTCCAGTACCTTTCACCCTTCCCCACCAGCACTCCCAACAGACTCACCAGATGTGAAAGGGAGAAAAATCGTGAAAAGTATCCCAAAAGCTGAAGTCATCTTCTGAAGGGAGTTCCCTTCTTCTTCTTCCTATCCTTACCTCTCTCTTTTCCTTCCATCTAACTAGCTATAGTCTTTTTCTTCTCCTGATCTCCCACATAAGCACTAATGAGAAATCTGCTTTCTTACCTCCACTGTGTTTGCAGCTCACGATAAATTTAAGAGGAAGCATTTCCTATTTGAAGAGTTAGGTGATAATAACTGAACTTCCTGATTTGTGCTTTTATACATTTATTTCTCTCCAGAGAAACATGCATTTGACCCACTATTCAAATCTAATTGTAATCAATTGAGTTATATCCCAGACAATGTTTAAATGATTCTTATGAGACATGCATCAGTGTATTCATTTTTACAAGTGGGGAAGTAGAGAAGTAACTTTCCTAATTTGATCAATGACAGAGCTGTACAACCAGGATAGACATGATGATCTTTTCATGGATAGTTTTCCTTCCCGTGCATTGTATCGTGTGTGTGTGTGTGTGTGTGTGTGTGTGTGGTAATTTGTTGTGTAGTTTGTGACAGAAACCAAACATGATCTCTCATTCTAGAAGTATACACTTTAATACAAAAACACAGAGTATTTAGAACACTCATAAAGACCATAATACTAATAGTTCTCCACTCATATGACCCCCTGCCAAACTTGGGCTGGGGCTAGGGATCAGTCTGCAATCTGGAACTAAAGCCCAGCAGGTACGATTTTACTCTGCTACACCTAGCAAACCCTGTGCGCAAGCCCTGCACTCCACAGACAGGGAGGGGACCAGGTGCCATGACAGTGCTGCACCTGACGCTCCTCAGGCACTTCCAACCCGGCTCCAGCCACAGCTGCCCACTGCTTTTTTCTGAACATGGCCTTAGTGCTATGCCATCCCTGGCAGGGGACGCCTCTGCCCACTCCGCACGCTCAGATCTTTGGTGAGCCAGGCCAGGCCCTCATTGCTTCTGCCCGACCTGCCTGCACACTCACGCTCACACTTTCACACCCTGCAGATGATGTTACCCTCTTCTACGTCATAATTTCTGCTTTATTTCTTTTTTCTTCTTTATTCTGTTTGTTTCTAGCTAAGGCATTTTAGGATATGCTGCTTTCTGCCACAAAATAGAGGGTGGTGGAGTGGGGGAGGCAATCTACAGAGCCAATGCAGTGTTAACATGGGTTTTCTATGTGGAAGGGGCCAGTGAAGTTTCTCCTTATAAATTCTCCTTTTCATCTTCTTAAACAAACAGTAATCCTTCCCTTCGGGTTTGTTCTATAAACAAGTGGTTAAGATAGGTTTCAGTTTGATTACCCAAAGGAAAGATTAATGAAAATTTCATGTGGAAAAAACATCGGAATCAGATTCTTGTCACCAGATAGATAATTCCTCAACACATCTGAAGATTAAAGTTTTAATTTTCTTAATGGGTGAATTTTATTACTGTCAATATTCTGATTGTGAGTGTGTGCTTGGTTGTGCCTGATTCTTTCCAACCCCATGGACTAAAACTAAGCTCCTATATCCTTGGAATTTTCCAGGCAAGAATACTAGAGTAGGTTGCCATTTCCTAACCCAAAGAATCTTCCCAACCCATTGGTCATTGGGCTTCCCAGATTGTACTGTTCACAGGAATCCAGAACAGTAAGGAACTAAACAGAATCTGCTGTCTGAATGGGAGAACTTGCATTCTGGGGTCCTTTTGTACCTACCTTTCCTCTATGGATGGAACTGTAAAGCTTGACATGCAAGAAGGGAAGTGTGTGGTTATGTGCCCCATGACACCTGGTTGCCTAGGAAGTGTTCCATGTGTAAATACTGGCGTGGCCAGCTTCACTGCATTCCTCAGTCATTCCTACCTGGTTGTGATGAGCACCTCACAGCTGCTGGAACTCCAGAATTAACACTGTCTGCATTTGCTCTTATGCTTCCTTGCTATACAGGCATTAACCCATAGTTACATGCAAAATTTATCATGCAGATTTCATGATCTGTCCCTCCAATATCCCACCTGAGAGATGATCATTCATTAGTTGCCTTGAAAGAATGGATAATTTCCCTATGGTCCCTAACATTTCCTTAAAGTACCAACTACTTTCCTCTACCCTGCTCTCCCAAAAAACTGCTTTAAAAAAAGTAAGCCATGTATTATGCCAAAGTCTTATGCTTCTGATACATGTAATTCTAGCAAAGGTTTACTAATAGTTTCCTTTAAACAATTGAATTCTACCTTCAGATTATTAAAGTTTACTCCCAATGTGGAACTGAGTATAAAACATTGGATAGAGTTTATCAAATTAATTAAGATAGTATCTTGGGAAGAAAAGAAAGTATCTGTAAGGGGAGCAAAGAAGAGATGAGGCAGATATAAGAGGTAAGAGTCAGGATGCTGAAATAATGGAAGTGTGCATGTGTCCCTGGGAGACTAGGTAAAAAAGTGAGAGCAAATGAGAAAGAGTTGAGAAAATAAAATGGATTACTTAGTTGATTGAATGGGTACAGAGAAACAAGTCAAAAAGCTAAGTTGAAGGGCAAGTTTCTATCATCTATAGGAAGCTGTATAAGACAAGAACACATGTTTCCTCAAGGGTTTGTAGAGAATAAAGTCTCCTTGAAAAAAAATCTATCTAAAGTCTCCCAGTGTATTAAGAGAGCTTAATTTATTATGATTTCTCCATATTATGCAATTATTTTAATGGTGGTAAAAGAAATAATGTTCACAATATATTTAGTTATAAACCAGGTGTTAAAACTGAACATTGTAAAGTCCACCTTAAAAATATGTATCTGGTGTATTTTTGGTGTGCCCAGCACAAGTGGGAAGTAGGTTGAAAAAAAATGGAAAGTCAGGTCTAGATCTCAAATCTTGTATGTTGGTAAATTTAGGATAATGGAAAGGAAGTTGGTTGCAAACTTAGAACCTTTACAGGGCTAATTTCAGAAGTTGCAACACATGGATGGAAGAAATAATTTGAGATACTATTATATGAATGATCCATCCATAAGGTATGTGAAAGTCGTTTAGTCATGTCCGACTCTTAGTGATCCCATGGACCATATAGCCTGCCAGGCTCCTCTGTCCATGGCCTTCTCCAGGCCAGAATACTGGAGTGGGTAGCTGTTCCCTTCTTCAAGGGATCTCCCTGACCCAAAGATCAAACCCAGGTCTCCTGCATTGCAGGCAGATTCTTTGCCATCTGAGCCACCAGGGAAGCCTATAAGGGATACCTCTAATTAATTAGGATGTTCTATAGTTCCTCACTACACCTAAATTTTAGGGAAATTCATACCCTTTCCAAATTTTTCTTTAGTACCTCTGACAGAGATTTAATATAGTACTTGGTGGTTGTCATTTCTAACACCAGTCACAGGAAATTCTTTAAAAAAAAATCCATCATCTCACATAGTAATGTTTTTTGTATATTTGAAATTAGCAAGTTTTAAGTGTAAAATACAGAATTATTAACTACAGTCACCATGCTATACATTAGATTCGTAGAACTTATTCATCTTATGATTGAAGGCATGTACCCTTCAACCAGCATTTCCCCATTTCCCCAACATCCCAACCCCTCATAATCATTATTATACCCTATTTCAATGATTTTTACTTTTTTTCTTTAGAGTCCACTTATAAATGATACCATGCAGCATTTACCTTTTTCTTTCTGGCCTATTTCACTTAGCATGATACCTTCCAGTTTCATCCATGCTGTCACATATGATAGGATTTGCTTTCTTATTTTAAGGCTGAAGAGTAATCCATTGCATATGTATACTACATCTCTTAATTCATTCATCCATCAACATGCTCAGGTTGATACCTTGACTATAGTGAATAATGCTTCAATGAAACTGAAAGTACAGATATTGCTTCAAGATAATAGTTTCATTTCCTTTCAATATATACTTAGAAGAAGGATTACTGAATTGTGTAGTAGTCCTAGTTTTAATTTCTTGAGGAATCTCCATACTGTTTTCCATATCGGATTACTGGCTTATTTTTCTACCCAGTGTACAAGGATTCCCTTTTTTCACATCCTTGCTAGCATTTGCTACCTCTTTTCTTGTTGATAATAATCATCCTAAAATATATGAAGTGATAGCTTACCATGGCTTTGATTTGCATCTCCCTGATGATTACTGATGTTGAGCACCTTTTCATGTATTTTTTGGTCATTCATACATCTTCTTTGGAAAAATGTCTACTCATGTCCTATATCCACTTTTAAACTGGAGTATTTGGTTTTGTTTCATTTTTGCTATGGGTTGGATGAGTTCTTTATATATTTTGGATATTGACATCTTACAGATATGGTTTGCAAATATTTTCCTCATTTTATAAATTGCCTTTTCATTTTTATTGAATTATAATTAACTCATAACATTATATTAGTTTTAAGGGTACAACATAATGATTTGTTACTTGAATATATTATAACTGATCATCACAATAATTGTAGTTAACACACATCACCACACATAGCTATTAATACTATTTTTTTCTAGTGATGAGAAATTTTAAGATTAGCAACTTTCAAATGCTCAATCCTGTATCATTAAAACTATAGTTACCAAGCTGTACATTATATCCCCATGACTTATTTTATTTTATAATTGGAAGTTTGTACCTTTCGACTCCGTTTACCCATTTCACCCACACCCTACCCTCTACCTCTGAAAACCAACAGTCTATCCTCTGTATCTGTGAACTTGGTTTGGGGTTTGTTTGGGTCGGATTTTTTTAAGATTCTACATAAGTGAAACATATCTTTCTTTGTCTGATTTATTTCACTCAGCATAAGGCCCTCAAAGTCCACTCATGTTGTCATAAATGGCAAGATTTCACTCTTTTTGTGGCTGAATTCTATTATAAGTATTTACCACATTTTCTTTAGATTTTTTACCCCTTGTCTTGGCTACTGTAAATAACCAATTCAACAAGGTAGAGTAAAAGAAAAAAATAAGAGTTGGTGGAGGAAACATAGTAAATGAGACACGTAAAGTAAGATTGTAGAAATATAGCCAAATATGTGAGGCTTCCCTGGTGGCTCAGACAGTAAAGAATCTGCCTGCAATGCAAGAGACCAGGGTTCAGTCCCTGGGTCTGGAAGATGCCCTGGAGAAGGAAATGGCAATCAACTCCAGTATTCTTTCCTGGAGAATTTCATGTACAGAGGAGTCTGGCAGGCTAGAGTCTGTGGGGTAGCAAAGAGGCAGACATGATTGAGTGACTAACACTTCACATGTAAGTAATCACAACAAATGTGAATAGCTTAAATTATCTCATTAAAAGTTTAAATTCTTCAGTTCAGTTCAGTCACTCAGTCATGTCCGACTCTAAGAGATCCCATAGGCTGCAACATGCCAGGCCTCCCTGTCCATCCCACCAACTCCTGGAGTTTACTCAAACTCATGTCCATTGAGTTGGTGATGCCATCCAACCATCTCATCCTCTGTCGTCCCCTTCTCCTCCTGCCTTCAATCTTTCCCAGCATCAGGATCTTTTCAAATGAGTCAGCTCTTCGCATCAGGTGACCAAAGTATTGGAGTTTCAGCTTCAGCATCAGTCCTTCCAATGAATATTCAGGACTGATTTCCTTTAGGATGGACTGATTAGACCTCCTTGCAGTCCAGGGGACTCTCAAGAGTCTTCTCCAACATCACAGTTCAAAAGCATCATTTCTTTAGCACTCAGCATTCTTTAGAGTTGAACTCTCACATCTATACATGACTACTGGAAAAACCATAGCCTTGACTAGATGGACCTTTGTTGGCAAAGTAATGTCTCTGCTTTTTAATAAGCTAACTAGGTGGGCCATAAATTTTCTTCCAAGGAGCAACCATCTTTTAATTTCATGACTGCATTCACCATCTGCAGTGAATTTGGAGCCCCCAAAGATAAAGTCTCTCACTATTTCCATTATTTCCCCATCTATTTGCCATGAAGTGATGGGACAGGATGACATGATCTTACTTTTATGAAAGTTGAGTTTTAAGCCAACTTTTTCACTCTCCTCTTTCACTTTCACCAAGAGGCTCTTTAGTTCTTCTTCGCTTTCTGCAGTAAGGGTGGTGTCATCTGTGTATATGTGGTTATTAATATTTCCCCCGGCAATCTTGATTCCAGCTTGTGGTTCATCTAGCCCAGCATTTCGCATGATGTACTCTGCATATAAGTTAAGTAAGCAGGGTGACGATATACAGCCTTTATGTACTCCTTTCCTTATTTGGAACCAGTCTGTTGTTCCATGTCCAGTTCTGACTGCTCCTTCTTGACCTGCATACTGATTTCTCAGGAGGCAGATAAGGTGGTCTAGTATTCCCATCTCTTGAAGAATTTTCCACAGTTTGTTTTGATCTACACAGTCAAAGGCTTTGGCATAGTCAATAAAGCAGAAGTAGATGTTTTTCTGGAACTCTCTTGCTTTTTTGATGATCCAACGGATGTTGGCAATTTGATCTCTGGTTTTTCTAAATCCAGCTTGAACATCTGGAAGTTCATGTACTGTTGAAGCCTGGCTTGGAGAATTTTGAGCATTACTTTGCTAACGTGTGAGATGAGTGCAACTGTGTGGTAGTTTGAACATTCTTTGGCATTGCCTTTCTTTGGGATTGGAATGAAAACTGACCTTTTCCAGCCCTGTAGCCACTGCTGAGTTTTCCAGATTTGCTGGCATATTGAGTGCAGCACTTTCACAGCATCATCTTTTAGGATTTGAAAGAGCTCAACTGGAATTCCATCACCTCCACTAGCTTTGTTCATAGTTATGCTTCCTAAGGCCCACTTGACTTCGCATTCCTGGGTGTCTGGCTCTAGGTGAGCGATCATACCCTCATGGTTATCTGGGTCATCAAGATCTTTTTTGTATAGTTCTTCTGTGTATTTTTCCACCTCTTCTTAATATCTTCTGCTTCTTTTAGGTCCATACCATTCTGTCCTTTACTTAAATTCTTTTTTTTTCTTTAATTTTCTTTACTTTATTGTGTTGGTTTTGCTATACATTGACATGAATCCACCATGGGCATACATATGCTCCCCCTCCATAATCCCCCTCCCTTCTCCCTCCCGATTCCCTCTCCCTGGGTCATCCCGGTGCACCAGCCCCGAGCATCAAACCTGGGCTGGCGATTGATTTCACATATGATAATTAACATGTTTCAATGCCATTCTCCCATATCATCCCACCCTTGCCCTCATCCACAGAGTCCACGAGTCTGTTCTATACATCTGCGTTTCTTTTGCTGTCTCGCATACAGGGTTCTCGTTACCATCTTTCTAAATTCCATATATATGTGTTAGTATACTGTATTTTTGTTTTTCCTTCTGGCTTACTTCACTCTGGATAATAGGCTCCAGTTCCGTCCACCTGAGTAGAACTGATTCAAATGAATTTTTTTAATGGTTGAGTAATATTCCATTGTGTATATGTACCACAGCTTTCTTATCCATTCGTCAGTGGATGGGCATCTAGGTTGCTTCCATGTCCTGGCTATTGTAAACTGCGGCGATGAACATTGGGGTACACGTGTCTCTTTCAATTCTGGTTTCCTCGGTGTGTATGCCCAGCAGTGGGATTGCTGGGTCATATGGCAATTCTATTTTCAGTTTTTTACTTAAATTCTTAAATGAGGTAATAAGAAACAGATATATCTTCTTTCTTAAAAAAAGCTATAGTTCTTTTATAATAGATACATTTTCACAGAAAAGTTGAAAATAAGATGACAGACAATGACACACCAGGCCAATACTAACCAGTGAAAAGACAGACTGGGCAACCAAGTAAGGAGCTATTAGGATTCCCATCAAAAGAGAACTTACCATTCAGCTCCAAGAAGTGCAATTAGCTGATGTCTTTTAATTGCTAAGACCTTCAACCTTTATTTCAGCCTTCAAGCTGAGGCCATACTCTTCCCAACCACTGACGAAGCTTGAAGGCGTATCAGAGTT
This sequence comes from Antilocapra americana, assembly GCA_007570785.1. Taxonomy (NCBI): domain Eukaryota; kingdom Metazoa; phylum Chordata; class Mammalia; order Artiodactyla; family Antilocapridae; genus Antilocapra; species Antilocapra americana. Next base: position 44,698,047 of record ML664161.1, on the reverse strand, counting down.
TGACCATCTCTGCTCATAAAAGACTCCTTTTAGAAGCAATCCTTGCTCCAGTGCTTCTTGTTGGTTTGGCCATTATTTTGACAGTTCTTAGTTGTTATATGAGGCTCCCTGTCTTCCATCCTGCTTTCTCCCTTCTTCCTTTTCACACATTTTGTTCAGATTAGCGTTATAGTCTAAAAACTTGTCCTCCTCTATTTCCAAACCCTTTAATCTTCCAAAGGTATAAACTTTCACCCCTAACTAACTTTTATCTTGACTAATGCCATCTTACTACTTCCAGGAAAACCTGACACACTAAGTCCAATTTCTAGATTCTCTGATTTCACAGATCTAGACAGGATTTGAGGAATCTATGTATTTTTTATTTCCCCACATAATTCTTAATTTCAACTATGTTTAACATCCCTGTAGTAGATTTTAACACATTTATTTTCTGTAAAGTGTAATTTGACATTATAAATTATATTGAAGTCTTTACTATGGTGTCATTTAGTTTGACATTATTGAGTTAAGATGTAAAATATTTAAACAGATATTCTTGAATCTAAGAGTGAACCTCATCCCAATAAGGGGATGGATGAAGAGTTAAGAAAATATCAAGGATAGGGTTATATTGTGCACACTTCTTGGTAATATTTATATGCAGAAACTAATGGACTGTTTTCTTGACCAAGCCAAATTGGTTTGGTTAAAATATCATGTGTCAAGTGTCACATGATATTTGTATTAGCTTAGATATGTGTATTAGTTTTACATCCAAAATAGACTAACAATCCTTTTAAGGACAAAGCTCAGAGTAACCAAAATGTCTTCGGGGAGACAAAATAGTAATAAAACTAAATGGCTGTCAAATGTTTCAAATGGCACAATTAAAGAATGAATGCATATTGTTCAATTTCTACCATGTTAAAAAATTTTCATTTTCAGTATTGTTTTTCGTGTGTGTGTGTGTGTGTGTGTGTGTGTGTGTGTGTGTGTTAGTTATTCAGTCATGTCTGACTCTTTGTGACCGCATGGACTGTAGCCTGCCAGGCTCCTCAGTTCATGGGACTCACCAAACAAAAATACTGGAGTGGGTCACCATTTCCTTCCCCACAGTCATCTTTTTCATAATATTAAAAATGATTAATATATACACTCCCAATATTTTATTCCACAGAAAAATGGAAGAAAGGGCCATGTCATCCCATGGCTATTCCTTTAGCATGTAGATCATACTTTAAAGATATCCCAAGTCCTCAATAATGCATATTTAGCTGATTATATAGTCAATAAGCATTTGCTACTTGACAAATACCTCACAATATACCATAAAAATACACATTTCCAATTTATCATGTATTATTAGGCATTAGATAATAATACCTCTATAGAGATATAATAATTTCAGAAGAAGCTAATGTCCTTATAAATGTGTCCTCCTCTCCCCCCCTCATATATATAGATACACACACACACACACACACACACACACACACACAAAAGATATAAATTCAGTTTTATTAAATAGTGAAATTATTATAATCTATATTTGCTAACAGAAGGTTTACATTTTACAGATATTAAAATAACAGAAAAGGCACATTCAAACAGGACTAGAGGGAATGTAAATTGATACATTTTGACGTATCAGTCAATAATAAAGATGCACAAACCCTTTGACCTGGCGATTTCACTCAAGGAAATTATCTTACAAATATGTTCAAACACATACAAAGATGTGAATCCACAAGAAACATTCTATGTAGTATTGTTTATAATAGCAAAACAAACAAAACAATCTAAATGTCCACCACTAGATTTGTGGTTAATCAAATTAAATTCTGTTACATACAATGGAATTGTAGTAATCATTAAGAATGAGGTAGCTCTGCTTGTGTTGATATGAAAGATCTCCAGGATATATTATATTATTAACTTTCTATAAGTAAAGAATAAAATTATGGTATGTTCCCATTTGTGTCTTAACAAGGATATGTGTATGTATATGTAAATGAACATATAAGTGTACATATATACATACCATGTACATATAGATAAGGCATATGAACTTAGAAATTTTCTATATTACATAAAAACTGTTGGCAACTGTTCCTTTTGTGGAGTTATTTGAAATAACTCAGTTTCATCATCTACTCTACTGAACAATTTGAATATTTAGTCATGAACATATGCTTTCTTTGTAATAATGTCAGTTCTGCAAAGAACTAGATCATAACAACTAAAATTCTAAAATTTGATTGTATAAAGATATAAATGCATATCCTCTAGAATGTCTCTGTCTTCTAAGAATCTTTGAAAAGCTAATTTCAAAAGAGACCTTCCATTCCAGAACTCTAAGAATATCAAAACAATATCTGTACTTTATCTTGATTCACTTGTTCTGGTGCTACACTGCAGGAACATATATAGTATGGAGATTCATCCCATCAGCTTCACTTTGTAATACCTGAGACGTCTTCACCCTGTTTGTAATATCATAAAGTGGATTGTTCTTCTCTGTGTAGCTGGCATAAGGTTCCATTTCATCCTAAGAAATAACCCAAGGTTAAAATCAGTTCAAAAAGCCAGAAATCACTAACGATGGAGAAGAATGAAGTGATACAAGATGTATTTCAGAAGAAACTTGAAGACTTAATAAACTATTGGTTATAAGAGATCATAGAGCTGGATATGTTTTAAACTTGATTAAGAGGGAAATAATGATACTATTGAAAAAAGGAAGTCAAGAATTAGAGACAATTTAATGAGAGGAAATAACAACTCAATTTCTCAGAGTACAGTCCAAATGAGGCCAACATTACATCTTTGTAGGATGCAGTTCTTGAAATAAAAATAGGAATTTGGGCTTTATATAAATAGTACTTGGTAGGTAGTTAACAAAATAAGTACACCTGAGAGAATTGTAAAATTAGAGTTTTTATTTTTCAACTAAAATACTAATACTGGTACAAATTACAAATTATATGACTAGATTTTTCAGACTACATAGCTCGAAAGTTTGCAAATAATCTTTTTAATCTCATCTTACCTCTTCACCAACAGGAGCATGTTCTGTTTTTTTTAATTTACATTTTCTGTAAAAATAAAAATAAGCTGCAGTGAAAGTCAAAACATTATCATTCAGATTGAAAATGGAAAAACAATATACTATTGACAACTGTTCATTTTGATAGAAGCTATAATAAATCATAAATGAACTATCAGAAATGAGTGACAAATACTGCTTGTAGTTAATTTACCTAAATAATTCTGAATTTTGGAAAGGGAAGTAAAATTACACAAAGAACCTTGATGTAATAGAATATATGTGGCACCTCATCTTTGGTACATGACATGAATTACTATAATTCACCTCCCGAATAGAAAATAGCATGCACTATTTCACCCAAGATCTGGCCCTAAATGGCCTAACTCACTACACTTGCATGTCTAAGTAACCTAGAAAAATCCCCCTCATCATTCACAGTAGTCCAAGCATATTATTTTCAGGACATGTTTCCTGATTATGGGAGAATTGATGTTAACATCTTAATGTTACCCATCAGCCAGTTCAATATTTCTGACTTCTTTCTAACCCAATAAAACCAACGAATAGAAAACACCAGTCAGTACCTGTAGCCACTGCTTTTCAAAAGACAAATGGATCCCACGATGACCAAGATAATAAAAATAGGGAGAATGACATATAAAATAGTTGAAAGTGATAATATATTGGTATCTGTAAATATAGACACAAAAATGTATAATTTAATATTATTCAGCACTAAAAAGAAATGATCTACCAAGACATGAAAAGATGGAGGAAACTTAAAAGCATATTACCAAGTGAAACAAGCCAATCTGAAAAGGCTACATATTATATGATTGCAACTATACAACATTCTGGTAAAAAGCAAAACTATGATGTCTGTATAAAGATTAAGGGCTGTTAGAGGTTAGAGTGGAAGGAGGGATGAATCGGTGGCATATAGAGGATTTTTACCCTTTATGGATCACAGCCTTGTTATGGCAAAGGGGCTTGCATAGCTCAATGAAGCTATGAGCCATGCTGTGCAGGGCCACCCAAGATAGATGGGGAATAGTTAAAAGTTCTGAAAAAACATGGTCTACTGGAGGAGGAAACAGCAAGCCACTCCAGTGTCCTTGCTGCAAGAACCCCATGAACAGTGCATGGATGCATGCATGCTAAGCCTCTTCAGTCGTGTTGGACTTTTTGTGACCTTATGGACTGTAGACTGCCAGACTCCTCTGTTCATGGGATTCTCCAGGCAAGAATACTGGAGTGGGTTGCCATGCCCTCCTCCAGGAAATCTTCCCAACCCAGGGATCAAACCTGCATCTTTTATGTCTCCTAGTGGTGGGTTCTTTACCACTAGTGCCACCAAGGAAGCCCCCCCATGAATAGTATGAGAAGGCAAAAAGATATGACACCAGAAGATGAACCCCTCAGGTCATAGGTGTCCAATATGCTACTGGAGAAAAATGGAGGGTAACTGGGTCAAAGTGAAAATGACGCTCAGTTGTGTTTGTGTCTGGTGGTGAAAGTAAAGTCTAATGCTGTAAAGAACAATATTGCACAGGAACCTGGAATATTAGGTCAATGTATCAAGGTAAATTGGATGTGGTCAAGCAGGATGTGGCAAAAGTGAACATCAACATCTTGGAAATCAGTGAACTAAAATGTATGGGGATGGAAGAATTTAATTCAAATGACCATTGTATCTACTACTGTGGGCAAGAATCTCTTAGAAGAAATGGAGTAGCTCTCATAGTCAACAAAAGAGTCTGAAATATAATACTTGAGTGCAACCTCAAAAACGACAGAATGATCTTCGTTCATTTCCAAGGCAAACCGCTCAACATCACAGAAATACAAGTAACCCAATCACTGATGCTTAACAAGCTGAAGTTGAATGGTTCTACAAAGATCTACAACACCTTTTAGAACTAACACCAAAAAAAGATGTCTTTTTTCATCATAGGTAATTGGAATACAAAAATAGGAAGTTCTGAGATACCCAGAATAACAGGCAAGTTTGGCCTTGGAATACAAAAGGAAGCAGGGCAAAATCTAACAGAGTTTTGTCAAGAGAACATGCTGGTCATAGCAAACACCTATTTCCAACAACACAAGAGATGACTCTATACATGGACATTGCCAGGGTCCAGCCCTGGCGGGTCTTGAGGGATGAGTGGCGTCAGCGAAGTACTGAGCTGAGTCAATGTGGTAATGCAGCAGTCTCTCTCATTTATTGTTGTTGGTTTGCAGTTTTTATACCCAAGAAACACACCCATTACATCACATATTATTCTATACAATCTATTGTTTTCTGCCTACCATCAACAACTTTAACATTAAGCTCACCTTCCTAGCAGAAGTTGGATTTCAGATTTAACAATAGTATGTTTACCATTTGATTGTCCTCAGCATACTTCATTCAATCATGATAAGTACATCAATCTAAGCAGAAAGGTTACATTTCTCTTATCAGGTGCAGCTGTGTAGAGCCTTGAGGGAAGGGCTAAGCTTGAAACTGTTTTTATTCTATTAACCTCAGCCACTACCTGTCTCATTCTGTTCTGACACTCTGGTTCTTAACAGGAAAGAGGACAAAGAGACAGTTTAGCAGCACTGCTTTAGCAATAAAACCCTATTAACCTTATAACTGCTATAATAAATTCCTTTGTCTACAATATCCTAAAGCAATCAATGTCTCCAACTATGCTGGCCACAGTTATGAGCATTCCTAAGTCCCATTCCAGCCTGGTTTCTTCAAGGAAGGGAGCCTCCTCCAAGGAGTGGTGGGGGAGTGGGAGGTGGAAAGGTGACCCAAGTACGAGCCCTTCTGGTGGTGGCCTTGCCATGACCCCCAGTGAACTCTTGGTAAACTCCCCAGTAATGAGTAGGAGGTATAGTAATCTATTTAAATGTCCCTTTCATTCCTCCTTAGCCCCCAGGAAGGCAATCCACCTTCCTGGAGCCTCTGGTCTATAAAGTCTGGGGGAATTATCTCAGGACGAATTCTTTCTTACTGGGACTGACCTACTGAGATGAGCTAATGTTCTGAGCATGGACAGAACTCCCAAGAAAAATACCAGGAGGGGCCTTGCCCGGGATGCCCTGATAAGAAAGTCAGCTTTGCAATGTCTTTCTTAGTCTCGTGACCTTGTCATCCGAGCAAGGGGGCATCCTGACGGCTCCCAGCAGGACATGACCACAGATGGTCAATACCAAAATTAGTCAACAAAAACAACCTGGAGCTGATTGTGACTCAGATCATGAGCTCCTTATTGCAAAATCCAGATGAAAATTAAAGAAAGTAGGCAAAACCACTAGACCATTCAGGTATGACCTAAATCGAATCTTTATGATTATACAGTGGAGGTTGCAAATAGATTTAAGGGATTAGATCTGGCAAACAGAGTGCCTGAAGAATTATGGATGGAGGTTCATAACACTGTACAGGACATAGTGACCAAAACTGTCCCAGAGAAAAAGAAATGCAAGAAAGCAAAGTGGTTGTCTGAGGAGGCCTTACAAATAGGTAAGGAAAGAAGAGAGATGAAAGGCAAGGGAGAAAGGGAAAGATATACCCAACTGAATGCAGAGTTCCAGAGCATAGCAAGGAGAGATAAAAAAAAATCCTCCTTAAGCAAACAAGGCAAAGAAATAGAGGAAAAGAATAGAATAGAGAAGACTAGAGATCTCTTCAAGAAAATTGGAGATATCAAGGGAATATTTCATGCAAGGATGGGCACAATAAAGACAGAAATGGTAAGAACCTAACAAAAGCAGAAGATATTAAGGTGGCAAGAAAACACAGAACTATACTAAAAAGGTCTTAATGACCTGGATAACTACAGTTGTGTGGTCATTCACCTAGAGCCAGATATCCTGGAGTGTGAAGTCAAGTGGGTTTTAGGAAGCATCACTATAAAACAAAGCTATTGAAGGTAATGGACTTTCAGCTGAGCTACATAAAATCCTAAAAGATGCTGTTAACATGCTGCTCTCAACAGGTCAGCAAATTTGAAAAACTCAGCACTGGAAAAGGTCAGTTTTCATTCCAATCCCAAAGAATGGCAGCACCAAAATATGTTAAAACTACTGTACTATTGCACTTAATTTCACATGCTAGCAAGATTATGCTCAAAATCCTTCAAGCTAGACATCAGCAGTACACAAACCAAGAATTCCAGGTGTACAAACTGGATTTAGAAAGGCAAAGGAAGCAGAAATCAAATTGCCAACATTCATTAGGTCATAGAGAAAGCGAGAAAATTTCAGGAAAACATCTATTTCTGCCTCCTTGACTATGCTGAAGCCTTTGACTATGTGGATCACAACAAATTGTGGAAAATTCTTAAAAAGATGAATGTAATGGACCACCTTTTTTGGCTCCTGAGAAACCTGTATGCTGGTCAAGAAGCAACAATTACAAACAGACATGGAACAATAGCATGCTTCAAAATTGGGAAAGGGGTGTGACAAGTTTGTATATTGTCACTCTGCTTATTTAACTTCTATGCAGAATACATCCTGTTGAAATGCTGGGCTGAATGAATCACATTCTGGAATCAAGATTGCCTGGAAAAATATCAATCATTTTCAGATATGCAGATGATGTCACTCTAATGACAGAAAGTGAAGAGGAATTAAAGAGCCTGTGGATGAGAGTGAAAGAGAAGAGTGAAAAAAACTGGCTTGAAATTCAACATTAAAAAAACTATCATGGCATCCAATTCCATCATTTCATGTCAAAGAGATGGGGATAAAGAGGAAGTAGTGACAGATTTTTTCTTAGGCTCCAGAATCATTGCACCCATTAAATTAAAAGATGCTTGTTCCTTGAAAGGAAAGCTATGACAAACCTCAGTTCAGTTTAGTAGCTTAATCATGTCTGACTCTTTGTAACCTAATACACTGCAGTACATCAGGCTTCCCTGTCCTTCACCGACTCCCAGAGCTTGCTCAAACTTGTGTCCATCAGGTTGGTGATGCCATCCAACCATCTCATCCTCTGTCGTCCACTTCTCCTCCCGCCTTCAATCTTTCCCAGCATCAGAGTCTTTCAAATGAGTCAGTTCTTCCCATCAGGTGGCCAGAGTATTAGAGTTTCAGCTTTAGCATCAGTCCTTCCAATCTATATTCAGGACTGATTTCCTTTAGGATGGACTGGTTGGATCTCCTTGCAGTCCAAGGGACTCTCAAGAGTCTTCTCCAACACCACAGTTTAAAAGCATCATTTCTTCAACAGTCAGCTTTCTTTATAGTCCACTCTCAAATCCATACATGACTACTGGAAAAATCATAGCTTTGACTAGACAGACCTTTGTTGGCAAATAATGTCTCTGCTTTTTAGCTGTCTAAGTTGGTCATAACTTTTCTTCCAAGGAGCAACCATCTTTTAATTTCATGACTGCAGTTGCAGTGATTTTGGAGCCCAAAAAAATAAAATCTGTCATTGATTCCATTGTTTCCCCATCTATTTGCCATGAAGTGATGGGACCGAATGACATGGTCTTCGTTTTTTGAATGTTGAGTTTTAAGCCAACTTTTTCACTCTCCTCTTTCACTTTCAGTAAGACGCCCTTTAGTTCTTCTTCATATTCTGCCATAAGGGTGGTGTCATCTCCATATCTGAGGTTACTGATGTTTCTCCTGGCAACCTTGATTCCAGCTTGTGTTTCATCCAGCCTGGCATTTCATATGATATACTCTACATATATGTTAAATAAGCAGGGTGACAATATTCAGCCTTGACATACTCCTTTCCTGATTTAGAACCAGTCTGTTGTTCCATGTCCAGTTCTAACTGTTGTTTTTGACCTGCATACAGATTTCTCAGGAGACAGGTCAGGTGGTCTGGTATTCCCATCTCTTGAAGAATTTTCCACAATTTGTTGTGATCCACACAGTCAAAGGTTTTGGCATAGTCATTAATGCAAAAATAGATGTTTTTCTGGAACTCTCTTGCTTTTTTGATGATCCAATGGATGTTGACAATTTGATCTCCGGTTCCTCTGCCTTTTCTAAATCCAGGTTGAACATCTGGATGTTCTTGGTTCATGAACTGTTAAAGCCTGGCTTGGAGAATTTTGAGAATACTTGGCTAGCTTGTGAGATGAATGCAATTGTGCTGTAGTTTAAACATTCTTCGACATTGCCTTTCTTTGGGATTGGAATGAAAACTGACCTTTTCCAGTCCTGTGGCCATTGCTGAGTTTTCCAAATTTGCTGACATATTGAGTACAGCACTTTCACAGCATCATCTTTCAGGATTTGAAATGCTCAACTGGAATTCCATCACCTCCACCAGCTTTGTTTGTAGTGATGCTTTCTAAGGCCCACTTGACTTCACATTCCAGGATGCCTGGCTCTAGATGAGTGATCACACCATCGTGGTTATCTGGGTCATAAAGCTCTTTTTTGTACAGTTCTTCTGTGTATTCTTTCCACCTCTTCTTAATATATTCTGCTTCTATTTGCGCCATACAATTTCTGTCCTTTATTGTACCCATCTTTGCATAAAATGTTCCCTTGGTATTTCCAATTTTCTTGAAGAGATCTCTAGTCTTTTCCATTCTATTATTTTCCTCTATTTCTTTGCATTGATTACTAAGGAAGGCTTTCTTATCTCTCCTTGCTATTCTCTGGAACTCTGCATTCAGATGGGTATATCTTTCATTTTCTCCTTTGCCTTTCGCGTCTCTTCTTTTCTCAGCTATTTGTAAGGCCTCCTCAGACAACCATTTTGCCTTTTGCATTTCTTTTTCTTGGGAATAATCTTGATCACTGCCTCCTGTACAATGTCATGAACCTTCATCCATAGTTCTTCAGGCACTCTGTCTATCATATCTAATCCCTTGAATCTATTTTCATTTCATTTCTACTGTATAATCATAGGGGTTTGATTTAGGTCATACCTGAATGGTCTAGTGGTTTTCCCTACTTGCATCAATTTAAGAAACCTAGAAAAGCCTAAACAGTATATTAAAAAGCAGAGATATCAATATGCCAATGAAGGTCCATACAGTCATAGCTATGGTTTTTCCACTAGTCATGTATAAATGTGAGAGGAGCCTGAACACTGAAGAATTGATGCTTTTTAATTGTGGTGGTGGTGAATACTCTTTAGAGTCCCTTGGACTGCAAGGAGATCAAACCAGTCAATCCCAAAGGAAATCAACTCTGAATATTCAATGGAAGGACTGATGCTGAAGCTAAGGCTGCAATATATTGGCTACCTGATGCAAAGAGCCAACCCATTGTAAAAGAACTTGATGGTGGGAAAGACTGAAGGCAAAAGGAGAAGGGGGTCACAGAGGATGAGATGATTTGATAGCATCATCAATTCAATGGACATGAATTTGAGCCAACTCTGGGAGATAGTGGAGGACAGATGAGCCTAGGGTGCTTCAGTCCACTGGGTCACAAAAAGATAGACATAACTTAGCAACTGAATAACCACAACAAAAGAGGATTTTTAAGGGAGTGAAACTATTCTGTATGATACTATAATGGTGAGTACATATGGTTTATACATTTGTCAAAACTCATAGAATGTGTACCTAGCAAGAACCTTAATGTTAACTATGGACTTTGAGTGATAATGATGTGGTAAAATGAAAGTGAAAGTCACTCGGTCATGTCCGACTCTTTGAGACCCCATAGACTATACAGTCCACAGAATTCTCCAGGCCAGGCTACTGGAGTGGATAGCCTTTCCCTTCTTTGGGTGCTCTTCCCAACCCAGGGATTGAACCCACGTCTCTCACATTGCAGGCAAATTCTTTACCACCCGAGCCACAAGGGAAAACCAAGAATACTGGAGTGGGTAGCCTGTCAATTCTCCAGTGGATCTTCCTGACCCAGGAATCAAACCAGGGTCTCCTGCATTGCAGGCAGATTCTTTACCAACTGAGCTATCAGAGAAGCCCTAATGTGTTAAGATAGGGCCAGTGACTATAACAAATGTACCACTGTGAGATGTGGGGAGTGTATATAGACAGGAAGTCTATGCATCTGAAGGGGCAAGGATTATATGGGAACCCTCTGGACTTTCCACTCAGTATTGTCGTCATCCTAAAACTGTTCTAAAAAATAAAGTCCATTTTAAAATAAAGTTTTATGTATAAATATATAAATCAAGTCATATATTTATATAGATATAAAATCGGACTTCCCAGTGGTAAAGAATCTACCTGCCAATGCAGGAAACACAGGTCCAATCCCTGGGTGGAAGAGGAAATGGCAACTCTCTCCCCTATTCTTGCCTGGAAAATCCCATGGACAGAGGAGCCTGGCAGGCTACAGTCCATGGGGTCACAAAGAGTAAACACGACTTAGTGACTGAACACACACACATATATATAATTAGTGTTACTGAACAATAAATACATGTATTATTAAGGAGATAAAAAAAGAAAAGCTGTTAAGCCCAAGAAGAACAAAAATTTATTCAGAGACAAATATATGAGTTTATTTATTGATTCAGTCCTTAACAAAATATACACATTCAAAATAATGTAAACCCTGTCTAATTTAATCCAAAATTGCGATTTTTACTGCATATGAAGAATGAGGGAATAGAAGAAAGTAAAATCTTCGTCTATCATGAGAAGTAGCTTCAGTATGTCCAAATTTGCTATATTAAGGAACAGGCATATAACCATGTTATTTATATTAAAAAATTTGAGTCAATTACTATAAGAAACACTAAAACATTTGAAATACTTCCCTTTGGAGATCTGTGTAAGAATGGAGAGATGGAGGTGGAGAGAGCAGTCTAATGTTTTTTTATCATAAGCTTATAAAACAATGTGGACTTTAACCTGTATTAGTTATGTTGATTAAAATAATAGTTTTAATAATAAGAAATAAGAGTTGGATAGGAGCAGAGAGTAGAGAAACTAAACAATTATTAACTGAATCATAAATGCTAGTATATGACATTTAGGAAATTTTATTGGAGGAAACTGAAAGAGAAAATTCTACCAGACTGAGGATTCTCAAAGGTAATTTATGAGTGACTTTATTCTTCTAATAAAATTATAATTACTTGTTTAAAATTATACTTTATCCTTCAATTAAAACCATAAGTATTTATTTAAAGGTATATGATGCAAGTCAATTTAGCAGTACAGAAAGGACCATTAAAAGTAAAATAAAATGTATTCTATATATGACTTTTTACAACAAATTTCTTTAATATTCTTCTAGGCAAATTTCTTTGTTTTGAGGAGAAGAAGATAAAATGGAGATTGGAAAAGACATTCTAGAATGAAGTTTCTCTGCACATTCCTTTTTCCTTCTTAAGGTAACTCCTCTAAAAGATAGGGGAGATCAAACACAAAACTAGAAAAATTACCTACCTCTTTCCAGCTCTATGGACAGACTCTTGTTGCCAGTCAAGTGGAAGACAAAGCAGGACACAGCGGGCACATGGCGGCCCTCCCAGCGGCATGTACTCTGGACAGTCACTGTGCCATCCCCCCAGTAAGATTTTTGCTTAGTGACACAATCGCCCTCTGGGGTCCAGGAGATCTGTGCGGCTGGTTTCCCTGCAGCTGCTTTGCACACTGTAGTTCCATTCTCAGTTTGAATCAGGGTCACCTCAGGGGGCACTGCAGAATTATAGGGGAAATGCTTCAGTCTTAACATATGGAACATGGAATTTAGAGTGAGGTTTGTTTCAGCTCAAAATCTGGTTATCTGAAACACTACAACATATGATGTTCCTTACCTAACACTTGGAGGTGATATCTATGATGGAAATTCCCATCAGGTATTACTATTTGACATGTGTAATTCCCATCATGAGTGATGACCACTGGAGAAATCACAAGGGCAGGATTCGCATCAGGTCTGGAGGCCCAGATTATTTTCTCATCTGTACAGTTTTCTGTTGTCTTATTCGTATCAGGCCTAAAGGCTCTGAAGCAGGGTGGCTTGTCTCTGAGGACTATTTCCCATGTTGCTACCAGCACATTTGTCCGCAGCACAGGAGGGCAAAAGAGCGTAGACTTCGTACCCACTGCTACCAATAGTGAAGTGTTAACTGGACACACACACACAGGCACAAATACAGAGAATAATAAGAGAAAAGCTTGATAAAGAACTTCATGTGTTAAAATTTATTCACTGCATATTACATGAAATTGTACTTTACATTACTTTGCTGGTGTCTTACTCCAGAAATCTTAAACTTACATAAGAAACTAACATTGATGAAAAGCATATAAAGTATTAAACCCATACAGTGATCCCCTGGAGAAGGGCACGACAACCCACTCCAGTATTCCTGTCTAGAGAATCGCATGGACAGAGGAGCCTGGCAGGCTACAGTCCATAGGGTTGCAAACAGTTGGACACAACTGAAGCGACTTAGCACATAGCACAAAGATTAAACAACTTCCTTCTGTGTTATGTATCAATAAGAAAATAACATGAATTATACATGTGACAAAAGTGTTTAAAGTGTTACAAAATTAATTCAGGAGATTTGATATCTATAAGGCATATGGATGAGAATGCAGAATCTAAAATAAAGACAAAGACAGTTTTCTAAATCTAATCTTTTGACCACAGAAACTATCATATTTATCATACAACTCATGTTCCTCAGGGGGGAAAATATGAAAGCATTAGTAATGTATTTTCTCCTAAGTTCTGATGAAAGTGAAAAATCAGTAACATCAGAACTATACACCTATCCGTAAGGGTGGCACTTCAGACAAACATAAATCTGGAAGAATATGGTACTTTCATTAAAAATAGCTAAGATGGCATTCAGGTTGAACAAGCTGGAAATTTTTTTGTTTAATTTTTATTTGGAGAATCACAAAATCAGTTAAATCAACAGATTTTGAAATAATCTGCAATTTCCTTAGTTGGGCCACCTCACAAAAATGAAAAATGATGATGCCAAGTGGTAAGAGATTCTTAGAAGTATTTTTCTAGAAAAAAAAAGAGTAGTACAATACATAAATACAAATCAATGCAAAAACAAGGATTATTTTTTTCAGTAAATTTTCTATTAAAAGGATTTTATTGCAAATGTGTGATGATATCAAATATGGCCTTTCAGTGAGTTCCCCTTCCTTCCTATTCATTCACATATATTCTCCCTGACTGTGTGCTGTGAACCTTGCTCATAAATTTTTTCCCTTATATTCAATTATCAATATAAATATAGCATATTTTAAAGTAAAAATTAAGACTGGCAAGCACCTTTCAATATAGAAGCTCACAGTTTCCCATAAACTGACATGTTTGCTGAGAGGTGATTCTGTTACAAGCCATCTGTAATTAAGGTGAGTGTCAGTTATCTCATCAGTTTAACATGAACAGAACCAGCTGTGCCAAGGCAAAATTTTTTATGTGAATGAAGCTTATTTGTTTAAAACTTTACATTTAATACTTTTCCGCTCTTCTTTTGGTATCGTCAGCCTCCTCTGTGATGTACTCAAGCCTTTGCATTTCATGGCCACTTCAAGATTATATTACTGGATAAAGGAAGAGATGATTTTAAAGCAGATATAAGAGGGCAGTTAAATCCATGCTCTTTCCATCACTCTAAGTGGCATCCCTCACAGAAAGAACCTCCAATTTGTCTAAGGCTTGGAGACAAACAAGAATATGGCTTGCTAGAGAGCTGCTAGAGGTTGGATATGGGAAGCATCTATGTACATAAGGAAATGACGCTTAAGATAAAACCAGAAAAATAAGAGACTGTTGAGAGCAAGTTGTGAATATCCTTCTGTAGTTCTTAGAATTTTGAACTTTAGCTTATAAGCAGCATAAGACTTTAATATTTTGTCTAATACTTATCCTCAATATCTGACTCTATTTTTTAAAGGAAAGTTCTTGCTAATCAAATAAACACACATTTGAACAGGGGCACAGTATCCAAAGAAGTAACTCCAATGGTAGGATTCCAAGCATCACAGATATTCTGTTCTTTCACTTTCTTCCATTCTATAAACTTCAGTCACCCTTTACCTTTTGCAGGGTGATGATAGTTCTTTTGTTATTGTTGTTTTTAAGCTTTTCTTCAACCTCTTTTTTCCTTTTTCATATCTGTTGTGATAATTTACCAATGATCAGTACCTCCACAACACTCCGTGGGTTTAACACCTAACAAATATATTCTCCATATGCTTCCTCTGATCACCTAGGGTGATTTTACTTCTTGCTTCACTGAGAAGACAATAGAATCTCATCTTTGCTCCCAAAACAGCAACCACAACCCATTCTTCATCTATAAATATCTTGCAGTCTCATCCAGCCTTATGTACATAGACGGATTCTTGGCTTTGGGCATTTCACTTCTTTTCTCACTACCCTATGCTAGATTAAGTCCCCATCGCCATATACTTGGATTGGTGCAAAGCCTCCTAACTTCTGTCTCTGTCTCAAAACTCTTCTCCTCCAGTCCAGACATCCAGACATCATTACACTGCCCCATTACACTGCATCCAGACATCATTCTACAACATAGATAATATTCCCTCAACTCTAAAACCCTCAAGAAATCTCTCACTGCCTGAAAAATTAGTGTAGATGTCTTCATATTGGCTTTGAAAGCCCTCGTTGTCACATTGACTCTCTTTGCAGTCTTATTTATTACACACTACATTGTCCCCGTGGTGCAGAAAAACACCACATATGTCATTTCTCACATTGTTTTTACAGTCTAGGATGCCCTATACAAATGCTCTTTTTCTATTAAAATACGCTTCCTCTAAGACTTGATCCACACACTACATACTCTGTGAGCCCTCTTCTAAGCCTTGGTGCTTAGCCACTCCCTCTCTATAGTCTTGGTACAGATTATGTGAGTACTTACCTCCTCTGCCTGTGTGATAGCTGTGCTCCTACCTGGGTTCCCCCATGAAACTGAACTCCCTGGGGGCTCTCTGATAGTCTTGCTCATCTTTATGTTCCTCCTAAAGCCCAACACAGCACCTGATAGAGAAAACCTCATAACCTTCCAGTGGAATTGAACTGCTTTAAGGGAGGATGGGTGAAGTAATTCAAGTCCCTTATCCCACAGCATTCAGATCACCATATTTTTCAACTGGGCCCAAGAGCAGCACGGGGTCCAGACCACCATCAACTATGTTTCTGAGGAAGCTCGACATTCCATGCTTCAGTACTGGCCTCAAAAAAAAAAGGAAAGAAGAAACATACTACCTTCCGCAGGAGGTGTTACAGTGCTCTGCTTTCTCTCCATAGATGAAGTAATTGTTGAATCTAGAAAATATTCTGAGAAAAGTAGATTAAATCAATCTTAGAAACTTAGAGTGAAAACCATTATTTCTTTACAAGAACTTGTATACAATATGATAGAAAATCAATGAACCATAATTAAAATTACACAAAAATCCTTGGAAAACTGAAATTAGAGGATGGGCCATCATTATATGGAAAAACATGTTAACATTTGAAAATTACATTTATAAGTTATTAGTCAATGATTCCCCATTTATGCAACACCTCATTTTATATTTAAAACTATTTTGCAAAAGATAACCCTGCCTCCACCTTTCCCTACCCATAATGTATTGGTTCATCATGGACACCTCACATGAGCTGGGCTGATTTATGGTCTTTTTTACAGATTTATGGCCTTAATCAGGCCACTACCTGATTAAAATTGTTTAGACCAGTGGTGGACACCTTAAACAGTGGGGCAACTCAAGTACTTTCTCAAGAATTTAAAAACCAGGACTGATAAGAATAGTCCATCCCTCTTTCTTCCCCATTTTTCCTACTGTGATGGTTAATTTTATGTGTCAGTCTAGCTAGTTCACAGTACCCAAATGTTTGGTCAAACATTATTCTAGATGTTTCTGTGAGAGTATTTTTTATCAGTAGACTTTGAGTAAACTCTCCATAATGTGAGTGGGCCTCATCCAGTCAGTTGAAGGGTTTAATTGAAAAGACTGACCTCATGGGGAAGGGAATTCTGCCAGCACATTGCCTTCAGCCTTGAACAAACAGCACCTCTTCTCTGGGTCTCCAGAGACCCTGCAGATTTTGGACTTGCCAAGCCTCCACAATCACGTGAGCCAGTTTCTTAAAGTAAATCAATCTCTCCTCCTCTTCCTCTCTCTCTTTCCCCACCTCTCTCTCTTTCTCTCTCTCTACAGGATGTATGTCCAACATACACATACATCTCTTCCTGTTTCTCTGTGGAACCCTGACTAATAAACCTACCATAAGAAGAAAGAAGCAGAAGCAGAAAGAGATGGCAGACTTCACCTAGCTCAAGTTCCCAATTCCATAGTTCCTGAGACCTACATGCATTCCTTCCTTTGAGTTCTATAGAGTTTCTGACCATCAAAATAGTCCTAATCAACTTCAAATTTGCTTTCTGAAAAATCTATCATATTACTATTTGGTTTAAACAACAATGATTTTTTAGATGCTTCTTATGACTTAAGGACCTAAAATTTCTTCCCCTTAGTTTATAAGACCACCATAAGAATTTCAATATGAATCTATGAACACTACTGCTTATAAAAATGTATTTTTGCTCCCCATTCTAATTTTTGACCCAATTCTACCACATAATAAATAGAGAAATTCAATAATGTCTTAAAAATGAGCGGTGAACAGACTTCTGAAATAATTTGGCTTTTCTAGGCAACTAAGTGTTATTGAATCAGGCTGGAAAGAAGACAAAGAATGAGATTTATTAAATTTAGTTCATATTGGGGTCAAATATCTATTCCAGAAACAGATAAGAAATCAGAGCTGACCTCAGAGGGATTACTGAGATCAAGCTACATCTCAGGTATTCTAGACTCTGAAGCTCCATCGTAGCACACAATGTAGCTTTGCCAAAGGACTAAAGATTAAACATCTGAGGCTTTGGGTTCCTTATGGTCTCTGTTGCAAGTATTCAACTCTGCTCTTGCAGCAAGAAAGCAGCCATATATAATAAGGGAACAAATGCCCATGGTTTTGTCCAATAAAATTTTAATCTACAAAAATATACTGTTGGCTGCATTTTGCCCATGGGCCATAGTTTGCTAACTCTCGACTTAAAGTACAGTATTTTTTTTTGTTCTAATTTCTTACAGTGACAACATTTATAAATAAAAACAACGAACATCTACTGAGTATTCTGTTTTCCTTTGCTTACTTTGCCTTTTAAAAATAAATCTCCAGTGACAATTCCAAATTCTCCCTCAAATTACATAAATTTCCTATTCCATTTTTAACATGTTACAACTCCTTACTTTCTTCCTTCCTTTCTTCCTTCCTTTCTTCCTTCCTTCCTCCCTTCTTTCCTTCCTCTCCTTACCTTTAGTGAAGTGTGACAAGAATTGAGGACACCCAATAGGATTCTGATAAGTAAGAAAATTACAATGAACCTTGCTCATTCCCAGCTAAAAGGGAGCTGTCTGGTGGTCAGAAGATGGCAGCCATAATAGACAAAGATTACTGGAACCTATGAAGGCCATCTCTTGTGGGCATTTTGGCCTTTACAGCCCTGCGACCTGCTGTTTCTGGAAGAAAATGTTTCACAACCATAATATTTTCTGGTTCTGGTTAAACAGAATTCTTCTCCAGCATCAGTTCTTCACATGTCTGGCTGTCACCAATCATTCTTCCTATTTAAAAAAAAATTTTTTTTTTGGCCACAGTCCATGGCAATCAGAATCTTATTCCTCCTAGCAGGAATCAAACTCACACCCCCTGCACTGGAAGTGAGAAGTCTTAACCACTGGACTGCCAAGGAAGTCCCAGGCTCCTTTTTTTTTTTTTTTAATTTTCTTTACTTTATTGTGATGGTTTTGCCATACATTGACATGAATCTGCCATGGGTTTACATATGTTCCCCCTCCAGAACCCCCCTCCCTCCTCCTACCCGATTCCCTTTCCCTGGGTCATCTCGGTGCACCAGCCCCGAGCATCAAACCTGGGCTGGCGATTGATTTCACATATGATAATTAACATGTTTCAATGCCATTCTCCCATATCATCCCACCCTTGCCCTCTTCCAGAGTCCATGAGACTGTTCTATACATCTGTGTTTCTTTTGCTATCTCGCATGCAGGGTTCTCGTTACCATCTTTCTAAATTCCATATATATATGTGTTAGTATACTGTATTTTTGTTTTTCCTTCTGGCTTACTTCACTCTGGATAATAGGCTCCAGTTCCATCCACCTGAGTAGAACTGATTCTAATGAATTCTTTTTAATGGTTGGGTAATATTCCATTGTGTATATGTACCACAGCTTTCTTATCCATTCGTCAGTGGATGGGCATCTAGGTTGCCTCCATGTCCTGGCTATTGTAAACAATGCGGCGATGAACATTGGGGTACACGTGTCTCTTTCAATTCTGGTTTCCTCGGTGTGTATGCCCAGCAGTGGGATTGCTGGGTCATATGGCAGGTCTATTTGCAGTTTTTTAAGGAATCTCCACACTGTTCTCCATAGTGGCTGTACTAGTTTGCATTCCCACCAACAGTGTAAGAGGGTTCCCTTTTCTCCACATCCTCTCCAGCATTTATTGCTTGTAGACTTTTGGATGGCAGCCATTCTGACTGGTGTAAAGTGGTACCTCATTGTGGTTTTGATTTGCATTTCTCTGATAATGAGTGATGTTGAGCATCTTTTCATGTGTTTGTTAGCCATTTTTATGTCTTCTTTGGAGAAATGTCTGTTTAGTTCTTTGGCCCACTTTTTGATTGGGTCGTTTCTTTTTCTGGAATTAACTTGCAGGAGTTGCTTGTATATTTTTGAGATTAATTGTTTGTCCATTGCTTCGTTGGCTGTTATTTTCTCCCATTCTGAAGGCTGCCTTTTCACCTTGCTTATAGTTTCCTTTGTTGTGCAGAAGCTTTTCATTTTAATTAGGTCCCATTTGTTTATTCGTGCTTTTATTTCCGATATTCTGGGAGGTGGGTCATAGAGGATCCTGCTTTGGTTTATGTCGGAGAGTGTTTTGCCTATGTTTTCCTCTAGGAGTTTTATAGTTTCTGGTCTTATGCTTAGATCTTTGATCCATTTTGAGTTTATTTTTGTGTGTGGTGTTAGAAAGTGTTCTAGTTTCATTCTTATTTTAAAGGTATAGGTTGTTTGTTATCAATGGAAAGTTTAAAGAATCCAGCCTTGATTGATGTCTTCCAGGAGATATTTTAAGACTTTTCTTCTTATCCTTTGGATTTCACTTCCTATGCCCCTTAAAATTGTTACTTTTGGTAACAGCAAATGATTTTCATGATCTGAACTAAGCTGTTGCCATTTCAGTGAATTCTCATTTTAGCCATCTTGTCTGGGAATACTGTCAGCTTAACACATTAGCTTTTATGAGCTATAACTAAGTCAGTATGGGTACCAGGGGATTGTGTTGGAAGAGCTTGGTCTTACATTAAGTGGTGTCTTCATAATGGACTTTAATTAAGTCTTCCAACTCTGCAACCCTATGTCCGACTCTTTGTGACCCCGTGGACTGTAGCCTGCCAGGCTCCTCTGTCCATGGGATTCTCCAGGCAAGAGTACTGGAGTGGGTAGCCATTTCCTTCTCCAGGGGATCTTCCTGACCCAGGGATCAAACCCAGGTCTTGCATTGCAGGCAAATTCTTTACTGTCTGAGGTATAGGGAAGCCCCTTTTCTGCCAACTTTATCGCAGAAAGCAAAGAACTAAAGAGCCTCTTGATAAAAGTGAAAGAGGAAAGTGAAAAAGTTGGCTTAAAACTCAACATTCAGAAAACTTAAGATCATGGTGTCTGGTCCCATCACTTCATGGCAAATAGATGGGGAAACAATGGAAACAGTGACAGACTTTATTTCTGGGGGCTCCAAAATCAATGCAGATGGTGACTGCAGCCATGAAATTAAAAGACACTTGCTCCTTGGAAGAAAAGTTATGACCAATATAGACAGCATATTAAAAAGCATATACATTACTTTGCCAACAAAGATCCATCTAGTCAAAGCAGTGGTTTTTCCAGTAGTCATGTATGGATGTAAGATTTGGACTATAAAGAAAGCTGAGTGCTGAAGAATTGATGCCTTTGAACTGTGGTGTTGGAGAAACTCTTGAGAGTCCCTTGGACTGCAAGGAGATCCAACCAGTCAATTCTAAAGGAAATCAGTTCTGAATATACATTGGAAGGACTGATGCTGAAGCTGAAATTCCAATCCTTTGGCCACCTGATGAGAAGAACTGACTCATTTGAAAAGACCCTTATGCTGGGAAAGATTGAAGGCAGGAGGAGAAGGGGACAACAGAAGATGAGATGGTTGAATGGCATCACCGACTCAGTGACATGGGTTTGGGTAAACTCCGGGAGTTGGTGATGGACAGGGAGGCCTGGCGTGCTGCAATCCATGGGGTTGCAAAGAGTCAGACATGACTGAGCGACTGAACTGAACTGAAAGTCTTTAAACTTTTTGAGTTTCAGTGTTCTCAGTGGACTAGAGTGTAGAAGTGACTTTATGCTTAATAAAGGTATTCCAGTGAGTGGAAGCCCATGGAGAATTATGCCCTTCAAACCAGATACAAAATTCTCCTACAGCTGAGCAACATTCACTGTCTAAAGAAAAATACCTTGGGAAGAAAAAATCAGTAAGTTATATCTGCAACTCCTCATGCCAGAGCTAAAGCCCACACGTTGTAGTGTACTCTTAACTGTGCTAAAATTACATTTTTCAGAAAAGAAAAACATTATGCTTGTCTTCAGAAGTAGTCCTCTGATCATTTTTATATTACTGGATATGTTTTTTAAACTTAGTTAATTGCTAATATGAGTCATTCAGTTTTATTATCTCCATTTGGTATCTAGCTCCTATAAAATGCCAATTTCACATGATGTATCATGTCTTCATTGATAAAAAGAAAGCATCTTTCTTACTCAGTCTTTAAGCTTTGTATGTACCAAAGTAGTACGACAATCATTTAAAGCTTCTAATCAATTGTTCTGTGATTTCTGTCTTCAATTTCTTCATATGAAACCAAATTTTCTTTTAAGTTTAGAAAGATTATAGTTTTATATTAACATAAGAATTCTAATTTAAACTCTTTCACTGTGTACATATACAGTCAGTCACCACCTTGGGATGGTATGATTTAAGATTTCTTTTTTTACTGTACAATGGTGCAAAATTGATATGCATTCAGTAGAAACTGTATTTTGAATTTTGGATTTTGACTGCTTTCCAGGATAGCATTAATGCAGTACGATATTCTCTTGTGATGCTGGGCATCTGCAGTAAACCACTGCCCCCAGTCAGCTCCCAGTTGTAAAGTGATATACTTACAACTCTTCTGTGTACATACAACCATTTTTTTCACTTTCAAAAGGTATAGTATTCAATAAATTACACGAGATATCCAACATGTTAGTATAAGATAGGCTTTGTGTTAGATGATTTTGTTCAACTGTTTAAAGAAGGTTCGGCTAAGTTTTGATGTTAGGTTGTTGTTGTTCAGTTGCTAAGTTGTGTTCGACTCTGCGATCCCATGGACTGCAGCACACCAGGCTTCCCTGTCCTTCACTCTCTCCTGGAGTTTGCTCAAACTCATGTCCATTGAGTTAGTGATGCCATCCAACAACCTCATCCTCTGTCACCTCCTTTTTCTCCTGTTAGGTAGGTTAGGTGTATTTTGACTTATGATATTTTCAACTTGGGATGAGTTTATTGAGGCGTTATGCCATCATAAGTCAGGGAAGATCTGTATATAGACTGAATCATATGTGGACTGTGTTCTTAAAGATACATTTACAGTAGAAGAGTAACTTAGTTACTCATTATATTAGTTTCCTGCTGCTGCTGCTAAGTCACTTCAGTCATGTCTGACTCTGTGCAACCCCATAGATGGCAGCCCACCAGGCTCCCCACGTCCCTGGGATTCTCCAGGCAAGAACACTGGAGTGGGTTGCCATTTCCTTCTCCAATGCATGAAAGTGAAAAGTGACAATGAAGTCGCTCAGTCATGTCTGACTCCTAGACACCCCATGGACTGCAGCCTACCAGGCTCCTCTGTCCATGGGATTTTCCAGGCAAGAGTAGTGGAGTGAGACGCCATTTGCCTTTTCCGATTAGTTTCCTAGAGCTGTCTTAATATGCACCCACAAACTCAATCCCTTAAAACAACAGATATTTTTTCTCACACATTTCTG
The DNA here is from genome assembly GCA_007570785.1 of Antilocapra americana. Taxonomy (NCBI): domain Eukaryota; kingdom Metazoa; phylum Chordata; class Mammalia; order Artiodactyla; family Antilocapridae; genus Antilocapra; species Antilocapra americana. Next base: position 44,674,894 of record ML664161.1, on the reverse strand, counting down.
GAAGCCAGAAGTCCGATATCAAAGTGTTAGCAGGACGATATTCCTTCCAAAACCTCTAGTAAAGAATCCTTTTTTGTTTCTTCCAGGTTTGGGTGGCTGCCAGAAATCCCTGGTGTTCCTTAGCTTATAGATATGTCACCATCTTCACACTGTATTTTCCCTGTGTCTTCGCCTTTTCTTTTCTAAGCACATTTGTCATTGGATTAGGGCCCATGCTAATCCAGGATGATCTCATCTGAAAGCTTTAACTTAATTACATTTTCAAAGACGCTTTGTCTAAATATACCCAATTTGCAGGTTCCTGGTGGACATATCTTGATGTGGAGGCACCGTTTAACCCCCTAAACTCAAGCACTGTTCACACCCCTCAAATTAATAGTTTACATAGTCATTTTACTTATTTGAGTCTGAAATTGACCTGAAATCTAATTTTTCTAGATAGTAAATAATTAAGTATAATTAGAAAAGATATTTATTGAGTCCAAGAATACATTTTGAAATCACTAGAATTATTTTTCTATGAAGTGCTCAATGTAAAATATGTAGCAAAAACAGTATTTTAAAACATAAAGAAAAAGTTAAATAATGGGGAACAAAAATTTTGGAGACAGTAGAGCTGGGCAAAGGCATACAGAAAGTAAATTAGTAACATCTGCTAAGCCAATTTTTTCAAGTTTTCTAGAGTAAAATTAGTAAACCTATGATTTAAAAATTGAATGAAAAAAATTGGGGCTGTGCTGTTGGTTTACTTCATGAACATAGTCTTGAAATAGGTACTAAATAAGCACAGAAAATAATTTCAGAATGAAAAATTTACCAACATTTTTAAACACAAGCAGTATTTCATTTAGACAATTTTTAAAATTTTATTTATTTATTTATTTATTTTAATTTTCTTTACGTTATCGTGTTGGTTTTGCCATACATTGACATGAATCTGCCATGGGTATACATGTGTTCCCCTTCCAGAACCCCACTCCCACCTCCCTCCCGATTCCCTGTCTCTGGGTCATCCCAGTGCACCAGCCCTGAGCATCAAACCTGGGCTGGCGACTGATTTCACATATGATGATTAACATGTTTCATTACCGTTCTCCCATATCAGAGAAATGCAAATCAAAACCACAATGAGGTATCACTTTACACCAGTCAGAATGGCTGGCATCCAAAAGTCTACAAGCAGTAAATGCTGGAGAGGATGTGGAGAAAAGGGAACCCTCTTACACTGTTGGTGGGAATGCAAACTAGTATAGCCACTATGGAAAACAGTGTGGAGATTCCTTAAAAAACTGGAAATAGAACTGCCATATGACCCAGCAATCCCACTGCTGGGCATACACACCGAGGAAACCAGAATTGAAAGAGACACGTGTACCCCAATGTTCATCACTGCATTTAGACAATTTTAGATAATCCAGTCTATAAGTGTACTTAAGACAGTTCAAGATCTCAAAGTGTAAAAACTGTACAAGCATCAAGCACTTTTCTATTAGAATTATTATTAAAAGATGAGCATTACCTGAACTGTGATTGCCACTGTCCATCTGCTGCATTGAGTTGTTTAATGTCATTGGACCTTCCATTCCTGCACTTAAGCATTCTGAAAAGACACATGAGGTGAAGAGAGAAATACACATAAGCATTTCTGACTCCTGGTGAAAATTACATTTTTTCACATTCCTTGGGCCATTTGGGGGTTGCAGTTGCCAATAAAAACATGAATTATGACAGGAAAGCAAATGTCTCAGAAAAATTTATCCTGGTGTGAACTTTTAATTTGATCTTCCTACCTATATGGCATGTCCCTATTTTAGGCCCACAGTGCCACTCACCACCCTCCTGTCTTATATTCAAGTCAAAGTATTTCTTCTTCTAGGGGTAAATGCATTTAGTCTATCTCCAGTTGTGAAAAAGTGTTTTAATAGTAAAATCCATTACAGTAAAAAATCCATTACAGACATTTCAGGCACCAGTGAGAAAGGAGAATTTTAGTACTGATATGTTGATTGGATGCTGATACAGAACAACAAAGGAGTTTCCTAAATACTGTTGAAATCACATCACATAGACAATAGTCTATTAAGTTCAAATTTTACTAGGCAAGCTCCAAGTGAAAATTGTTAGTAAGCATTTTTTGAGTAGCAACTCCTGGCAAAATACTCGCTGGGCATACAAATACCATAATGAGCAATACTCTTTTCTCTCCATAGGCCTGAGGTCCAGGCAAGAAATTAACTGCACTAACAATTATAACATAAAAGTTTTAGCGTGATGATAGATGTATACATAATGTCCAGAAGTTTAAAAGAAGAGGTTTTTAACTCTGAGAGAGCAGGGGTAAAAGATAAGGGGGGACTTCCTACAATAGTTGATATTTGAGGTGAATCTTAGAAGATGAGTTTTTCTAGGAAAATAAAAGGAAAAAGAATATTGCACACAAAGAATGGCATTTAAAAGAAGGTATGAAGCCATTTGGGGGTTTCAAAGAATTACACATGGTTGGGTACTGCCATTATATGAGAAAAGCTGGACGTATGATTAGAATTAAGGCTGGATACTGGTAGGCTTTAATTGTGGAAGGCAGAAAAGTAAAAATATTCACAAGGATTTGATATACTTCTAGTTCATCTACAGTATCTGACCAACAAAGAGAAACATTTTAGGGTAAAATTCAATGGACAGTGTTTTTTGGAGGACTTTTGAATACACTACTCCCTCCCTTTTAGTTACTATTTACTTTAATAAAATTAAAATAATTTTTTGAACACTTACATTAGGAACAGATTTTTGGTGATTTGCATGTTACTCATTTGAGTCTCTCCATGTCAACAAGTGATATAATCCTCATTTTACAGATAAAGAAATTTAGACTCACAGTGATGAAGCAGATTGGCCAAAGTAACCCATCTTGGGCTTCCCTGGTGGCTCAGATGGTGAAGAATCTGCCTGCAATGCTGGAGACCTGGGTTCAATCCCTGGGTTAGGAAGATCCCCTGGAGAAGGGGACAGCTACCCACTGTAATCCTCTTGCCTGCAGAATTTCATGGACAGAGGAGCCTGGTGGGCTATAGTCCATGGGGTCACAAAGAGTCAGACACAGCTGAGAGGCTTTCACATTCACCCCAGCTAGTAAGCTGCTCCAGTTACCAAATTATTCTTATACAAGTAGTTCTTACCACAATAAGCAGAAGCCAAGGGTTGGTTCCTAAGAAATACACTACCCATACATGTGTGCTAAGTAGCTTCAGTCATATCCAAGTCTTTGCAATGCTATGGACTGTAGCCTGCTAGGCTCTTCATCCATGGGGATTCTCCAGGCCAGAACACTGGCGTGGATTGCCATGCCTCCTTCAGGGGGTCTTCCCAAATGAGTGATCGAACCTGCATCTTTTATGTCTCCTGTATTAGCAGGAGGGTTCTTTATCACTAGTCCCACCTGGGAAGCCCAAAATTAACCCAAATTGAGAGAGTTTGAGAAGCAAGTCCCAGCCATGTTTCTGCAGAAACACAGAGAGACAGAGGTCTGAAATAGCACATCAACAGGTAAGCCCATAGAATCAGGGTTATTATAAAGGCACATGAACACAAGCATTATGAATTCTGGATCTGAATAGGAATAGTTAGCCTAAGGAGGAGGATTTGAGACATTTGCCAAAATTCATGGGCCAAACCCACCACTCCCTCACTAGACTGTAAGCTCCAGAAGGGCAGGGATTTTCATCTAGGTTGTTCATTCTTCATCCTCAGAGCTTAAAAGACTGGTTTGCACAGCTCCCTGCAGGCAGCTGACTCAAGCTGGGTTAAAAATTAAGATCAACACAACCCTATAGATGTGGACAGTTTACAGAAAAAGTATACATGTCTCCTAGTCATTTAGAAAGAAGGTCAACATCATTTATGGTAAAAGAAATGCAAATTAAAACTATGCAGAAATGCTATATCTCACCTATAAGATTGTCAAAACTGAAAAGTTTGACAATATACTCTGTCTGCAAAACTATAGAGAGATAGGCATGACATATACTGCTGGTGGGAATGTAAAATGCTACCATTTCAGTAATGGAAAATTTGACAATAGAAGGCAATGGCACCCCACTCCAGTACTCTTGCCTGGAAAATCCCACAGACAGAGGAGCCTGGTGGGCTGCAGTCCATGGGGTCGCTAGGAGTCAGACACGACTGAGCGACTTCACTGTCACTTTTCACTTTCATGCATTGGAGAAGGAAATGGCAACCCACTCCAGTGTTCTTGCCTGGAGAAGGGACAGGGGAGCCTGGTGGGCTGCCATCTATGCTGTTGCACAGAGTCAGACACGACTCAAGCAACTTAACAGCAGCAGTAGCAGCAGTTACGTATGCATTTTTCTTTTGACCCAGCCATATCACTTCCCAGAATCTATCTCAAAGCTATATAGGCAACAGTATGAAATATATTAATATATATAACAGAAGGCAGGTCATTACTACATTGTATTAGCAAGACTTATAGATATAATCCAAATCATAGGAAAATAGTTGTCTAAATTATAGAACATCCACAAACTGAGGTACAATGAAACCCTTTAAAAAAATGAGGGATATCTTTATAAACCATTATGGAGTGATCTCCAGGACATAATGTTACATAAAAGAAGCAGGACAGATAAAAGTGTACATAGTATCAAATTTTGTGATATGCACCTAGCCTAAAGCAATGCTTACAGAAAAAATAATAGCTTTAAATACTAATAACAAAATAGGAATTACCTAAAATCCACCTGAAGAAGTTAAAAACAAAAGAGAAAGATGAAAACAATAAAAGGAAGAGCAGAAATCAACAAAACAGAAAACAAGTAATACAAAAATTAACAAAATCAAAAGCTGGTTCTTCAGGAGTTCCCTGGTGGTCCACTGGTTAGACCTCAGCACTTTGACTTGAGAAGTTCAGATTCAATTCCCAGTCAGAGAACTAATAACCTATAAGCCACAGCACAGCTGAAAAAACAACAGTATGTGAAAAACTTTTACAATTCAATAATTTTTAAAATAAATTTTTAAAAAACCAGGCAAATGACTTAAACAGACATTTGACCAGAAAAAGAAATTCAGATTACCAATAAATACGCAAAAAAGATGTTCAACATTAGTAATTGTAGAGGAAATACAGATTTAAATCACAATGAGATAATGATTATGCACCTATAACTATGGCTATAGTTAAAAAGACGGATAATATATATTGACAAAAATGTGAAACTGAAACTTTCACACATTATTAGTGGGAATATAAAAAAGTATAACTGCGCTGGAAAATTTATGGTAGTTTTTTCCAAAAGTCAAATATATGCCACATATAACCTGACCATTCCAATCCTAAGTATTTACCCAAGAGAAATAAAAACATATGTCCACACAAAGACCTGTGCATGAATGTTCATAGAAGCTTTATTCACAATAACCAAAAGCTAGAAACAACCCAAATGCCAGTCGACAGATAGCTAAGCTATCTGTATAATGGAATACTATTCAGTAGTGAAAAGGAACACACACACCATTGAAGAATCTCAAAAATCATTCCTTTGAGTGAAATAAGGTAGACACAAAAGAGTACATACTAGACACCACACAAAAGAGTATACTAATATAAAATGCTAACTAATCTACGGTGACAAATGGCGAATCATTGGTTGCCCACAGATGATGGGAATGAAAACAAGGAAGGACTACTAGCATACATGGAGGAATATTTGCGGAATGATGGAAATGTTTTGTATCTTGTTTGTGATGGTAATTATAGAAATAAGTGACTGTCAAACCTCATCAAATTGTAACTTTTAAATGTATATTGTATATAAATTAATTAATTGTATATAAATTCTCCCTCAGTTTAATTTTTAAAAATGTCAGAAACATCAGGTTAATTGTATATAAATTCTCCCTCAGTTTAATTAAAAACAATGTCAGAAACATCAGGTTTCAACACACATAATATTAGAACATGCATCCACATAAACAACCATAAAAGAAAATACAAATGAAAACCCCTTGGCACTGGAAATAATGTTTAAAAAAACCCTTTCCATCTAAGTCAAAATCATGAGTAGAAGGAAGACTGTTGCGTGATTTGACTACTAATGAAACCTCTTAGTCACTTTGAGCGCTCACTTTGAGTTTCCTTTCCCAAATCTTCATTGTCATATGCCTGAGCAAGTATAAACCACCCACACAGTAGACACTGTATAGGCATGACTGTGCAAACCCACCCTCCAGAGGCTTCCTCCAGTGAATGAAAAAGGCTCTCAGAAACAGCACATGGTTTTCTTGTGTGATTTAACAGTTTGGGGCTATGTAAAATCCTGTGCTTTGCTAGGCTGTACTGACTAAAAAAAGTTAGAAATAGGCATTTCTGATATTTCACAATTCCCAGTAAAATCGCTGATCCAGTAACTGTTTATTAACCAAAGTAGAACATATATTATGCCATAATTAGTCGATATAGTGACTTAGATTATTATTTCTAATAAATACAGATGGGAAACAAAAAATTAAAGATTTTCTATTCTTTCTTTCATTTGCAAGGTTTTGGAAGAATACAAACAAGCAGTAAGGAGCCTGAACAAATGAATGTAAGCTGAAAGAATCCAAAAATTGAAGCAAAACTGTAGTCTAAAATATTTGGCTATGCTCTAATAAAATGACCATATAAGAGAATGACTAATAAAATGACTATATAAGAGAATAATGTAGAAGAACTTTACTTTTACATTTCTTTTGATATTTCTCTCCAGAACTTGAGACTTTGATGCTAGTATTGACCTAATTAAAAGTCATTTTTACGGTTTATTGTGGTATTTACATCTTTACTTGTCATCTTCGTTGTTAACATTTAATGAACTTACTATCAATACTTTTTTTAAAAAGGGACATAGAATACATTAAAATATATTCAATATATCTCAATACACTTAATCTGTGCGAATATTCAGATATTTTGCACAAGGGGGACCAAATAATAGAATTATTGCATTTTTCATCCGGTGTTTCAAGCTTCTGATTTCAAAGCTCTGCAAATTATCATAACAAATACAGAACTGGATCATTTTGAAAAAAGTAATGGTGGGAAAATATGAGAGATATGAGTTTTACTTCACTCTGCTTCTTTCCCAAATTACTTAAAATAATTAAATTTATATACCCTAGTTCCCCCCTTTGCAAAATGCAAATTAATAAGTAAGGAATAACTAGTGAAAGGTATCTGAAGAGCATTACAAACTGAGGTTTTAAAGCCAGTAAAAAGGAAACTACATTTCTCCGAAAGATTCAAGCTTCATTTTAAATAAATGCAACTCTGAGACTGAGATCTTAATCACACCAAGACCCGGAAATTAAAATCGCAAGGCCAGAACAACCTTATTAGGCATACTGAGCACATAACTTTTTCTAATCACCGATATGGTAAAGTCAATACAGTACAGAAAGCTTTTTCATAACTCTCTGGTTTCAGAAAGCTTAAAATATCAACCTTAACATTTTAGTTAGTATGTTTGTATTGTGTTTTATAAACCTGCATATTGTGGATGTAGGTTAGACATACAAGTATTATTTCCCAACAGTTTTTAGAGTTATGAATGGTTTTGAACAAGAAGAGACCTTGAGTTGTCTCCTTTTTTTAGAGGTTCTGAAAATAAGATGAATTGTCAGCCAAAGAGTCCAATGATATTTCTTCCTATAATGCAATAATTTTCACATTGGGAACTAGTGGAAATCCATGATAGTCAGCCAGAAAAATCCATAAACTTTGTAACTCTGGGGGAAGTTTTACAATAATGTATAATTTTATTTCTGATATATAATTAAAAAGTACTACCACCCTGTAGGAATAATTGAAAGCATAGCCAATTTCCCCCTAGATTTTGTTATTTGCTAAACAGCAAACAGTAATGGTCAGAATGGGCTTCCCAAGTGGCTCGATGGTAGAGTCCGCCTGCAGTGTAGGAGACACAAAGTTTCATCTCTGGGTTGGAAAGATCTCCTGGAGTAGGAAATGGCAACCCACTCCAGTATTCTTGTCTGGAGAATTCCATAGACAGAAGAGCCTGGCAGGCTACAGTCCATGGAGTCACAGAAGAGTCAGATATGACTTAGAGACTAAGCAAAAACAACGGCTGGAATAACAGACTCATGTGGTTTTTTTCTCTACTAAAGCTACCTGAAAAGTAATGCAGCAATTTTATGAGAAATATTAGGAGTAAAGGAGATGAGCTTTTTTTTTTCTGCCTCCTAAGATGAAGATCCATCTTTCACTAGGAGTTTTCACTGAGATGGTATCTGAGTGACCACCTATTACATATATTAGAGCTTTCGGACTGGTGGAGGGAAGCTGGAAGCTGCATTAATAATATTTATTTACTCAGTTACAATAACTAGGTCTTAATAAATTCCTATATCATGGAGCTTTCAATCTAATAGGAATAATACACAGTAACCAAATAATCAAACAATTATATGAAACTGGAATAGCAATAAGCGAAAAGTATATAAAATGTACCTTGAGTAACTTATCCTAGTACTGATGTGGTAGGCAGCCTCTAAGATGGTCCCCACTTTCCTGGTAATTGTGTCTTTATGAAATCCCCTCCTCTTGCATGTGGGCTGGATTTAGTAACTCACTTCTAACAAATACAGTACAGCAGAAATGACAGAACGTCACTGCCAAGATTAAGTTGTAAAAAGACTATGGCTTCTACCCTCATGGTCTCTCTCTCACGGTTGTGTCACTGTGAGAGAATGAATATTTGTCTGCAGGTAGTTTATTATGCAGCAAGAAGCAGTTGATACAAGACCCAGTGAACAAGAAGCTGATAGTAAGAAAGAGAATGAAAAACAAGACAGTCCAAATAGAAGTACTTTTATATGCAGAGAATGTGTATCTGGAGCGAATAGGGTCTGAAGAAAGACTGGAGTTAAAAAAAAAAAAAAGTTTCAGCTTTTGCTATTAATCTAACCTTCCATAATGATTTCAGCATCTTTTTTCTGAGACAAGTGTAGTTTCCTATGGAGCGAGAACAGAAAAGAAAAACAAATGCTTGCCATTTGGAGAATATAAAATGAAATGTCTTTTAAAATAAAAATTAGCTCCTTTATGTGTCTTGTAGCTTAGTATTTCAGTTGTCATGATCCTTGCTTCCAAAAAGGAAAGAAACTGAAATGTAAAATAAGAGATTTGGGCTTCCCTTGTGGCTCAGCTGGTAAAGAAGCTGCCTGCAACGTGGGAGACCTGGGTTCCATCCCTGGGTTGGGAAGATCAAATAACAATTGGGAAGATCGAATAACAATGTCAAAAACTGATCCTGGTAACACAATACATCTATTTTGTGTTCTTATACTTTAATTTATGAACATTATTTACATTTAAAATACATTAATTTAGTAGCAGACCACACCTAATTAGCTGTTCAATAAACAAAACATTGCATAGAAACCCAAAGTTTTAGCAGAGACAAAAATAGAAAAAAACATAATTAGAGTAACAAAATTTTGGCTAATGTTAAAATAAATTAATTTCCATTTATTCCCTCTGTAATATTGCACAAATTACTCTCTGAAACTCAGTTGCTCTATGTACATTTATGGCAATTTAATATCTGATAGGAATAGGCATTCAAATTCATAAGGGGAAGAATGAGTATATCATTGGTAAATGATACTAGGAGAACTAACTAGCCACTTGGGGAAAAATATGGATAGAAAACAGTGCTAATAAAAACCATATTGCTGGAACTAACTTTTGTGTATGTGACAATAGTCACAAAGTCTGCATCATTTTAGTAGGACCCAGTATTAATAAAAGTCATATTGTTGGGCTAACTTTTTTACAGGCAATTACCATCACATAGTCCAAAACTAGGTAATGAAAACAAATTTGTTCCCTTGCTCGTGGCAGATGTTGTACAAATGTATGTCAGTGATCTCAAGAGTTAGTGTGTTTGGTGAACAGATAGTGAATATATACACATATCAGATATAGAAAGATAGCGGCATACCACATTTTACTGCGCTTCACTTTACTATGTTTTTTACAAATTGCAGGCTTATGGCAACCCTGTGTTGTGAGATGATGGTTAACATTTTTTAGTAATAAAGTATTTGTAATTAAGGTGTGTACACTGTTTTTTATACATAACGCTATTGTACACGTATACACTGCAGTATGGTGTTGTGATTTAGCCTCTAAGTTGTGTCCAACTCTTCTGTGACCTCTCTGAACTGTAGTAGCCTGCCAGACTCCTCTGTCCATGGGATTTCCCGGGCAAGAATGTTGGAGTAGGGTGCCATTCCTTTCTTCAGGAGAGCTTTCTGACCCAGGGATCAGACCCACAATGTTTATGTCTCCTGCACTGCTGGTAGATTCTTTACTGAGAAGCCAGCAGGGAAGTCACAGTATAGTGTAGACATTTTTTTCTTTAGACAAAACTTTTACATGCACTGGGAAACCAAAAATTTGTGTGCCTCAGTTTATTGTGATATTCACTTAATTGTGGCAGTGAATAATTGTCTGGAACCAAACCCACAATATCTCCAAAATATGCCTTATATTCTAGGATATTAATGCTGGCATAGTTTTTAATTCCAAGAAAAAATAGAAAAAAAACGAAAAGTTGGTCTGTAGGGGCCAATAAACTAAGTTATGAAATAATATGTATGAAAGAGCTTTGGAAACTGTAAAATGATAATTATGATATAATTTTTTTAAATGTCTGTCAAATTCAGACACAGTATTAAGTGCTTTATATATACCATTTAACTCAATTCTCACAGCAACCCTAGACACCATCTCAGAGGGTTTGGATAAAATCTCCCAATTTTAAAATATTGGCAGCTAATTCAAAATTTAAAAATATTACATGAGCCAGTCAAAAGTGTCTCTAAGCCAGATCCAGCTCATAGACTGCCACATCATTGTCTTTGATGTGGAAATTAAACATAAGGCCAAAATAAGAGTCTTGAAACATTTAAAATTAGGGCTCTAATGAAAGAAGTAAAGCTAGCAGAAACAATGAAGAAAAGTAGAAGGTAAATGCGGAGTCTTGAAGCCAGGGAAGGAGAAGATTTCAAGACACAAATAATCAAGGTCAAAAAAATTTTAAAGTAAGGAGTAAGAGGCATTATGGCTTGCTAACAAAATCCATAGAGACCATTAAGAGCTGTAAGAGAGTAGTGTTAGTACAGAGGGAATAGCAGAACAGTTGCAAGGGCCCAAGCAGAAGCAATTGTCAACAACTGTAGACTTGCTCTTTCAAGAATTTTGACCCTGAAAGTATCAGAGAATGAGACAGTAACTTTATCCTTTCGTGTCAAATCTGAAAGAGAGAGATGGGGCAATGTCTGAAACTAGAAGGCCTGAGTGGGTATTTGAGAAGAGAGGAGAGTACAGCACATTTGTAGACAGAAGCACTAGCAGTTAGAAGAATGAAGGAGGCTAACTGGCATGCAGGATCCTAGAAGTTGTGGGAGGGGATGAGACAAATGCAAAATGAAGGTTTGCTTTTGAAGAGACTGACACTTGGTTCCTCAGAGAGAAGCATAAAGGGCAAGAGTGGTTACAGATATCAGAGACATTTTGAGGAAGTTTAGGCTGACAAACATTTCCTGAGTGTACATGGGCCTCCCGAGTGGTGCAGTGGTAAAGAATCCACCTGCCAATGCAGGAGACACAAGAGATGCAGGTTTGATCCCTGGGTCAGGAAGATCCCCTGGAGGAGGGCATGGCAGCCCACTCCAGTATTCTTGCCTGAGAAATCCCATGGACAGAGGGGCCTGGTGGGCTACAGTCCCTGGCATAACAAAGAGTCGGATCCGACTGAGAAACTGAGCAAACACAAACACGCAGGTTGACAAACACTTTCTGAGTATACCTACTCAGGGTCAGGTAGCTGTGCAGAGCTTCAGGAATAGCAGAATGAATAAGGCAAGGTGTTGGCTCTCAGAAACCTTAACATTTGGGGAAGTTAAATTCCACATTGGATGACAGGTAAATCTGAAGGTGAGCAGCCTGAAGAGCTGGGACAACGGGGATAGTTTGGGTGATAAACAAAGACCTGAAATGGTGTTCTTAATCATGGCTCCCATCAGAATCACCTGCAAAGATTTGTGACAGTCCAGATGCCCTGAAAGTTGCATTTAAGTAGGCTTGAAATAGCATCACTGCATCTTTAATGTTTTAGGCCCTGTGGGTGACTCTGTCTGGAAACTAACTTCAAATTATTGGCTCAGAACAACCTCTCAGTAATATCTAAGAGAGAGTTAGTAAAGGGAAGATACAATGATTTTTTTTTTTTTGGAGAATGAAAACAACTAGATTAAATTATTTTGAATCTACCACTCATTACTTACTACATGAACATTTTTTCCCAAAAGTGTCAATATCACAAAAATAAATCACAAGATCAGATATTCTCAAATTATGTAATAGATAGCTCATGTGTGCTCAATCATGTTCCACTCTTTCCGACCCCCATGGACTGTAGCCCACCAAGCTTCTCTGTCCATGGGATTTTCCAGACAAGAATACTCAAGTGGGTTGCCATTTCCTCCTCCAGGAGATCTTCCCAACCCAGGGATCGAAACTGCATTCCCTGCATTGCAGGCAGATTCATAAACCATAGGGAAAGGTGGCATAGTATTCCATGGAAAAGTAACAAATTGGCAAGGACAAAGAAAAGAAACCACTAAGCAGCTTAAAACTTTATGTGAGAACACCCTTTGAACACACTTAGGCTCCCCTCTGTTGACAGAAAAAAAATCAGATTCTGCTTTCTCCTAGCTGTGATCCTGTCTCCTTTCTTTGCTGCCAAACTTCTAGAATTAGTGGTCTGAGCCCACAGCCTCCATTTCCTATCCACCCACACCCTTCTCAAGGTTAGCAATCTTGTGGCTCCTACATCCTTCCATTCAGGCCACAATTTTGAAGGTTACCAGGCCCTTTACCAAGCTTTAGGCCTTTTTTCAGTGCTTATGCCCCTGGACTGCTTGGCATATTTTGATGCTATTAACCGTTTTCCTCTCCTGCAGCAATGAAATTTAAAGATGTTTACTCTTTGGAAGAAAAGCTATGACAAATCTAGACAGCATATTAAAAAGCAGAGACATTACTTTGCCAACAAAGGTCTGTATAGATAGTCAAAGCTATGGTTTCTCCAGTAGTCATGTATGGATGTGAGAGTTAGACCATAAAGAAGGCTTAGCACCAAAGAATTGATGCTTTTGAACTGTGGTGTTGGAGAAGACTTTTGAGACTCCCTTGGAGAGCAAAGAGATCAAACCAGTCAGTCATAAAGGAAATCAATCCTGAATATTCATTGGAAGGACTAATATGAAGTTCCAATAATTTGGCCACCTGATATGAAGAGCTAACTCATTAGAAAAGACCCTGATGCTGGGAAAGATTGAAGGCAGGAGGAGAAGGGAATGACAGAGGACGAGATGGCTGGATGGCATCACCAACTCAGTGTACCTGAGTTTGAGCAAACTCTGGGAGATGGTGGAGGACAGGGAAGCCTGGTGTGCTGCAGTTCATGGGGTCGCAAAGATTCAGACACATCTGAGCAACTGAACAACAGCTAAAACCCCTTCCTTCCTTTACCTCTATCACCACCGAATGCCTTCTCCACAAGCCTGCCTGAATCCTCAGGCACCTTCATAAAGGTATTTCCCCAGGTTTCACCTGCTTCTCTTTCACCATCCTTCCCCACCTCCAGAACTTGAATTGGGCCTCGGCACAGTTGAATTCTCCTTGTTTTATCACTTCAGTCACAGTTTAGCTCCCTTGGCCTTCATATAGGCTGTTTGACTTTCTGGAATATTCATCCCCTCAACTTTCCTTGCCTGGCTGTTTTATGCTCTTCTTCATTTTAAACCACACTTCCAAAGAGCAGTTTTCCCTGACCTTCAGAACAGATCAGGCTTACCAAGTACACATTACCATGTCACCCTATATTTCTCTTTACTCATTTTATTTTATGAAATTATTTGCAATGATTTATTTAATATCTACTTTTCCTACCAGATTCTAAGCTCTGTGAGAGCAGGATCTCTGTATCTGCAACAGAACATTGTGCCTGACACACGGCAGACACCTCCTTACTTACTGATTGACAGAAAAAGCTAGCCTGTGTTGTGAGCCTTGTCTTATTCTTCCTAAACAAGAATCTCAATCCTTATGCCACTGTTTCTCTCCACTCAAATTCTTGCTGTTACTTCAAGTATATCACATCAAAAAAATCATGGATTTTCCCACATGTACTTGCCACATTTGTTTTCCCCTCTATTTTTTATTGCTTTGGAGGAGTTCCAAGCTCAGCTCATCCACCAAAAAGCTGAGTAATGTCTTTAGTAATTCCTTAAACATTTCTGGGCTTTATTTGCCCATGTATAAAATGAAAGAATTTAATTTTAAGGTTTCTAAAATCCTTCCTGTCTGAAAGTTCAATACTTCTTAATACTGTCATGCATCACTTTTATTCCACAAATAAGGAAATTATAGTTTAAGGTGGGGGGCAAGTAAGTTCTTAAAGATGACATAGCTAGTGATTTAAATTATATCTCATTATAGATCTTTAAATTGAAAACAGAGATACATGAGAATCTAGAAAATGCGGAAAAGGGGAGTGAGATTTTTTTTGAGAAAAATGAAAGGCAACAAAATAGTCAATGCATGGATGAAATTTAGAAAGCAAAAAGGCCACCTGATATGAAGAACTGACTCACTGGAAAAGACCCTGATGCTAGGAAAGATTGAAGGCAGGAGAAGGGGACAATAGAGGATGAGATGGTTGGATGGCATCACTGACTCGATGGACATGAGTTCGATTAAACTCTGAGAGTTGGTGATAGACAGGGAAGCCTGGCGTGCTGCAGTCCATTGGGTCACAAAGAGCCAGACACAGCTGAGCGACTGAACTGAACTGAACTGAACATTCAATTTCAACATCTAAGACAATACAGCCAACCAAATCAATATCAGTTCATAAAAACACAATGCTATTTAAAAAGTCACAATGATATTAAAAAGACAGGTGAAGAAAGTTCCACTTGGTTTATGGCCCTGTAAGCTTCAACACAATAACAAACACAGATTCTGGACAAAATATAAAAGCTATCTGAAGTAGAAAAAGCAAGATTCTTGAGGGGTATCAATCCTTGAAAGAAGGAAAGGTTCCCATATTTACCACTTCTAGTCCCAGGAAATGCTACAGTTGGCAGGACACTGGACAGCTAAAACTTTAAGAGAAAAAAAAAATCCACAGTTTTCTGAAGAACAAAAAGATAGATTTGGGGGCAGCCTTGGTCTCCTGAAATTGAGAGAGGCAGAAAGCGAAAGTTCAAATTCCTTATATAAACTGTATGCACATCTCTGGCTAATCCCAGGCCCCACATGGCAGGGCACACTTAAGCCAACCAACTGAAGGTAAAAGCACTGAGATTTAAAATATTGTCCAAAAGAGAGCTTTTAGTTGGAGTTCCACCAAGTTAAATGTTTTCTGGAAAAAAAAATCAACAAAATAATATAACAGAATATAGTCTCTAAAAGATAATATTCACAATCTAAATAAATTTACTCACTGTACAGAGAACCAGGAAATTGTGACCCACTTTTAGGAGGAAAAAAAAAAGCATTAAAGGGAAATCAACCTCAAATTGACCCAGATATTGCAATTATCAGACAAGTACCAAGAGATTAAACTATTCTCAGTGATATAAAAGAAAATAGGCTCACAATGACTGAAGAAATAGAAAAACCTCAGCAGAAAGAAAAGTTACAAAATAAATGGAAATTATAAAATATAAGATGGTCTTAACAGAAGAATAGAAATGAGAGAATAAATTGTTAGCAAACTTAAATATATCAATAGAAGTTATCTAATCTAAAGAGCAGAGAGAAAAAAAATTAACTGAAAGAAAAAAAAAAAACCTATAATAGCCACAAGGGCCTTCAATGGAAGCAGCAGAACTTCTAACATAGAAATCTGGTAGATAAGTATTTGGAGAAAATAGTGATTAAAAATTTCCATAAATTTACCAAGAAGCATAAGTTTACAGATTCAACAATTTCAGTAATCCTCAAGTAGGATAAATATAAAAATAATAGACACATTATAAATGGTGAGAACTGACAGTAAAGAAAAAATCTTGAAAGAGGCTAGAAAAACACATGACACATTATAGTCAGAGGAACAATGTTTTGAGCATCTGCCAACTTTTCATCAGAAATGGTGAACAACATTTTTAAAGTGGTGAAAGAAAAAAAAAGTCAACCAGAATTCTATATCCAGCAAAAATATTCAAGAGTAAACATGCAAGAATGAAGCACATTCAGACAAAAGGAAACTAAGAAAACTCACTAGCAGGACTACACTACTAGTGAGGATAATAGAATTTATTTAGGTTGAAGGGAAATAGCACCAGACAGAAACTCAGAAATTCAGGAAGGAATGAAGAATTTTTAAAACAGCAGCTATGGTGGAGATAGTATGTGTACCCAGAATCCTATTTTAGGAATGACTTTTTGCTCCTGCTGTTAGGAGCACTGTCAGAAGACGGCTGACACGGTTCTGAAGGTGTTCTCACACCTTCAGAAATCATCTCAGTTATCTCAAGCAAAGTCAGACGTTTTCCATAGCAGTCCATATCTGTTGACCGATTTGGAGGTATAAGGCCCATAAGACATTCTGATTCAATGCAGAGCCTCTCTGGAGCCACTCTAACTCCAGAAATCCACATGCAGTCAGATGAGGGTGTCATGGTTGGGACTGCTGGGCTTCTCCCCCTGCTGCCTTGCCCTATTTTCCAGCTGCTGCTTCCAAGAGTCCTCACTAATAAACTTTCTCTGCTCAAAACTCAACTTTTAAAGTTTATAACTATTAAAGAATGTGACGGTTTGATTCTGAGGAGCAGTTAGCATCACATAGTCCCAAGTCATTTTGTAGCCACAGATCTGCTCCCTAATCCTATTTAGGAATTTCCAAATCTGTGTTGATGACAACAAGGGGAAGAGGCAAAAGTATATCCATGGTTATTGCATCTTAATCACTTAATGTACAAATTGATTTTTCAGATACAGCAGAAAACCAAATGACAACTGAGCTATTTTATTAACTAGTACCATTAACTGAAATACTCATGACTTTGTTGGGAGGGAATTTACCTACTGTGGAATTCTCTGATTTGTTCCCATGTCCTTATTTCAATCCTCAACCTATTAGCATCTCTACATACAACTTCTCATCTCAGTCTGCAGTTTCAGAAAAGCTTCTGTCCTCTTATTTAAATGAAGCATTCCATGTATTCTACAGAGTGTCTCCTTCCCCACCTCTTCTCAGATCTTATTCTCTATAATAAAGAAGAAGAAATAATTGTCATTCCTAGGAGCCAAATCCAAAAATATCTAGAGCTTATTCTATTACTTTTATTTCAATGTGTACTCTTTTTGTGGGATTCTCCTCCATGAATAATTCATGAAGCCTGGATTGTGCTATACTTCCAAGTACCAATAGAGATTTTTATCCTGTATGTTTGCCATCTCTAGACTGAATTTAACATCTTCCTCTGCAAAGAAACTTCCCTTCTTAGCTACTAATGACTCTCAGTGATACCATGGACCTTCCTAAAGTGGAAACTCGAGGGTAAGAACCCTTGCCCCCACTTCAAAATAAAGTTTTATCAAGTGCCACTCCCACTCGATGAGATACTGCTGCCACATTTTTTCCAAAATATTATTTTATTATATTATTTCCCCCAAAAGTTAGTTTCCAAGTTCTTTTGTTTACTGATTAAGGATGCCTGAAATGCAGCTTTATTTCCTGAGATCATATAACAATCTCTGTTATATCAAGCTACAGTTCTTTTCCTCCCTGAACCACCTACCTTTGATCATGCCGCACACCTGCTCCTCCCAATTCCTATCTCTCTTTTCCTATCTGTCCAAACCTATCATTCAAGACCCTTCTCCTCCAGAAAGCCTTCAATAACTCCAATACCATTTCAAGATTGACTGATTTAAAATGTTCTCCATGTGTTTCATTTTAGCTTGATCTCTCTAATGTAGATTACAAATAATTTTTAGGCCCTATTCTGTCTGTCTGTCTGTCTGTCTGTCTGTCTGTCTCTCTCTCTCTCTCACACACACACACACACACACACAATATATATATATATGGTAATCAGTAACCTCTAATCAGATTGACAAAGAGAAGACACAAATTATCAGTATGAGGGGCAAAATAAGAGATAAAGCAGATGCCAAAATCTGCAGATGCCAAGAGGATTTGTTGTTGTTGTTGTGTAGTCACGCAGTCATTTCCAACTTTTTGTGACCCCGTGGACTGCAGCACACCAGGCTTCCCTTCCTTCATTATATCCTGGAGTTTGCTCAAACTCCTGTCCATTGAATCGATGATGCCAACCATCTCACCCTCTATCAGCCTCTTCTCCCTCTGCCTTCATTTTTCACAGCCTTGGGGTCTTTTCTAATGAGTCACCCCTTTGCATAAGGTGGCCAAAGTATCCAGGCTTCTCAGGAGGCAGGTAAGGTGGTCTGATATTCCCATCTCTTTAAGAATTTTCCACAGTTTGTTGTTATCCACACAGTCAAAGGCTTCAGCATAGTCAATGAAGCAGATGTTTTTCCGGAATTCCCTTGCTTTCTCTATGGTCCAACAAATATTGGCAATTTGATCTTTGTTTCCTCTGCCTTTTCTAAACCCAACTTGTACATCTGGAAGTTCTCAGGTCACATACTACTGAAGCCTAGCCGGAAGGATTTTGAGCATAATCTTATTAACATGCAAAATGAGCTCAACTGTATGGTAGTCTGAACATTCTTTGGCACTGCCTTTCTTTGGGATTGGAATGAAAACTGACCTTTTCAAGTCCTGTGGCCACTGCTGAATATTCCAAATTTGCTGGCATATTGAGAGCAGCACTTTAACAGCATCATCTTTTAGGATTTGAAATAGCTCAACTGGAATTCCATCATCTCCACTATCTTTGTTCATAGTAATGCTTCCTAAGGCCACTTGACTTCTTCACACTCAGGATGTCTGGGTCTAGGTGAGTGACCACACTATCATGGTTATCTGGGTCATTAAGACCTTTTTTGTGCAGTTCTTTTTTTGTGTGTATTCTTGCCACCTCTTTTTAATGTCTTCAGTTTCTGTTAGGTCCTTACCATTTCTGTCCTTCATTGTGCCCATCATTGCATGAAACGTTCCCTTGATGTCTCTAATTTTCTTGAAGAGATCTCTAATTTTTCCCATTCTATTGTTTTCCTCTATTTCTTTGCATTGTTCACATAAGAAGGTCTTCTTATCTCTCCTTGCTATTCTCTGGAACTCTGCATTCAGTTGGGTGTATCTTTCCCTTTCTCCCTTGCTTTTTGTTTCTCTTCTTTTCTCAGCTATTTGTAAAGCCTCCTCAGACAACCACTTTGCCTTTTTTGCATTTCTTTTTTCTTTGGAATGGTTTCAGTCACTGACTCCTGTACAATGTTACGAACCTCTATCCATAGTTATTCAGGCACTGTCCACCAGACCTAATCCCTTGAATCTAATCATCACCTCCACTGTATAATCATAAGGGATTTGATTTAGGTCATACCTGAATGATCTAGTGGTTTTCCCTACTTTCTTCAATTTAAGCCTGAATTTTGCAATAAGGAGCTGATGTTCTGAGCCATAGTCAGCTCCAGGTCTTGTTTTTGCTGTCTGTATAGAGCTTTTAAATCTTTGGCTACAAAGAATACAACCAATCTGATTTCACTATTGACCATTTATTAATTACTTAAGCATGGATGTTTAGAGGATACCACACCTAAAAATTACTATAATGTGTAAATTCATAGCTATTACAAATTAGAAAAGGAAGAGAAGACTGAAGTCAATGAGGACAAACACCTTCTTTTTCACATTGCTTTTAATCTTTTTCCTTCTTTTGCAAACCTGCTGAAGCTGCCACTCAGCCCTGCCTTGATTTTTATTTCCTCTTGTGACTGCCTGCCCCCTACTGGAAGATAATAATAAATGGTTAAAATCACCCCAAAGAAGAAAAAACTGGAGGATTTCTTTCCAGTAACTCATAATCTCAAGATTACTGACTTTTATAAAAGAAAAGAGTCATTTTTGGTGGGGACATCAAAATATAATTTGAACAGAAGAAAAAAATCTAGAAGACAATAGTATAAGATAAAAAGAAAGAAGTGGCCTGCGGTAAAGGGAGTTTGAGAGAAGGAGACTAGATACAGGGCTAGAGAGCTTTTCTCTGCAATGGATGATTAGCATTGTTTTTCTTTTTCCCTCTCAGGCACTTTCTTAATAAATCTTATCCATCAACTACCACATTACTTGAATTTACAAGCAAATAAGTAAACAAAAAAGTAAATAATTTTTTTTAAATGGCATGTTTTACAGTGAAGTCATTAGCTCTCTCTCTGTTATGATTTTGTCTTATCTAATAAAGTGAGTTATTTCTGTTTGGCAGTATTAATAACAAAGCAGTATTAGTAATAAAGATATAAACTCATACCCCAAGGGCTTTGCATATCATCATTCTGAATTATTTCATGGTGAATTTATCATGTCAAATCACTGTACAAAATGTAATTTGCTTTTCCATATCTTTCTCTTAAATATTCTGATAACATTATAGTTACAGAACCACAGATTTCAGAGATTTGATATTGGTAGTATTTCTTAGCTGTGGTTAGAAATAGTTTTAAAATCCAAACCTCTAAACTATCAAATTCAAAATTATTGATTCTGTTTTAATCACGATTTTTTTTTCTTTTACCCCAAAGTCACATTGCAGCTTAATATAAATAACTCATTGTCTAGCTGACATTCCCTGCCAAGTTGGGTCTTGTATAGGTTTCTATAAAAACTTTCTACAACAAGATCTCAACTACTGAAAGATTCAGATCATTTGATTTTTTTTAAATACTCATTTACTCAAATACTCCACTCAGTATATAACTAAGTATTGATTTAATGGTGCTTGTTGGTGAGAAGCATAAAGACTAAGTATTGAGGAAAACTGCCTATTCAGATGTTTAGTGATGCTTACAAACATATATTAGTACTAGGTATGATTGTCATATACTAGTAGTATAAACTTGGACAAATTTCACCTCTTTATACCTCATTTTCTACCTTTGTAAGTTGGAGAAATGTCTTCTATGCCTACTTCCCTGGGTTGCTGTGCCAATCAAAGGAGAAAAATTATGTGAAAGCACTCCATAGAAAATCTCAGTAATATAGTATAGTTACTTTATGTGTGCTCACCCAAATGAGGAAAAGCAGATGTTTTGCTGCAAGACAGCCAGTATTTTAAAATCATTTATATGAGAAAAAATAACCTTTTTTCTTTGAATTACTAAACTATGAAATTTAAAACCAAATGTTTCCTTGCAGCTGCTCCCATCAACTAAAAGTGAAACCTGAAAACTCCCTCCTACATCAACTCCTACCAACCCTCTGTAGTGAAACCAGGACACCCCCACAACAGCCCCAATTTCTCCACGACTCTTTCAGGAACCTAGATGTTGAAGAGTGTGTCTTCTAATCCAGAAAGAGTCTCCGACAGCCCACACATATTAAAATAAATACACACCTACATCAGAGACACAACACCAAACTTCTGAATGTGCTATATTTTTAAAAGTGCCTGGTCATCGAAAGTGACAAGAGAGCAATAAACTTTCCTAATTTATACTGTTAACAATACAGACATAAATAGATTGGGATTATGAAGTTGTTTAGGAAGAGGAGATGAAAATAATTCCGCTTTCCTCAGATGACTTGGATCGCTACTAGAAAGTAATTTATTCTGCCTCGTGCTTAAAAAGGGGGAGGGGGAATGAGGAAGTAGGCAGTGGGGTAAAGTATAGATATATGTATAGTGTAGTAGGATACAAAATAAAATAAACAAGACAAAGGAGAAAATAAGAATAATAAAGTGGAGTAAATAAAGGAGGAAACTCTCCCCTCCCCCACACCTCTGACTGCATTTGCTGTGCTCTGCCCCCATAAGAAAGGCAAAGAAAGCTCAGGAAAAGTTGTGTCCAGGTTTCTCACCTGCCGTTCTCCTGTCACCCTCCCAAAGAAAATTCAAACTCACCTGCAACTAAGAGAGTCAAAATCAGTCGTAGCTGAAGATCAGAAGTTTTCCAAGTGCACAGCATTTCTGTTTCCTTGTTTTCCGCCCTTCACTCAGCACGGTTCCTCCACACAGGTGTAAAAGGAGCTGAGGACATGGTGGAGCTCCGGCTCATTGACTGTTCCGTACTGGGTCTTCTCAGCCCATTAGCAGCACAGCACTTCTTTCCTCCTAGCCCCTTCCTTCAACTCTCTGTGCTTCAGCCAGATTAGTAACCTGGAACAGAAGAAACTTCTCTGGAACTTGACACAGCAATAGATTTCCTGTATGAAGCACTGAAGCAAAGACAGAGGAAGCGGATTGATTGAGTTATCTTTCAGCTCATTGGTCCTCCTCTGACTTCTGCTATACACAGATAAACTCTACAGTAAGACACTGAATGTGCCCGAGACAAACTGATTTGTCTAAACTTGGTTTAAAAGGTAAAACAAGATATTTATCTATATTTGGCCCATCCCTGTAAATTTCCCAGTCATCGTGACTTTTAAAAGTTATCTCCAGGTTGAAGAGGTGTACAGTCTTAGTAACCAAGCTTGAAATAAAAGATTTTTGCTTGAAAATTCTTGTGTGGTTTTGGGAGTCACACACAACTCTAGAAGCATCATAAACGTATTACTTTCCTATTGCTACTGTAATAAATTATCACAAACTGAGTGGCTTAAAACAACACAAATTAATCACCTTAAAGTTTCAGATGTCTGAAGTTCAAAATAGATCCTGTAGAGCTAATATCTAGGTATTGGCAAGGCTGCATTCTTCCTACACTAGAGAATCTGTTCTTTGCCTAGGGGCCACTTAGACTCGGAGTCTCATGGCTGCATGATTCCCACCACTGTTCTTTGTTACATCTCTGATGGTAACTCTCCTGCCTCCCTCTTATAGAGACCTTTGTGACTATATTGGACCCTCCAGGTAATCCAGGATCACCTCCCCATCTCCAAATCCTTAACTTAACCACATCTGCAAAGGCCCATGTCCTGTGTAAGGCCACACATTGACAAGTTTCAGAGGTTAGGACATGGATGTCTGCTGGTGGTAGTCTAGTCGCTCAGTCGTGTCCAACTCTTGCCAGCCCATGGACTGTAGCCCACCAGGCTCCTCTGTCCATGGGATTTTCCAGGCAAGAATACTGGAGTGGGAGTGGATTGCCATTTCCTTCTCCAGGGGATCTTCCCGACTCAGGAATCGAACCCAGGTCTCCTGCAATGCAGGCAGATTCTTTAGCAACTAAGCTATGAGGGATATCTTGTAGGGGAGCATTATTCTGTCACAGTTTGATACTTATTTCCATTCACTTTCATGTTTGAAGAGCTAGAATGTGTCATATGAGTCAAACTACAAATAAATACTCATCTTTAGTTGTCACACATCTGAAATTTAGATTTGCCAAAGAAATAAAAATGAAAACTGTCTTAATGTTACTATTCATATGTATTTAGATTATGTTTAGGAGGAAAAAACTCTTCTCTGTGCTAAAAGTTCCCTACCATAAGGCTCTAAAACTCTCCAGGAAGGGGAAGAAATCATTGCAAACAGGAAAAAATTAAACAACATCCATTTTTTTTTTAAGCTAGCAGTTCCAATTTGCCTCTTGCCAAACAGTAATATATATATTTCCTCTCTGCCCCTTCTCAAGCTTTTCTTCCAGTGAGTCAGTTTGATTAAAGCAATGGAATCAGGCGTTTGCAAACTTGGACTACTAGAAGAGGCATTGGATTGAATCTCTGCTCGATGATACTAGGCAAGTTTCTTAATCGGGTCTATTAACTTCTTTTCCTATTTAATATTATATTGACATGAGTATTTTCTCAGGTCAGCAAAAATTCTTGATGATCATTCATTTTAATGCCTTTTTGATGACACAGCCAAAACCAGAACACAAAAGGGTTCCATGATCTGCCTGTGGTCCCAAACTGAGTTGGTGACCCAGTGGGGAGGAAAACTCATATTTCATGTTTGCCAACCCTCCATTCTTTCCACTTTAACTCCTCTGGTTTGAAATTTCAGGCAACAACTTTAAAGACGCACTCATCTCAGATCTGACCACAATGTACAATCAGCCATTTTAAGAGTCAAGTGAGTGATGTGAAAAGCCATAGAATTCTCAGAATAGATTTGGAGGGATGAGACTCTCTCTCCCTATGCTTATATCCTTTCCATCCCAAACTCCCATTCCCCTAACCCCCCAGCTCCCACCTTGACCTCTTATACAAGCAACAAAGAGACCAAGAGCTTGTTAGCATAATCATGCACTAAAGATATGCCACGAAAGTCAGTAGAATAAGAGAAATATGTGCTTGTCTAGTATATGCACGTCTCTGAAAAATATAAAGGACTCAGATTCTCCTTAGGTGTGCCCCTTGTGTCCCAAAAAGCAGAGCAAAAGATGGAAAGATCAAGAGAAACACACCCCTCAAGCCAGAAACTCAAGCCTTTTACTCCAGCAGTCTTCCAACTCCTCTTTAACACCACTAACCATGAATCAGTGCACACAATAGACAAACAGAACAATGTCATGCTGGTTAAAGTTGCAGTGGCCAAAACAAAAGGCCTAGTAAGCTTTGCCAAGTTAGAGCTGCTTTAAGACAAAATGCCCCCAAATTTGTATTGTTGATTTATTTAAAAAAATGACTTATTTGCCTATAAATGCTTTTGAACTAAACTTCTTCTAGGAAGGTGTATATCTCTTTGTCTCCAATGTCAGAGTCATGCTTAGCCCACAGCTAAAACCAGTCAAGATGTTGTCATCTTGCCCTTGGGACCCCTCTCCATTATATAATGGCTTTGCACGGATCTTGAATATTTACTGCACAGATTCTAATAGCCTTTTATTTCTGACACCTGTTCTCCATTGCCTGCTCTTTTGCCTCTTTTATTTGAGTCTTGACTGCCTAAAATTGAAGTCCCTGCCTGCCCTTACTTCCTTAGCTGAATTTTCTGGATGTGCAGAAACGGGCCCTACCTACTTGCCTTGTCATTTGTACTCTCTGTGAACATTCTGGCGTAGATATGTGGGCTGATTTGCCCTTCCCTTTGCATGTGTATATACACGTGTACACACAAACTCACATGTGCTACTAAACACTTAGTCCCAAGTCCCTCAGCTTACCCTGCCCTACCACTACCCAAGTGCTAATATAACTATTTCATGGAGTATAAAGAACAATGCCCAACATGAAGATTTAGAATAATTCAAACTCTACAACACTCCACTTTTTATTTTATTTCCTCCCCGCCCTCATGGTTATGACAGAGGCACTGTAACTCAATGTATGATTGCATAAAATGACTGTTCTCCTAGCCACATCCTATTTTCCTATGCTCTAATTCGCTTCTCTGCAGTCTTCCCTGATCCTGCTCTGAAGACCTGTCTGAAGTCCTGGATCTTCTTCCATTCATAATCACTGAATCATTACTGATGAGTAACTTAAAAGAGCCTAACAAAACATGCATTTCTATTTTTTACATTTGACTATGCCATAGATATTTACCTTGAAATTTTTACTTCCACCATAAAGTTGATGCTATACCTCCATAATTCTCCTTTAAAAGTTAGATGAAACATAGATAAGAGTTAATTATTATTGTTCAAAATATGTTCATAAATTGTACAAAAAACTTGGAAATAATATTTGAAAATAAATTGTATGCAATATCAAATAAACAAGTAAAACCAGAACAGAGAAATTAATAACCATACCTTATATTCTTATATTTTGTTAAAATATCAATGCTAGACCTCACTGGTCATGTCCATAGTAAATAGTCATGGTGCTGTTCTAAGCATTTTATAATATGGCCTCATTTAACCGTCTCAACAACCCTATGCAGTAAAATCATTATTATCCCCATTTTACATTTGGGGAAACTAGAGCCAGAGAGGTTAAGTAAAATGTCCACCAATTACACAGCTAATAAGTGATGGAAATAAGATTCAAGCCCAAGAAATCTCACTCCAAATCTGTCTTTAATTATGCAGCAAATTGCTTTACTACCTATTTTTTGACTCTGTCTTAACTCTAATACATCTCACATACTTGTCACACTTCCTAAATCTGTTCATCTGTTCACTAACTCTTTCTTCCATTTGGGCACTGTTACAACTTCACAGTTTGTCTCTTTTAGAGAGAGAGAGAGAAAGATGGACTTATGGAGCGAGGGAGGGAGACTGGAGAGAAACTGCTGTCTCTAATCACTATTTGCAGTAAGATCACTCTCTGCTGCCCCCTGGTGGTAAAACTGAAATTAATGTTTTTATAAACTCACTAGCAAATTCAGGAACAGTTACACTTTGAGATTTTGATTATGAAGTGTATTAAAGGCAATGCCAAAGAATGCTCTAACTACTGTACAATTGCACTCATCTCACACACTAGTAAAGTAATGCTCAAAATTCTCCAAGCCAGACTTCAGCAATACGTGAACCGTGAACTTCCAAATGTTCAAGCTGGTTTTAGAAAAGGCAGAGGAACCAGAGATCAAATTGCCAACATCCACTGGATCATCAAAAAAGCAAGAGAGTTCCAGAAAAACATCTATTTCTGCTTTATTGACTATTCCAAATCCTTTTACTCTGTGGATCACAATAAACTGTGGAAAATTCTGAAAGAGATGGAAATACCAGACCATCTGACCTGTCTCTTGAGAAACCTGTATGCAGGTCAGCAAGCAACACTTAGAACTAGACATGCTTCTGCACAACAAAGGAAACTATAAGCAAGGTGAAAAGACAGCCTTCAGAATGGGAGAAAATAATAGCCAATGAAGCAACGGACAAACAATCTCAAAAATATACAAGCAACTCCTGCAGCTCCATTCCAGAAAAATAAACGACCCAATCAAAAAGTGGGCCAAAGAACTTAACAGACATTTCTCCAAAGAAGACATAAAAATGGCTAACAAACACATGAAAAGATGTTCAACATCACTCATTATCAGAGAAATGCAAATCAAAACCACAATGAGGTATCACTTTACACCAGTCAGAATGGCTGTAATCCAAAAATCTACAAGTAATAAATGCTGGAGAGGATGTGGAGAAAAGGGAACTCTCTTACACTGTTGGTGAGAATGCAAACTAGTGCAGCCACTATGGAAAACAGTGTGGAGGTTCTTAAAAAGCTGCAAATAGTCCTGCCATATGACCCAGCAATCCCAATGCTGGGCATATACACTGAGAACACCAGAATTGAAAGAGCCACGTGTACCCCAATGTTCATCGCCACATTGTTTACAAAAGCCAGGACATGGAAGCAACCTAGATGCCCATCAACTGACGAATGGATAAGAAAGCTGTGGTACATATACACAATGGAATATTACTCGGCATTAAAAAAAATTCATTTGAATCAGTTCTACTCAGGTGGACAGAACTGGAGCCCATTATCCAGAGTGAAGTAAGCCAGAAGCAAAAACAACAATACAGTATATTAACACATATATATGGAATTTAGAAAGACAGTAACGAGAAACCAACATGCGAGACAGCAAAAGGAACGCAGATGTATAGAATAGACTCGTGGACTTTGTGGATGAGGGTAAGGGTGGGATGATATGGGAGAAGGGCATTGAAACAAGCTAATTATCATATGTCTAATCAATCGCCAGCCCAGGATTGATGCTCGGGGCTGGTGCAGCGAGATTTCCCGGGGGAGAGGGAGGAGGGAGGGGGGTTCTGGAGGGGGAGCATATGTAAACCCATGGTGATATCATGACATTGTATGGCAAAAACAATAAAAAAAAAAAAAAAGAACTAGACATGAAACAACAGACTGGTTCCAAATAGGGAAAGGAGTACGTCAAGGCTGTATATTGTCACGCTGCTTATTTAACTTATTTGCAGAGTACATCATGAGAAATGCTGGGCTGGAAGAAGCACAAGCTGGAATCAAGATTGCCAGGAGAAATATCAATAACCTCAGATATGCAGATGACACCACCCTTCTGGCTGAAAGTGAAAGGATAGTGAAGAAGTTGGCTTAAAACTCAACATTCAGGAAACTAAGATCATGACATCTGGTCCCATCACTTCATGGCAAATAGATGGGGAAACAGTGGAAACAGTGTCAGACTTTATTTTGAGGGGCTCTGAAATCACTGCAGATGGTGATTGCAGCCATGAAATTAACAGACACTTACTCCTTAGAAGGAAAGTTTGACCAACGTAGACAGCATATTTAAAAGCAGAGATTTTGCCAACAAAGGTCCATCTAGTCAAGGCAATGGTTTTTCCAGTGGTCATGTATAGATGTGAGAGTTGGACAGTGAAGAAAGCTGAGCATCAAAGAATTGATGCTTTTGAACTGTGGTGTTGGAGAAGACTCTTGACAGTCCCTTGGACTGCAAGGAGATCCAACAAGTCCATCCTAAAGGAGATCAGTCCTGGGCGTCCATTGGAAGGACTAATGTTGAAGCTGAAACTCCAATACTTTGACCACCTCATGCGAAGAGCTGACTCATTGGAAAAGACCCTAATGCTGGAAAGGATTGGGGGCAGGAGGAGAAGGGGACGACAGAGGATGAGATGGCTGGATGGCATCACCGACTCAATGGACATAGGTTTGGGTGGACTCCAGGAGTTGGTGATGTACAGGGAGGCCTGGTGTGCTGCGGTTCATGGGGTTGCAAAGAGTCGGACATGACTGAGTGAGTGAAATGAACTGAATTGAACTGAACATGCTAACATGTTACTTCACTTCCCAAAGAGAAATTGGACATGGGGGAAGGGGAGAAGTGCTGGCCAGAGAAATACCCCTTTCCTGTGGCATTAGAAAGAGAAGGGACTGCTCAACCCATTTTCCTGTCCATTCAAACTCCTGACCAGTCCCTTAGCCAGTGTTTGCATCTCCTAACTCCCCTCATGCACCCTTTGATGAATCTTTGGTGATCGTTTTGGCAACTTTGGTATACCTGACAATTCTCAGGGAAGCAAAAAACCCTTTAGAGGAAGTTATATTATTTTCATCTGTGAGTGACAACTGAGAAGGGGAAGACCAGAAGAATACAGAAATGAATGGAAAAGAATGAAAAGTTGAGTCATACTTTGGCTAAAAACCAGTATCCAGGGGCTTCTCTGGTGGCTTATTGGTAAAGAATCCACCTACCGGTGCAGGAGATATGGATTCAATTCATGATTGGGGAAGATCCCACATGCCATGGAGTAACTAAGCCCGTGTGCCACAACTATTGAGCTTGTGCTCTAGAGCTTGGGAACTGCAACTTATGAACTCACAGCAGCACCTACTGAAGCCTGTGCATCCTAGAGCCCATTCACTGCAACAAGACAAGCCACTACAATGAGAAGCCCATGCACCGAAACTAGAGAGTAGCCTCCACTTGCCAAAACTAAAGAAAAGTCCCCACAGCAACGAAGAGCCAAAAGTAAATATATAAATAAACCCTACATCCAGGCAAAGTATTTAAAAAGAGACACATATTATCTGATCTCCAAAATGCCCTAATTATTAGGATCAAAAAGGAACAGGAACTTTTTTTTCATACTCAACAATTAACTTTATTTTAACAAGGTTTTGTTTTGTCAAATTATTATCATTACTCAAATCTGGCCCCTTTGATCTAAGGCATGCATTCTAACCCTCTTTCCCCTTCTCACCAACTCTTTCAGAAGCACTGACTTCAAAGTTAGGGATCCTAAAAGAGAATTAGTCTCTTTATTTTATAGCTACCTCTTAGAGCTTTGCCATTTACCCTAGTCACCAGACTGGGGCATTTTTGAAAACTAAAATTCATTGTCAGGTCAAGCTTTGATTCCTGGAAACAGTCAAAAGTTTTGCTGCAGAAACACCACAGGGTTGGCGTAATCAGTCTCTTACACAGGTATATTTTACTGGTCAGATCTGAGAGCCCCTGATGCCTGAAGCTGGACCTTTGGTTGGAGGTGGCAGCTGGTCGCACAGGACCAGGAAGACAAGAGATTAAGGAGACAAATTTCCTCATCTAATTCTCTGGCTCCCACAGATCTGTTGGAACAGATCTCTGCACTGGTGGAACCTGAGAGGGAATCAAAAAATAATGGACCCCCATGGATGTGGTCTCTGGCAGGGCCAAAGAACCAAAAAATGAAGAGAGTGGATCTTCAATGGGGGCCACAATGTTTCTGGTGCAGAGCTGTTGGAAATTCTAGGCAGGAGAATTTTAAGTTGACTCCTAGAAAAGGAAAAGTGAAAGTGTTAGTCGCTCAGTCTTGTCCAACTCTTTGTGATCCCATGGACTGTAACCCACCAGGCTCCTCTGTCCATAGAATTCTCCAGGCACGAATACTGAAGTGGGTAGCCATCCCCTTCTCCAGGGGATCTTCCCAATCCAGGAATAAAACCCAGGTTTCATGTTGCAGGTGGATTCTTTAACATCTGAGCCATCAAAGAAGCCCCAGAAAAGAAAAATGAAGACAAATTAAAGACTTGGTCAGTTGTTGCTTGAAGTGGGCCTTTTAAATTATTATTTATTGGAAGATATTACAAATGTTATTATTTGTTATAATTTGTTGAGTAAACAATATAGTGAAATAGATCAAAGGGTCTACAAGTTCTGAGAAGAATCAGGAACTTTTAAAAATAAAATTTCTAGACTGAGCCAAATGTGATCACCTTAAATGTTTTAGATAGTATTAAATTAATAAATCACTTCAGGGAAACTTTCTGGTAAACAATATAAAACATGAAAAATGTATCATTCATAGAAGCTGGTAACTGTCTACAATTTAATTCAATTTTCAAAGAAACATTTTTAAGGAAATAACACATGTTCTGTTGATCATAGTTTATTATATCAGTAGCTTAAAATCTGTATTCCGAAACTACATATTCGACCATATTGTCTATCTTTTATAAGATGATATGTTTTCAATGATCAATCAGAAAGTAGTTTAAGTTAGTTAAACTCTCATTAAATTTGGAAGTTTAAGAATGTTAACAACTTTTCTCCTAATTTTGAGAATAGTTGCTAACATTGAATTTCCTGGGTTCAGACTTTAGTTCTGCTGCTTAGTTTTTGGTTACTGCATTTTTCTTCATGTTCTGAAATGTCTATTGGATTCTTTTTCTTCATATCTACTGTCATTTTTTAAAATTTCTAGTTTTCCACCAAACTTTTGATTTTGCCTTTTGTCTCTTTGAGCACAAAAAGAATAAAGTATCTCAGAATGCCAATGTTAGAGTGGCTATAAGAGTGTGTGCTCAGTCATGTCCACTCTCTGTGACTCTGTGGACTGTAACCCACCAGGCTCCTCTGTCCACGTTATTCTCCAGGCAAGAATACAAGAGAGGGTTGCCATTTCCTACTCCAGATCTTCCCAACGCAGGGATGGACCCTCTAACCCTCACCTCTTGTATTTCCTGCATTGCAGGCAGATTCTTTAATCATCGAGCCACCTGGGAAGCCCCAGGGTGGCTATATCTCTATTATCTATTGCTTCTATTGTTTCTTTCTGTGATGTTGGGTTTCCTCATGTGCCAAGCACTGAGTTTTGTTTTCCAAACTGTAGAAATAATTTGAGACCCAGTACAATTTTGCCTTTCTCTAGAGCAGATTCTCATTTACTTCTCCCAAGGAATCTGAACATGAGTAATCTGGCATCATCTTAACCCAATGTTAAAGACAGAGTCTCTAGTCCACCAGCTGCCTGAAAGCTGGGTTGCAATCTATGTGAGGAATGGTTTTATTTTCTCCTATCTCCCTACCTCTCCTTCCCCAAGAAACCATCACAGTACTTCTTCACTTTTCAGCCAGCTCTTCAAGGTCAACAAATATCACCAAGGTAATAGTAGTTAGGAGTGCTAGCCTCAACAATATGTATTTCTTTCCTTTGAGGATCTTGACCAGATAATTCTTCATCACCCTGTGAGTTCTCTGGTGCCTTCCAACAGATGTTATTACTTCTGGCTTTTCTATTTGTCTTCAGTGGGAAGGTCGGTCTAAATTTCTGTCTGCCATTACCTGATACGGAAGTCCCATCCTTTGATTATCAACTTTTCTTTATCTCTCACAACCCATCAGCAAGTCTTTTTGGTTCCTCCTTTAAAATATTTTCTAACTTGGCCATTCCCACCAATCTCCACTGCACTGTATCAGAAAAAGAGAGAGAGAGAAGCTAAAGTTCTTAATTCAAAAATGTGGGGGGTTTTTTGCTTTAATTTAACTTGTGAGCAGCAGCAAAAATATAAAGAGATACCCGTATCTGAAGAACCCTTGCTTGTGGAAACTGCTCCATTTTATCACAACTTTCTGCAATCTGCTCTATGAAAATTTTTGTTTATCTTGGTCACTTGTAGAAATATGTTAATGAAACATAAAAGCTCAGATATTCCATACATAAAATTTAAGAATTTTAAGTCATAAGTCCTACATTATTTTTCCTTGAAATCATTTATGCTATATTAACATCTGTCTAAATTGTGTTTCTGTGATTATTTTCCTACTAGTGACATTTCTTTCTTGTATGCTTTAATACAATTTAATTATTGTATTAAATATGCTGCCAATAATTTTGAAGTAGTTTAATATGATTTGAAAGTATGTCTAGGGGAATTTTCTAAAGAGTTTATGATCATTTCACCTTTAGGGTGGAAAAAAGATTATGAGACTGTTTAGATGTTGAATACTCTGTATTGAAAAAAGGAAGTAGATAAGATCTTTTTGGTTTAGTGTTTCTATATTTTACTTAGCTGAATATGATAAAACAATCAAACCTGTAGGAAGTGGCACCCTGCTTCTAACAAATTTGTCCTAAGCCAGTTATGACTGAGTTCCTGCTGGTGATGCACCAATCTTGAATGAATCGGGAATGAGCTAAACCCTAATTTTCCAAAATGAGAACCTCAGAACCAACAGCAGTGGGAACATAGCAGTCATGCTTCCATCTTCCAAAGTAAATGATCATCACAATAGCTAATCCTAAGACACCTCCATTCAGAGGGAGGAAACCCTGACCATTAGAACATCTTGGAGGATATTGATACTCTTAAGAGAAGGGAAGTGGGCAGAGATGTGAAGGGTAGGCTGCTTTTACCTTTGTCCAAAATAATCTGTCTTTTAATAACACATTTTATAACTGATGAAATTTGTTTTGCTGAAGTGAGAGGAGCAGGAAAAAAAGAGAAGCTATTACTTCCACTGGGCTTCCCAGGTGGAGCTAGTGGTAAAGAACCTGCCTGCCAATACAGGACACATAAGATACATAGGTTAGATCCCTGGGTGGGGAAGATCCCCTGGAGGAGGGCATAGCAACCCACTCCAGTATTCTTGCCTGGGGAATCCCATGGACAGAGGAGCCTGGCAGATTGCAGTCCTTAGGGGAACACAGAGTCAGACACAATTGAAGTGACTTAGCATGTACATATTACTGCCGCTAAAAAAAGTTAAGCTTTTCCAGAAAAATGTCATTGGGTAATTTGGTGACTGAAGAACAACAGTTTACTTAAATTTTAACTTGGATGCATTTGGAAGCAAATATCAACTCCTTGACCCCTGGGATATCAGTGTTATTGAGAATAAGACTCAATACACAGATTGGAACTCATTTGAGGGAAGTGATATATTGAAAGACATCTTTTTAAAAATCATATATAGTCTCTTATTCCATTGTTATTATTCTTCCAAAAGATTGTCCCTTTATTCAAGTACAAATATTTAGGTAACTCAGTTATGCCTTATGTATATGAGTTTGTATCTCTAGTAAATGGGATTAAACACAATGATTTTAAGAGGTCTTTTGAAATAATGCTTCTACAAGTCAAAGAGATACATAATATAAAATATACTTCCTATAAAAAGAAACAAAAAATGGAAATGAGAGCAAAATGTATTTTTAATGGTTATCATTATAAAAATAATAAATGAAGTGAAAGTCACTCTGTCTTTGCGACCCCATGGACTTCTCAGTCCATGGAATTCTCTATGCCAGAATACTGGAGTGGGTAGCCTTTCCCTTCTCCAGGGAATCTTCCCAACCCAGGAATCAAACCCAGGTCTCCTGCATTGCAGGCAGATTCTTTACCAGCTGAGCCACAAAGGAAGCCCAAGAATATAGGAGTGGGTAGCCTATCCCTTCTCCAGCAGATCTTCCCAACCCAGGAATTGAACCAGGGGTCTCCTGCATTTCAGGAGGATTCTTTACCAACTGAGCTATGGGGGAAGCCCATAAAAGTAATATCTTCTTTACTAAAGCACCTTAAACATTAGTACAAAATTATATAAAGTAAAAAGTGAAAGTATTCCTTCAAGTGCTTTAATTTCTACCTGTCTTCCTGTTCCCACTCTTCATTTGTTATTGACAGAGAAATGCACCCCACCCCCACCCCCAATGCCAACAAGTCTGTCCTAATCCTTAGGACACATGAATAAGTTTCTTACTGCAAAAGAACACGGCTAATGTGATTAACTTAGTAAGTTTAAAATGAGGAAATTATTTTGGATTATCTAGTTGGGTTCAATATAATCACAAGTATCCTTATAAGAGAAAGAAGGAGGGAAGCAAGTCAGTGTCAGAGAGATGAAAGATGTTACTCTGCTGGCTTTGAAGATGGAAAAAGGAGATAAAAGCCAAGGATTGTAGGTTGCCTCTAGAAACTGGGCAAGACAAAGAGGCAGATTCTCCTCTGGACCTTCTAGAAGGAACACAGCCTTGCTGACACCTTGATTTCAGCCCAGTTAAAGCCATTTCAGATTTCTGACTTTGAGAATTGTAAGGCAATAAATTTATAAGACAAAAATTGTTTTAAGCCACAAAGTGTATGGTGTTTTGTTACAGCAGCAGTAGAAAATTAATATACCATTTATCCACCACTATGCTTGTATAATCTTCCATAACAGATATTCTTCCTCCTTTATCATGTCCTCTCCTAATATCTGGGGGGTTCCCATGACAGTCCAGATGGAGGCCCACATAGCACATGTCTAAATATTGTGAAGTTATAAATTAAGGTAACAAGTTGTTAAAGTATGGTTTATCCTCCTACCTTAACAAGAAGAACTTCAAAATGAAAAAAAAAAAAAACAAAACGTTTTTTGGACTTCCCTGGTGGTACAGGGCATAAGAGTCCACCTGCCAATGCCGGGGACACAGGTTCCATCCCTGGTCTGGGAAGATCCCACATGCTGTGGAGTAACTGAGCCCGCACACCTCAACAACTGAGCCCGTGCTCCAGAGCCCTCGTGCTGCAACTGCTGAATTCTCTGCACCTAGAGTCTGCGCTCTGCAACAAGAGAAGCCACTGCAGTAGAAGCCCATGCACTGCAATGAAGAGTAACCTCGGCTCGCAGAAGCTAGAGGAAACCTGGGCACAGCAACAAAGAACCAGTGCAACAAAAAATAAACAAATAATATTTTTTAAGACGTTAAACTCTAAACCTATGATGTGTATAAGGGCAAATGTTGGTAAAATATCAGAGATGGTTAAACTCAATTACTATTATGTAAGTCTGAATCTTCTCTTACCAGTCTATGCATGTTTGGAAGAGTCAGAAAACTTATGTAATTCATAAGTCATTGGGTAATTATGTCATAAACCCTTTTATTGTTTCCATACAGTTCGGTTTTCCTCCTCAGTAAGGTCCGTCTAGTCAAAGTTATGGTTTTCCCAGTAGTCATGTATGGAGGTGAGAGTTGGACATCAAAGAAAGCTGAGTGCCAAAGGATTGATGCTTTTGAACTGTGGTGTTGGAGAAGACTCTTGAGAGTCCCTTGAACTGCAAGGAGATCCAACCAGTCCATCCTAAAGGAGATCAGTCCTGAATATTTATTGGAAGGACTGATGCTAAAGCTGAAACTCCAATACTTTGGCCACCTGATATGAAGAACTGACTCATTTGAAAAGACCCTCAGGCTGGGAAAGCTTGAAGACAGGAGGAGAAGGGGACGACCGAGGATAAGATGGTTGGATGGCATCATCAACTCAATGGACATGAGTTTGAGTAAACTTCAGGAGTTGGTGATGGACAGCGAGGCCTGGCATGCTGCAGTCCATGGGGTCGCAAAGAGTCAGACACGACTGAATGACTGAACTGAAAACTGATGGTTTATATGCTTTGCCTAACCTTTTCTCTTTTGACTTGAATTAACTATATTCTTTGTTGATATACATACCTAAGTTCCTTATATTCAAGATATTAATCACCTCAGTTGCCTCCTGGCTTGGCCCCACCCCATCTGTTGCTTCCAATAATTTAAAAGAAGTTAAAATGCTACGTATTTTACTTTAAACTTTGTCTCAAAGACAACATACAGAATTATCTAATGAATTTGAACCTTGCATTTTTATTGCATTTGTTTTTTGTTGTTTACCAATATGAGCATCCTTTATGAGCTAGTTTAAACTATTTACATTTATTATATTGCTGTGATATTAAATCTTATTTCAGTCATCTTATTTCCAAATATCTATTTACTATACCTTTAAAATTTATTTATCTTTTTCTAATACTTCCATTAGTTAGTTAGTTAGTTCAGTCATTTAGTCATTTCTGACTCTTTGAGACCCCATGAACCACAGCATACCAGGCCTCCCCGTCCATCACTAACTCCCGGAGTCTACTCAAACCCATGTCCATTGAGTTGATGATGCCATCCAACCATCTCATCCTCGGTCATCCCCTTCTCCTGCCCTCAATCTTTCTCAGCATTGGGGTCTTTTCAAATGAGTCAGCTCTGTGCATCAAGTGGCCAAAGTATTGGAGTTTCAGCTTCAACAGCAGTCCTTCCAGTAGATATTCAGGACTGATTCCTTTAGGATGGACTGGTTGGATCTCCTTGCAGTCCAAGGGACTCTCAAGAGTCCTCTCCAATACCACAATTCAAAAGCATCAATTCTGTGCTCAGCTTTCTTTAATGTCCAACTCTCACATCCATACATGACCACTGGAAAAACCATAGCCTTGACTAGATGGACCTTTGTTGACAAAGTAATGTCTCTGCTTTTCAATATGCTGTCTAGGTTGGTCATAACTTTCCTTCCAAGGAGTAAGTGTCTTTTAATTTCATGGCTGCAATCACCATCTGCAGTGATTTCGGAGCCCAGAAAAATAAAGTCCGAAGTGATGGGACCAGATGCCATGATCTTAGTTTTCTGAATGTTGAGCTTTAAGCCAACTTCTTCACTCTCCTCTTTCACTTTCTTCAAGAGGCTCTTTAGTTCTTCTTCACTTACTGCCATAAGGGTGGTGTCATCTGCATATCTGAGGTTATTGATATTTCACCCCGTAATCTTGATTCCAGCTTGTGTTTCATCCAGCCCAGTATTTTGCATGATGTACTCTGCATATAAGTTAAATAAGCAGGATAACAATATACAGCCTTGACGTACTCCTTTTCTTATTTGGAACCAGGCTGTTGTTCCATGTCTAGTTCTAACTGTTGCTTCCTGACCTGCATACAGGTTTCTCAAGAGGCAGGTCAGGTGGTCTGGTATGCCCATCTCTTTCAGAATTTTCCACAGTTTGCTGTAATCTACACAGTCAAAGGCTTTGGCATAGTCAATAAAGCAGAAATAGATGTTTTTCTGGAACTCTTGCTGTTTTGAAGATCCATTGCATGTTGGCAATTTGATCTCTGTTTCCTCTGCCCTTTCTAAAACCAGCTTGAACATCTGGAAGTTCACAGTTCACATATTGCTGAAGCCTGGCTTGGAGAATTTTAAGCATTACTTTACTAGCATGTGAGATGAGTGCAACTGTGCAGTAGTTTGAGCATTCTTTAGCATTTCCTTTCTTTGGGATTGGAATGAAAACTGACTTTTTCCAGTCCTGTGGCCACTGCTGAGTTTTCCAAATTTGTTGGCATATTGAGTGCAACACTTTCATAGCATCATCTTTCAGGATTTGAAATAGCGCAACTGGAATTCCTTCCATTAGAATACTTCCATTAGAAGTATACCTAAACTGATTCTAAAAACAATGTGGTGTATGCTGAAGATCTGGCTTTCTTTCTGTGAGTCTAGAATTTCATTGACCACAGTCACATGAACACTGTGTGCCAGTATGACCGGCCCAGCATAAAACACTGGAGTCCTAAGCTCCTGGTGGACATTTCACACGTATTTTATGGCTCACTTCTGGCAGGATTAATTACATCCTGTGCAATTCCCCTGGGAGAGGACTTGTAGAAACTTACGACTGGTTTCCTCCAGATTTCACCTTGAGTGCCTTTCTCTTTGCCAATTTTGCTTCATATTCTTTCACTGGGATAAATCATAGCCACGAGTACACTCATACACTGAGTCCCATGAGCCTATCTAATGAATCATCAAATTTGGGGAATGGTCTTGGGGAATCCTAACACAATCTACCAAGAGTGAGTTAAACTATCTGAATCTCTCTCAACATCTCTGCCTCTTGAAAATCTTCTAAACTACTCAAGATGTCAGAGAACACACCATTCACTTCCAGTAAGACAATGAAGATATAAATTAGAGGCATACTACAATGTAAACTTGCCCATCAAAATGATCTTGCCTAATAGGTAAAAATATAGTCAATAATCTGTGAAAACAGCAAAATGCTTTTTTCCAACAACAAAAACTGAATAATATAAAAACACAAGTTGAGTAGAGTTCTAATATATTTTAAAAGCACTAGTATGGTAGAGAGATCAAACACAAAGTTACAAGGGAGAACAATTACCTAAAATAACTGTTTTTATTCAAAAAAACAACCTTGAAGGAAGTGAAGCTCTATACTCCTCTTCCTCCAAACCCAAATCATTCTAAGAACTCACCTCCTACACATGATCATGGTCTGATATTTAATCTACAGATCTCTGTAGAGAAATCTGTAAGTACAGTAGGCAGAATCTTAAAAAAAAAAAAGCTCAAAAAGCTTCTCTGAAGGAAAAGTAAATCTGTTAGAGGCATTCTCTAGAGATATATTAATGAAATATAAACTGAAACTAAATGATTTGATGAGCTCCCAAAGAAAAGGACTACAGGAAGTATGTTTCTTGAATAATGGTCAAATAATAAATTTCAAGAATAACCTAATTTCCTAATTAGGTTATGCTTTGAGGGATTCCCTGGTGGCTGATGGTAAAGCATCTGCCTGCAGTGTGGGAAAGCTGAGTTCAGTCCCCGGGTCAGGAAAATCCCCTGGAGAAGGAAATGGCAGCCCACTCCAGTACTCTTGCCTGGAAAATTCCACGGACGAAGGAGCCTGGTAGGCTGCTGTCTATGGGGTTGCAAAGAGTCGAACATGACTGAGCAACTTCACTTTCCTTTCCTTTAGGAAATTAGGTGGGAAAATCATACATCATGTTACATATGTGTGCCATAAATTTTTGTCAACATATTTGGTAATATCTAATTTAATTTTTTAATCAGCTGTTACACAGAAATATTTTTTAAATAATTAAATGCATTTTTAACTTATAGCATTCACTCAGACAGTAGTCATTATAATTCAATCAACTTAAGTTACATGTGGAAAGTTCTTCTATGTTACTCTCATTCATATAATGAGAGTATAACATCATAAATTAACATCTTCCTAATATAAGAGTTTGAGATCCAAATTAGATTGTAAGCATGTTTTTCTATTTGATTCCTGGCACCTAGATCAACTCCTGGCATGACAGTCAAACAATAAACGTTTGTTTAAAACAAGGGGAGAAGTATGGTGGGGAAAGGTCTTGTGAAAATTGGACACTGCAACCTAATCCATTCTCTCTCTGTATGTTTAGAAGTGAGAATCACTGTCCTTGCTTCTGCTAGAGTTTTCAAACCATTTCTAGCTTAGAATAAGAGTTAACCTATTTATATTCTATGCTTGCTAATTCTCTGATGTCACAGATTCTGCCTACAGTGTTTGCCTTCTTCATATCTTACATGGATTCCCTAAACTTAACACTTACAGGACTTGGACATAAATTGAGATCACTCTGGATCCAATGGCCATTCATTATAGACAGACATCCTGAAGGGACAATTGAGACGATCCTATCCTAATGCTAAGATCCCACCACTGTCCTGCCTATGTTCTTTCCATTCTCATTAGATAAACATGACAGTACAACTATAGCATTTCAGTCAGATTGGTTTTAGTAATAAAGGCTGATTCTAAGGAGTGTGTGTTAAGTATGTATTACTTTCCCAAGTCATGTTAAATAGTAAAATCTTGTTAACTTTGTGGTGAACTACTTCCTAAACTGTCAAACAGAAGGTGATTTTTTTCAGGATGACCATAAACACATCCTGAACTCTGTTAATTTTCACAACATAACCAGATTACTGACCTTTACCAAAGATCATAAGTAACCACTGGATGAGGAAATACTCTGAGTGGAAGAGAGATTCTTAAGACTCCTAAAGTTCAGCTATTACTTCAAGGGAGGGTAATAGTTTGACCTGTAGTTTGGCCTGCTTAACCTGCACAGTCACCTCTGGGAGTTGGTGATGGACAGGGAAGTCTGGCATGCTGCGGTCCTTGGGGTTGCAAAGAGTCGGACGTGACTCAGCGACTGAACTGACTTAACCTACAGGCAGGCGCAGGCACTCTAAGCCCTAAGGCTTCATCATGACTCCTCTAGAATAGATTGAAATTTACATGGAGCATGCAAACCATCCTGCACAGTAGTCTGATGGCTCTGGATGTATACAAGGAACCACATATCATCTTAAAATACTCTGTTAAACAGGACTCATGGCTGCCATCACATCCAAGTCAAGTCAGTTTCAATAAAAACAAGGAGAAGAACGTATTGACTTGTGTGATTGGAGAGCAGAGGGACAGAGAACATGATATTCAACATAGGCCATCAGTAGTCATGCTGCCTCCCATCTCCGTCTCTCAGTACTGTTTTTCTTTCTATGTCAGCTTCATTCCCCCTTAAGGCACTATAGGCATCTTTCACATAGCAGTGAAGAGCACCCATCATGAGTGTTGGCCTCAATTCCAGCATTATAACATGAGGCTCAATGGCAGAGCCAGCTGCCTGTCCAACTTTAACATAATGACTGGCTCCGTTGGGATCACTTGCACATTACTCAAATAATCATTACTGTCATAACACACACGATCTATATGGCCAAATCCCACCTCCTGTGATAAGAAATGTGGAGTTCTTTAGTGATAGCCCCATTAGGAACACATAGAGTGGATGTGGATGGTTCCTTTCTACACAAGAGATGCCAACGGGCTAAAATTTCATATGCGTACATTCACTTTAACTCTCTGTATTAAAGCCAAAGTTTGAAAGTAATAGCTAAAGTCACTGCCAGCATCATCTTTTCACTACATCCTGGCCACACGGACCCCGTTGATGTTCTAAACAAGTCATACACACTCCTGCCTCTGAGCCTTCACACTTTCACTTGGGATACTTCCCCCCAAGAAATCACGTGGTTATTTCCTTACTTCCTTAACATCGGTGTTCAAATATCACCTTCTCAGTGAAGCTCACACTAAAATGGCAATATTCTTATGCCTCTACACACATACACATCTAACCTCCCTATGCAGCAGTAGCTTTTCCCTAAGCATTTACCACTATCTAACATACCCTGTGGGCTTCCCTGGTGGCTTAGAGCAAGGAATCCACCTGCAGTGCGAAAGACAAGGGTTCGATCTTTGGGTTGGGAAGACCCCCCCTGGAAAAGGAAATGGCAACCCATGCCAGTATTCTTGGGAAATCTCATGGACAGAGGAGCTTGGTGGGACAGTCCATGGGGTTGCAAAAGAGCTGGGCATGATTTAGCCACTAAACAAAAACGATATACCCTGTATTTACTTACCTTACTATCTCAAGATCATAGCATATGAGAACAGAAACTTTTCTGTTTCATTTACTCCGTCTTATATCTCCAGCACTTAGTACAGTGCCTAGCATGAATATTTGATGAGTGAACAAATGATGGAATTGAACAGGGGTGCCTTATCACTCTCAGTGTCAAATAATATACACTACAGTATTACACAGGAAAGAGTATAGAACAGTACAGTCCATGAATACAGGCCTCATTTATCAACTTCCCTGGGCTACCATGGGCTTCCCTGATGGCTCAGATGGTAAAGAATCCAAGCCCAATGCAGGAGACCTGGGTTCAGTCTCTGGGTCAAGAAGATCCCCTGGAGAAGGGAATCACTCCATACCCCAGTATTCTTACCTGGAGAACTCCATGGACAGAGGAAACTGGTGGGCTACACCCCATGGGATCGCAAAGCATCAGACATGACTAAGGAACTAACACTTTGACTTCTCTTTTGCTGGGCTACCACAGTTTAGTATGTCTTGACCTCTGTGCTGTGGAACTAGATCAAGGATGGGTTTTCCACAGTTCTCTGGGATGTCCCTCAGTCAATTCAAGCTCTTTCTCACATCCTAGTATGTCTCTGCAATCTGCTAACTAAGTAGCTGCTTGGTTTCTTAATCCACACTCCTTTTTCCCCACAAGGACATAAATTCTCTTCTGAATCATATGACACCCTGCCTAGCCAGGAGGTTTGATTCTGACTCCCAATTCAAAACTGTTAGCGAGGGTACTACTTCAGCCAGACAGACCACCTGGCAAGCTGCTGCCCACAATCAGAGACAGAATATTGCCAGGAAACAAGGAATACTGTTGCAACATCTGCCTGCCAGACTGGATCCCCATCAGTATTGATTTGGTCTGATATTCCTGGACTTTGAGAATTCTGTTGCAGGAAGGAGGACCCCTTCCAGGGCCTAAGGGTGGGCTCTTGCCAAATACTTGGAAATGAGCTGTCTGAGTAGACACATGTGCTGACAAAGTGAGAGGTTTTATTGGGAGAGATTTTGCTGGGAAGGCACACCCAGTGGAGAGCAGGAGGTTACGTAAGTGAACCTAGGAGGACTGCTGTGTCACGTGGCTCACAATCTTGAGTTTTATGGCAATGAGATTAGTTTCTCGATTGTCTCTAGTCAATCATTCTGACTCAGGGTTCTTCCTGGTGGCCCATGCATCACCCAGCCAAGATGGATTTCACTGAGAAGGCTCCTGGGAGGACAGGACATATGGACTGGTGCTCCTATTGACTTTTGCCTTTA
Organism: Antilocapra americana; assembly: GCA_007570785.1. Classification (NCBI taxonomy): domain Eukaryota; kingdom Metazoa; phylum Chordata; class Mammalia; order Artiodactyla; family Antilocapridae; genus Antilocapra; species Antilocapra americana. The sequence goes on along the minus strand of ML664161.1, from coordinate 44,631,702 downwards.
CTCGAATTCTTCCAGTTGATGGTGGCTTGTTAGTTCCATGTTCCTTATCAGGCTCTCCTATCATAAAATAACTCATGCAAATAGTTACTCTGGTGCCTGGTCAGGAGGCAGTTTCAGTCAGTGTTTCCCCTAACAATTCCCTATGTACCCTAAGATTTCCATTGCAGCTCCACAATGGAATTATTTCCCTTATGCCAATTCCTCCTGTTTCTAGCTTTCCCCCTCTGACTAGCAGGCCTCACTGCAATGAATGCCTCATCCAGGCATCCTAGAATACCTCTCAAACCCTTATAAGAATTAGCAAAAGTCTTTCATGCTTGGGCTTATTTCCACATCTGGGATCCCAAGGTTTAAAATGAAATGGCACATATGAAAGCACTTTCAAAGTTCAGGGTTGAAAGTGTTAGTTGCTCAGTCATGTGCAACTCTTTGTGACCTCATTGACTGTAACCCACCAGGCTCCTCTGTTCATGGAATTCTTTACTCAAGAAGACTGTAATGCGAAGCTATTCCCTTCTCCAAGGGATCGACCTAACCCAGGGATTGAACTCAGTTCGCTGGCATTGCAGGTGAATTCTTTACCACTGAGCCACCAGGGAAGCCCTCAAAGTTCAGAGTTGTCTGGCTAACCATTTAGAAAAAAATAAAGCTGAATTCCTAGCAGACTCTTTTTATTAAAACAAACACCAACTGTATGAAACATTTAACTGTGAAAAAACTTAAACCACTAGAATAAAAGATAGGTTAATTTGTTTATAATCCTACAAAATTTTTCTAAACATAACACAAAGCTTAGAATGCTTAAGAGACTATTCAGTTTGGCCACTTACAAATTAAAGATCTACAATTAAAGTCCTACTAAAAAGTCAAAAGTAAAAAGTTGGGGAAAATATTTTAAAAACATGACAGATAAAAGGTCAATGTTCTCAATAACTAAACAGTTATTATAAACCATTTTAAAGTGAATAATCTAATATAAAACATGATTTTTACAAAGTATATTTATTCTATTTAATAATCAGGAATATATAAATGGAAAAATTTTTTTTTATTTGTTCCAGTATGTATGGCATGATTACACAACATTATAATAGCCTACTTTTATAATGCCTACTTTGATGCTATAATATTTCATTATTAGGAAGTAGTCCAGAGAAGGAAATGGCAACCCACTCCAGTACTCTTGCCTGGGAAATCCCATGGACAGAGGAGCCTGGTAGGCTAGAGACCATAGGGTCGCAAAAAGTCTGACACAACTGAGCGATTTTACTTCACTTCCATTGCAATTTCTTTAAAAGATAATTTTTCTACAGAAATATGAAAAATAGAAATGCATACAACTTATGCACCAATCAAGTCCTCTTCTAGGGATGTGTCCTACTTCCACAAGTGTGAAAAAATATCTCTTTATGAGGGCTCATTGTAGCACTGTTGTAACAACAAAACCTAATTAGTGATCAATAAGACATAAGAGAAATAAATGGAATAATTTGCTTCCATTAAAAACAATCATTTATGTCAAGTATGTATTGATACAGAAAGACTTTCAAATACATTGTTTAAAAAATTTCAAGGCTTTAGAACAGTATTTTGAGTTAAATTACAAACATGGTAGCTTATATATCCAAAACGTCTGGATGTTTAAAAATAAAGTGTTTTCTTATGGAGGCGTGAGACTAGGGGATGGAGGAAAGCCTTAAAGCCTAACGCAAAGATCGACAAAAAATTAGCCGGCCAGCAATTTCAGGCTACTTTATTGCCTGAAACAACAAAGTCAAAGTTATTGACCTTGTTCACTAATTTTTGTGTGATATTAACTCAAGAATTGCCCTGAATAGTCAATGAACAACCTGAGGAATCGCTCAAGAGATCATGAGCTAACGTTGCTATGCTGTTTGCTGCTAAGGTTTTAGAAGGCCCATCGTCTTTTAGGTAGAAATATCTTTCAGACAGTCATTTTATCATGGTCCCTCTATCTCCCATCCCAGCACTGATGAGTTTGAATGGCTTTAAGAAACTTCTGAAAGAAGATGTCATTACGTAACTTCAATGTAACTCTTGAACACCTGTGTAAACTGTTTTTTTTTCTCTTTTACTCTGTAAATCTCTAAATTTTAATGGCATATCCTGCAGCTCTAGAGAAGACGGAATGAAGTACGAACTGTCTGCACCCTGAAAACCAGGTGCTTTTTGAACATTTCTCACCCGCCGTTTTCGTTACTGCGCAAGTGTTTTTGCAACAACCAGCAAGTATGAAGAGTAAACCACCCTGAAATCCACCAGAGCTTTGCACGTTTTCTTCTTCACTTGAGCCTCAGGGCTCACACTGCCAGATATATTTTTTCAGCTCTGAAAAACCATTAAAGAACCCCCCCTCCCCAAAGCGACATACAAGTCAAAAGCACAATTGTCAGGGCCAGAATGTGAAAAGCACCCAGCCACTTTTTCCCCACCGCTGCGGGTGACACCTGTCTCCAGCTCTAGGTACACAAAGAATCTCTGTGGAAACCACAGAGGCCATTGGAAACTACAATTCCCAGCAGGCTTAGCGGGAGCCGCGTCACGCACGCGCATTTCAGATCCCGGGAATGAGGTCGCGAGGTGGGACTTTTAGAAGAGGAAAATGGCAGCGCACTGGCTGCGGCCCGGCGTGGGCTGGCTGTTTGCGATGGGACCAGAGCTGGGGAGCGGAAGACGAGCTTACAGCGCGTTCCAGGCCTTCACGGAGGTTCTACGGCTGCCGAGCAAGCAGCTGACGAAGCTGGTCTTCCCGCTGCAAGAACTCCATGGGCATTTCGTCCCGGACTCGAGGCCAGACCTTCACTTGAATGTCTTCCACCCGAGCCTGGAGGACATCGCGCGGGCAGAGAGCTTCTTCACGGCCTCCGCCCGAAACCGCATCGAGTACCTCACCTCTGCGGTGCGTCTCGACCACGCCCCGGACCTTCGCCGTCCGGAGGTGAGCGCCACAGCCGCCTGCGGGTTCTGAGGGCTTGGCCTGTGATTTTGCTATAACCTGCTGTCAACTGTGGGCTTCCCTCCTGGCTCAGTTGGTAAGTCATCTGCCTGCAATGCTGGAGACCCGGTTCGATTCCTGGGTCGGGAAGATCCCCTGGAGAAGGAAATGGCAACCCGCTCCAGTATTCTTGCCTGGAGAATCCCAGGGACAGAGGAGCCTGGCAGGCTACAGTCCATGGGATCGCCACGACTTACCGACTAAACCACCACCACCATTATCAACTAGCGACGCTAGTGGTAAAGAACCCGCCTGCCGATGCAGGTAGACATAAAAGACACAGGTTCGATCCCTGGGTCGGGAAGATCCCCTGGGGGAGAGCATGGCTGCCGGCTCCAGTATTCATGCCTGGAGAATCCCTTGGACAGAGAAGCCTAGCAGGCTGAAGTCCATAGGGTCACAAAGAGTCGGACACGACTGAAGCAACTTAGCGTGCCTCCCTGCATTATCAGCAAACCAGAGACATTTACTAGCTTTGTATGGACGCTGTTATCATTTTTGTAACAAAGTAAGCAGATACGGGTTTAATTATTTTGGTGAGTGAGTGAAAGTCAGTCGTGTCCGACTCTTGGCCACACCATGGACTATACCAACCATGGAATTCTCCAGGCCAGAATAATGGAGTGTGTAGCCTTTCCCTTCGCCAGAGGATCTTCCCAACCCAGGGATCGAACACAGGTCTCCCATATTGCAGGCGGGTTCTTAACCAGCTGAGCCACAAGGGAAGTCCAAGTAGTTTGGTAGTGAATATGAAAGACTTTAGAAGGCGATTAAAAATTAATCATTTGTCTTTTTTGTTTTTAATTGAAGGAGGGAAAACATGCCGAGACAAACTGGAAAAAATGAAGAAGACAAAAAGTAGAGTAGTTTTACAAATGAAGTGAGCCTTAGCAATACATGATTTTCACTCAATCTGAATTTCCTGTCTTGTGCAAAAAAATCGTATATAGATGGCAATAATCTGTAAGATTTTCTAAAACAGCTTTAGTGGAATTCAGTGAGTGTGCATTTTATGGATGTCCTGCAGTTTAATATTTTGTTCTGTCTGTTAAAAGAAGGCTCAGAACTCCGTTATTTGTGATAACAGCACCATTGCGCTGGAACTTTTCCACTCGAACTCTACAATAATTTAAGAGTACATAAATCACTTAATGATTTGGAGACAGCATTGCTTTTCCATTTTTAAATTACTGGACTTTTGTGTAATTTTTTTTAATTTAGTTTTTTTATCTATATTATCCGACTTAATCTAGTAGGACATTTGAAATTTATACAGCATCCAAATCAATTTATTTTGAAGGACTGACCACGGTTTTGCAAAATATATAGCCTTGCTGGCTCCTGCTCACTAAATGCCACCCAGTCATATCAATAACCAAAAATGCCCTCATGTTAATAATCAAAAATGCCCTTACAAATTTCGAAAACACCCTTAAGGGGTGGTACCGCCCTCATTTAGAAGCATTGATTGGTTGTACCCTCTTCAATACTTTTAAAAAGCAAAACCATGTGTGTTAATGATTAGTCTCAGAAACATTTTGTTGCTTTCTACACTCACACTAAAGGAGAAAAGCTTAAATGGAACAAGAAAGATCAAGAAAAAGAAATAATTATAATGTTGTAATGGTATACTTTGAGAGTTTGTGGGAAAATGTGGTTTCAAACAGGAGTGAATTTAGAGCCAGTTTTGTTGAAACGCATGTAATTGTTAACTTCAAAAATTGTTAACTTTGGAAAATATGGAATCCTTAAATGTTGCAGATGTTCTTGAGTGGCATGTGTAATTAAAAGCACAAGTACAGATACAGATGTCTGGAGTTCAGTTTCCAGCTTCTTCACTTTCTAGTTGTAAAATTTTGGGCTGGATATTGATCCTCTCTTTGCCTCTGGTTTTATCACCTGTAAAATGAGAATACTTCTACAGTTTATGAGACAGATAACTGTCTCATAGGGATATTGTAATATTATCTGTCTCATAGGGATATTGTAAAGAGTATAAGAAAATAACAAATGCTTTTAAAACAGTACCTGCCACATTGAAATCATTTAATATATAGTAGCTGTATATTAGAATTTGAAGGTTGACTAACCATAAGCTACTTTTTTATGGTTAGTCAAGACTGAATAGTATTTACAGATTTTTACAGCTAATGGTGGGTTGGCCAAAAAGTTCATTTGGGTTTTTCTGTAAGCTGGTACAGTAAAACCCAAATGAACTTTTTGGCCAACCCAATACAGTATATGATTATATACACACACACATATAAACTAGTACTCAATCATTTTCTTTTTGCTTGCATAAGGTGTGTTTTATAGGCAGAAGCAACGTTGGAAAATCCTCTCTAATAAAGGCTTTGTTTTCACTTGCCCCAGAGGTTGAAGTTAGAGTCTCCAAAAAACCGGTATGTCAAAATTTAAAACATATCTGAACTACCTCTGAACTGACTAAAAGGAATAATGAATATGGGGGTGGGGGTTAGAAACCATAATTGCTAAGTTTCTAGAAAAGTGATTTCTTTCAAACAAGTGCTAATGTAAAACATTTCATTAATGCCTGTATTTCTCTAAAGAAAACGGAAGTGTATCTGGATTTATTTTAGTAACCTGGCCAGTATCTTGAGGAAATTTTCCTTGGTCCAGTCTTTTTTCAAGAGTTGTTTCGTTGTCATTCTGTATTTGCTTCTATAAGAATGCTCATCTAGTTCTACACTGATTGTTAAAGAAACAGCTTTCAAGTGTATTTTTGTCCTCCTATAATCTTTTATACCTAGCTAACTCATATATATATACACATGAATCAGATACTTCCCAGTTCACCAAGGGCCACATTTATGTGCTTAATATCCCAGTCAGTCTGCTCTAGTAGCTTTTTGTCATTTTCTCATTTCCTCTGCTTCCTTTTCAATACTACAGACTCTACCAATATTTAAGGTACCCACTCCTCACCCCAATTCCCCTCACCTTATTATCTATCCTTGGCAAAATGTTCCTATTAACCCAGTGCTCACTGCCCCCATTTCCTTACATTAGAACCCTTCCCTGAGGCTTCACTAATCTTTTCTTGCTCCCAGTTTCTTCACGTAGTTGATTCTGTGATACTACCCCTGATGATTATAGTCATTTGTTAACCCTCCTATCCTTACTCCCTTGCTCCCTGCCTCATCAAATGCCATAGTTCATCCCTCTTAGGTAGAAGTGTTTACTTTCTGCTGTGAGAAGACAATGGAAGAACTGTATTCTTGACATTTCTAATCTGTAATTCTAAAGTTATTTTCCTGTAGACACATAAGCTGCCCAGGAACCTAAGCATTGTTTATAAAATCTTTCCTGAATTCTGAACAATTGACTTTTAAAATTGTTTGTCATAATTTTTCCTTTTCTGATTAATAAATGTCCATGGACAGAAAACCACATGAATAAACTATTTTTATTATCTTTACATTAATTGTAGTTGCACGGGTACTTTACAATTGTACATGCTTTTTAAAAAATGGCTTAATGAAAGCACCAAACCCATCTAATAAAACATGCACATTGATTTTAGGCAAGTAATAGTCTAGTTACACTATCAAACTTTGCATCTAGTTTTTATGAAAAGTTGTATGACTCACAATAAGCATTTAATTTATCCTGTCTGTGCCATAATTCATTTAAAGTGCAGATAATTCTTTAAAGTGGAAATACATTACTCATCAGAGAATATTGACTAATGTAGTCATACGATTTAGACCAGTATAACTTTTTCACTGAGAGAGAACTAATGAAATAGGAAAACTTGAAAATATTTTGCCTGCGTATTTCTAATGTGGAATTTGAAGTTCTTAAATCATGTAGATTCTCTTTAAAAAAATGAATTGGAAGGAGGAAGTAGTATCATCCAAGCTGATCTCCAGCCACTTCTCTTCTGTTTCTCTTTCCTGCATCATCATCTGCAGTAGGGTTATATACAGAATACTTTTATGCTTTTAACAAGTAATTATTGATTGAACAGAAAATGTTTTGAGTCATGAAATATATAAAGGAAATATTTTAAGAAACTATTGTTACATTTACTTTATCAGGGCCATACAAAGAAAATTAATTTTTACAAAGTTGGAAAATACTTTACATTGGTGGACATGCCAGGTTATGGCTATAGAGCACCTGAAGATTTTGTTGACATGGTAGAAGCCTACCTAAAAGAACGAAAGAAGTAAGAAGCCTTTTTTTCTTATAATTGTTATATTTAACCTCTAAACATGTTTCATGACTAGAACATTCTACACATGATGAACCCTTTAGTTTTATCAAATAACTTTTCTAGAAAGTTTACTTTATTCTCATAATATTCTATACTATTTCAGAGGAAGGTATAGACTGTCTGCTTAGTTTTTTTTTCCTGTAAATTAGGTTAAACTTAAATTCAATTGTTTTCCTATATTGAGACTATATGTAGCATGTCAGCAGACTTTATTAATTTTTTATTCCAAAGTCTTAGCTGGCTATTTTTAAAAATGAAATTTGTTGGTTAATGTGGTATTTACCAGATTTAAATAAACTTCAGTAAATTCTGGTTATTCTTAAAATACTTCTGACATCACAGCCTCGATAAATACTACCTTTATTTGTCTCTGTAGGTAGCCGGGTAGCAGGTCTATGTTTCAAGCATGGCACAATATATGGAAAAATTAATGTTAAACTTTTGAAGCATAAAAAATGTTTATAAGTAATTTGCTTGTTGTATCTCTACATAGAAGCTAAGATAAAATACTTACACAAGAAAATACAAAATATAATGTGTTTGCTTTTGTTATCTGCTAGTCTTAAAGTAATATTTGAAGACTTAGACACTTTTATGGTAACTTATAGTTAACTGGGTCCCTGTTTCATTCTCCCACTAGAGTTCAGTCTCTTAGAGGAAGGGGCTCACTCATCTTTGTATTCAGTTCTAGGCAGAAAGTCGTATATTCAGTATATGCTATTGAAATAATGAGTCTAGCTGTTGAATGTAACCGACACTGAGACCTATTGGAACTAAGATGGACTTAATGGTAAATTGAGAATTCCTTTTGCCTAAAGAAATTTTTAAATTTTGATCTGATAATTTTTCAAAAGACAATTTCTTAGTATAGTGAAGGTCGGGATGGGGGGTGGAAATGAATAAGTATATTTTTCTTTGCTTTTAATCTTCATTTCTGCATTCCTACAGTTTGATGAGAACATTTTTATTAGTGGATAGTGTTGTTGGAATTCAAAAAGCGGACAATATTGCCATAGAAATGTGTGAAGAATTTGCATTACCTTATGTGGTAAGTATTTCTTTCAACTCATGATTGCACTCAGAAATACGAGTTCCCTGTGTGTTTGTCTTTTTAATAAATGAGGTCTCTCCTCCTCAAAAGATTAAGGAGTACCTTTTAAACTGTCTTTTTGATTATTAGCCATTAATATTAAAAAAGTTCTGTGGTACTTTTATTCCCTTTCCTTCTCCTAGCTTTTAAATTCTCAAAATTATAGTCAAAGTTTTCTAAACTGTTCATCTAGTGATTCTAAATGCTTTTCCTTGTTTTTTTTTGTTTGTTTTTTTCTTTTTTAAATGACTATAAATATTTGCTAAAACTCCTTAGTAGCTCTTTAACAGCAGCTTGGCAGATAGTACTTATCAGAATATAAATGAAACTGCAACTGAAAAATTTGCTAAACTAATTTGGAATTTAAGAACATCACAAAAATTTAGTAGGCTCCAGCACACAAAGGTAGGATGTTTATATTCTTAAGGAAAAGAAAATTTCTTATGAGAATATCTTACCAGTTCTCTTTCTGTTGTTTACCCTAGAATAGACTACAGATTGGTAGGTTGGTATCCACAATTATTTTGTTTTGTATGTTTTTCAGATTAAATGGCAGTCTTCAAGTTCCTCTCTGAGGAACTTGACTGTAATTTGGTTTCAGAAAATGTTAGAAAACCACTAAAATGTAGTGGTTTTGCAATTTAATGCAAATCAAACCATGTTACCAGTCAAAAAGCTGTTTGTATTCATGGGGTTATGGAATTCTTGGGGTTTGCAAATGTCCTTTGAAACATTAGCGATAATTTATAGTTATGAGGAGCCAAAGGATTGATAAACAGATCTACATAGTAAAAAAAAAAAAGAAAAGCCCAAATATTCCCCAACTGGTTTTATTAATAATTTGATAATTTACTCCTAATTTGATATCATAGATATCATTTTGTGAAATCATATGTTTTCCTCAGTTTTAACTTTAAGAAAATATTAGCCTTTTTCTTTGCAGAAGTGATAGAGGAATTAGGTATCAGCATATTTGTCTTTATGAAGAAAGACTTCCACTTTCTGCTTCTCACTCCTTCTGCCATTAATATTTGTTATGCTGTATAGTTGACTTATAATCATTATATTTTATTTTAATCATTTATATATTTTTATAACTGAAAAGCATAAATGATTAGTCAAGAAATTTAATTTTATAGAAATTTCCTAGGAAAACTTCTGAAAAATACATCAAGGTTTTTACTTTTTAATTAATTTTGTAATCATCACGCCTTGACCTGTCTCTAGTATGTAATTGTCTTTGAGTAAGTGAATTACTTAAAGTATTATATTTGCTGTTAACCCCAGTAAATTCTAGGCTTACTTGGAGTATAACTTTAAGTTGGAATATAACTACAGTGGCTACAACCTACAAATAGCCTGATTTCTAATTTTTCCTTTAAATTTAACATATAAGGTACAACAATTCAGTATTTCAAAAATGATTACAAATTGGCAGTTTTATGTGTATCGGCCTAATAATACTTCTGTGTCTTAGACCACAAAATAAATAGTGGTCACATGAAACATTTGGTGTTTAGCAGTGGCAAATATGGCCCCAGGGGTCTTTTCACTGGTCTTGAATCCAAGATATTATGGCCTTGTGTGGTTAAAGCATTGGAAACAGCAAACACATAGTGTCTGCTTTATATATTGCTTATATTCATTTATTTAATCTTTACCGCAGCTCCTTTAGAAGGTACTGCTTTTATTTTATAGATGAGGAAACAAGTTCAGAGAGATTAAGAAGCTTGCATAGGTCACCTAGTTGTTACTGAAATTTTATAACTAAAATGTAAAAAACCGTATATTAAGAAGTAACAGTTGATCCTTGAACCGTATGGGAATTAGGAGTGCCAACCCTCTTTTCAGTTGCAAATCCAAGTTTAACTTACAGTCAGCCCTTCCTATTCGAGGTTCTTCTGTATTGGTGGTTCCCCCACGTTAGCAGCTCCATATCCATGGATTTAATCAACCACAGATTGTGTAATATCATGGTATTTACTGTTGAAAATATCTGCATATAAGTGCACCTTTGCAGTTTAAGCCCATGTTGTTCAAGGGTCAACTGTACTTTATTTCTAATGCTTTAATATTTGTTTCCTACAGATGGTATTAACAAAAATTGACAAATCTTCCATGGGACATCTTTTAAAACAAGTGCTTCAGATCCAGAAATTTGTTGACACTAAAACACAAGGATGTTTTCCTCAGTTGTTCCCTGTAAGGTAAGAGTTGAATTGTCTTTATGTACTAACATATAACTTTACATGCTAACAAACTTTAGCATTAAATCAGTGTTTCTGAAATTGAGGTATCCTTTTAAGATTAGAGGAGTTTGGAGGACTCTGCACTTAGCCATAATTTATTGGTACAACCCATCAACACTTTTATTTTTTTCCTTCCCTCTATTCTTTCTTCTGTCTGCAGATTCTTGCTGACTCTTCCCTGTAGTATCTTCATGATCTTTCTACTTCAACCCTAGACCACATCAGGCTGTAAAGGATAAGAATTTTCCTTTTAAAGGACCATATGTAAGGAAGAAATGCTTCATATAAGCTAGAATTAAGCATTGGTAGCAGACAGGATAGTTATTTCCTGAGCCAGCAATTTTTGTTAGATGTGGTTTAGCAATGAAAGATGAGTTTTTACTTTCAATGTACACTTTGGATACAGTAAGTAACCTATATTATAGCAGAAATACAGTGCCACTCCTGTGTGATTTTCTGACTCTGACTTCTTTATGGAAGGCACTATGATAGTTTCTACGAGAAATTACATGAAACTGTCCTCTAAGCAGTCATTCTAGTTCCTGCTGATCCAGACCACAATTGTCTGTATGAATATGCAGTCGAAGTCTGTCTTCATTCATTTCTACAAAATGCTTTTCCCCCTTGACTTACATTTAAGTATTTATCCTGTTCATTTGTCTGTGTCTGATAGATACAGCGGAAACTCCTATGGGCAGGAATGAAATCCTGTTTCTTCTTAGAGCCCTGAGCATTGTCTCAGAAAAATAATTGCTTTCTTTTAAATGTTTAATAAGAAGGAAGTGAGACTTCAGCTAAAAAGGTAAAATAAACACAAGATGGGCAAATTATGGCCAAACAGCTGCATTTATTGGGAAAAAAAAAAGTTTTAGTTGACTGCAGGTTGAGTTTAATAATACAGTGAGCTGGAGAAAACCTGATAAGGTTGTCTTGAGCTACAGTGTTGGAATTATAGTGTTCAAAACAAGGGAGTGATCGAACAGTAGTCTCACACTGCTTTAAGCTGTATACTATCAGTTCAGTCAAGTTCTGTTGTGGCTTGACATTAAGAACAACTAGAGCTATCTGAAAATAGATGATCTTGGGGGAGGTTATGTCACCAGATCATTCTAAATACTTAATTGATCCACAAAGTAAGCATCTCTGTTTCACAGATACTATACAGGTCAGAGAAGTGAAGGGAGTTTCAGAGAAGCATTTGCTGATATAGAAAGAGCATGGACCTCAAGGGTCAGACCATGGTTTTACTTCTTGGCTTTTAAAGTAACTTATTTCATTTTTTAAGGAAAAATGTGATGGTTAAAAGGATTAAATAAAATATATTGCGACTGATGTACACGTATTAACCACATAATAAAATTAGTTTCTTTCCTTCCCAAAGTTAGTCAGTCAGTGGCAAGGTCAGGCCAACAACCTGAACTAACAGATTCTCAGTATTTTTTAGAGGTGTTCCCTTCTTTAGATAGGCTGGCATTTTCTGCTGCATGACCTTTGAATCACTGTGCCACCATACTGACTACGTGACTAAGGTACTGCGGAAGCCACACAGTACTCAAAGTCTTACAAATTGAGATACATACAGAAGATGCTAACTTTCAAGAACTTCAACGTTCAGGATACCACAGTGACCACGCACAGGAAATTGTGAGACTGTACTCTGTAGTTCTCAAAACCCAGTTCAGACAGTAGAGTTATTCACACTCCTTGCTTTTATTTGCTTGACCAAGCCCCAGTACATCCCTCCAAAAGGGAATTTGACCTAGTTACAGAAAAATTATTATAAAATAAGACAGGTTTTATTTCCTCCTCTTCCTGTATGATCTTGGTAGGAGAAAGGTAGAAGTGTGGGTAGGCATGTAATCCAGCAAGGTTTGGCCTTTAAGCCTGTTGGCAAAAGTTGAAGTGCTCACCTTCATGTCTGAACTCTGCCCCAGCTGAGTTAGAGAAATAAAACTGACGAAAGGCCCCTACAGTTTGATGCTGGGATCAATCTGTTTTTATAACTGGCATGGAAGAGATATATAAGTAGGCACAGTATAATTGCTTCTGTGGTTTTCATGCAAATGAGAACTGATTCTTAAGACAAAGAAAATCACGAATTGACAAAAATGTTGCAAATGAGTTCATGGTGCCATAGTTAGTGTTTAGACTATCCAACTTGTATCTCTTCTTTAAACCATACGTGTGTAACTTCAGTTATAATTGAGAATCAGTATGGAGGCAGCTTTATCAAAGATAATTAGCAATACAGCAGAGAATATTTTACCTGTTTTATATGCACATGTATACCATACCTGCATCCATAAAAGTCATAGTGTCTTCATAAAAGTCTGGGTATCCCAAGAAACCATGTGTTCACATCCATACTGACAAATGGATGAATGAATATGGATAGATACAGTAAGACAGATCAACAATAGACACAATAATGGTGACAGTGATTTTTTTTTAAATCATGACAATTCTGTATTATCATGATAATTTAATCTTTGTCACAAAAAGAACAAATTAAAATTAGAATTTTAGTCTGGGAAATAAAAAGCAAAATAGAAGATATTCCAATGGCATTTTTCACAGAAATAGAATAGTCCGAAAAACTATGTGGAACCACAGATGACCCTGGATAGCCACAGCAATCTTAAGAAAGAACAAAGCTGGAGGTATCACACTTCCTGATTTCAAACTGTCACAAAAGCTGTAGTAATGAAATAGTATGGTATTGGCATAAAAACAGACATATAGGTCAGTGGAACAGACTAGAGAGCCCAGAAATAAACCCATGCACGTATGAGCAGTTAATTTTCAAAGGAGTCAAAAATATACAATGGGGAAAGTACAGTCTCTTCGATAAATGGTGCTGGAAAAATTGGACAACCACATGCAAAAGAATGAAACTAGGCTACTATCTTACACCATGCACAAAAGTTATCTCAAAATGGAAAAGTACTTGAATGTAAGACATGAAACCATAAAGTTCCTAGAAGAAACTACGCCGTAAGCTCCTTGACATCACTCTTTTTGGATCTGACTCCAAAAGCAAAGATAAGTCAGTGGGACTATAGTAAACTAAAACTTTCTGCACAGCAAAGAAAATTATCAACAAAATTAAAAGTCAGCCTAATCAATGGAAGAAGATATTTGCAAGTCATATATCTGATAGGGGTTAATATCCAAAATATATAAAGAACTCATACAACTCAATGGTAAAAAAAAAAAGGATTAAAAAATATATGCAGGATCTGAATAGACATTTTTCCAAAGACATACAGATAGCTAACAGGTGCATGGAATGATCATCAGCGTCACTAATCATCATGGAAATCCAAATCAAAACCACAATGAGCTATCACCTCACACCTGTTAGAATGGCTGTTATCAAAAAGATAAGACATAAGTACTGGCATGGATACAAGGGAATCTTTATGTACTGTTGGTAGGAATGTAAATTGGTGCAGTCACTAAGGAAAACAATATTGATTCCTCAAAAAACTAAAAATAGAACTACCATATGATCCAAGAATTACACTCCTGGATATACATCTGAAGAAAATGAAAACATTAATTCAAAAAGATATGTGTACCCCTATGTGCGTTACAGCATTATTTTCAGTAGCCAAAATTTGGAAACAACTTAAATGTCCCTCAGTGGATGAATGGACAGAGAAGATGTGGTACTGTGCAGTTGACCCTTGAACAGTGTGAGGGGTTAAGGGTTCTGACCCTTAGCCCAGTCAAAAATCCAAGTATAACTTCTATTTGACCCTCCATAGCCATATTTCCTCCAAATCCTTGGATTCAACCAACTGGATGTAACACCGTGATATTATACCATTGTAAAACATCCACATGTAAGTGGATAGACACAGATTAAATCCATGGTTTTCAAGGGTCATCGTGTATACACAAATGGAATACTATTCAGCCACTAAAAAGGAGGAAATCTTGCCATTTGAGAAGACATGAATGGACCTTGAGAGCACTATGCTAAGTGAAATAATTCAGAGAAAGACAAATAATGTGTGATTTCACTTACATGTGGAATTTTAAAAAACAAGCTCAGATGAGAAGAGATTCGTGGTTGCCAGAGGTAGAGGTTGGGGGTAAGAAAAATGGGTGAAGGTCAAAAGGTAAAAACTCCCAAATATGGTTACCACAGTTAGTAATGCTGTATTGCATATTTGAAAGTTGCTAAGAGAATAGATCATAAAAGTTCTCACCACAAGAAAAAAAAAATTGTTTACTATAAATGGTGGCAGGTGTGACTAGACTTACTGTGGGGATCATTTTGCAGTATATACAAATACTGAATCATTGTATCCCTGAAACTAATGTTGTATGTCAATTATGCCACAATAATAATAATAACTTGGTCTGGAAAATAAAATGCAAAGTAGTAGATGTGAAGTTTTTGGAATTGTGAAGGAAGGAAATAGATAAGATGATATGGATCACCAGATTTAGAATATTACAAGAGGTGCTGGGGAAGAAAGGAAAGGTAGGACAAATTAAGATATCCTGTTTCACACCCAGAATTCACAAGAGTTTGTAAACAGATTTTAAGTTAGGTGAATTCAGATCTGTTACTACCTCTGAAGTAAGGAAGAAAATGATCTTTTTTTTTTTTCTCACAGCGCTGTGACCTATTCTGGAATCCATCTGCTGAGATGCTTTATAGCAGATATAACAGGAAATCTTAAGACTAATGGCTTCCAGTTTAGCTGAAGATTGAAAATTGTCGGTGCCAACTGCAGTTAAAGACAGAATTTCAACATTGTTTTAAATGTTGTGTATCTGTAACTTGCAGAAAGATCACTTCAGCTTTAAAACCTGCGTATTTCCAAAGGAAGAATGAATTTGTGCCTGTAGGGGCAGAAAGATTTATACATGATTGAGTTATGCTGTTCATTCGAAGAGATACCAGCAGTTTTTAACAAACTGACCAACAAGGCCATATAGAAGTCTGTAAAATGAAAATGTTTCCTACCATGTAGATGATAGTGACAGTGTTAGTGTTAGTTACTCAGTCGTGTCTGACTCTTTGCAAGCCCATGGACTGTAGCCCACCAGGCTCCTCTGTCCAGGCATTCTCAGTGCAAGAATACTGGAGCGGGTAGCCATTCCCTTCTCCAGGGATCCTCCTGACACGGGGATTGAAGTCACGTCTCCTGCATTGCAGGCAGATTATTGTCTGAGCCATCAGGGTAGCCCCTACTGTGTAGATGACGGTTTGCCCTATTATTTATTGGGGTTTTGTCTTTTAAAGGAGTATCTATTACTCTATATTTTTTTTAATATTACAATGCACTAGGTAAAAAGGGGCTACTTTTTTGTTAAGCACTGAAGATGGGTTGAAGGTAAATTCTTATGTTGTTGTTCAGTCACCAAGTTGTGTCTTGACGGCCACCCCATGGGCTGCAGCACACCAGGCTTCCCTGTCCTTCACTATCTCCTGGAGTTTGCTCATATTTATGTCTATTGAGTCAGTGATGCTATCTAACCATCTCAGCCTCTGCCACCCTCTTCTCCTTTTACCTTCAATCTTTCCCAGCATCAGGGTCTTTATATGTATGGCTATAACTTTATATGTATGGCTATAACATTTGAATATAACAAAAATTACTCTTGATAAAATTTCAATCAGTCCATAATGGAAATACCACTTATTTCAGGCTGAGGTCAGTCACTTTCACAGGGTTCAGAATCAGAAGACCAGAGTTCAAGTTCCAGTTCTAATATTTATTATATGTTGGATGTTTCTGAACTTCTTTTGTAACTCTACCTCAGAAGCTATGAAGATTGAAATGTGAAAAGAACATCTATTTATTCTAAATATTTGTAAAGCAAAACCAACTCAAGTATATAGCAAAACTCATGGGTAGATTTATCACAGAATACATGCTGTCACGGAGGAAGTAACATTTATCTAGGTTAAGACCAAAGAAGAAAGTTTTAGGTATGAAAATTGATTTGCACAGGGCAAGGGAAAAAAGTTGATGGGACAGTTTATAAATGGAATCTTCCCATTAGGATTCAGAATGGAAAAATAAAGCCTTACTTTGGACTAATGTTAGTGGAAAATATTTTTATGAGGGTGTTACTGACCTAATCATACAAGTGGTCTAGCTTTTCAGAGTGAGCCTGAATATTAAAATGTTATAGCAATAGCACTAGATAAAACAGGAATGCTCTAAAACAACTTTTTGACTTTTAGAAAATTCAGTTCTGAATATGTTTTCAGTTTTATAGTTAATACTACTGGTTTATTCTAACCAGCAGTGATTTAAACTTTACGAAGAAAAAAAAATTTAATATCGGCATTCACCAAGTAAAATAATACATTGATAGTAACAACAAAATTATCTTAAAGTCATCTTTCTGCCTGCCAGTTTTACTTTACGGCTTGTCTTAGCTTTGGCTTCAGTTCTCCTAAAAGGAGGGTGCAAGACAAAAGCTTGTGTCCAGTAGTTTATTGGGGATGTGATTCCAGGGAACAGGAATGAAGGGGAAATGAAACAGATGGAAGGAAAGCCAGTCAAGGATGTATTGAGTCAAAGACAACATAGCACGAGGGCTTGATCTTGAGGGATCTGTGGAACCTTATGAAATGTGCCTCTGAATTGTCTTTGAAGGAGGATTAGAGGACAGCCCCCATACCTCTTCCAAGTTGTGTATGCCCAAATGCCACGCAGTTCCTGTAGCTTGTCAGAGGCCAGGAGGCAAGGTATAGTCGTCCAGTGCTGCTTCAGGCTGCAGTAAGAGGCCAAGAAGATTTGAAGTGACACATGAGGTCTACCACACTGCTCTTACAAATGACCAGAGTGTGTGAATGCCTCCAGAAGGGATTAAATTGGTATTTACTATGATGATGCTAACGGTTATTTTCTAATCTAATTTACTGGGTAAGTTATGGTTTTGTAGATTTAAGATTTCACTTTTAAAACATTTGAGTTTGTTTGGGAAAAAAAGAAACAATACTATGTTTCTTATTTTTACCAATTTACAGACATGAAACTTTTTACTGTTTTTCCTAGAATTTTACAGGGCAGATGGGAAAAGGAGATAAAACATACATTAATGAAATAGGAAGAAAATGCTAGGCTTATAGTCTAATCCAGTTTCACCTCCTTAGACAATTCACTGAATCACTCTGTTGTATACAATGAAGGGTGATCTCCAAAGTCTCTTCCGGCTGTATAGGTTTATGATTATTGGACAGTAATACCACTTCAGATGGAGGAACTGAGCCCAGAGAAGCCTGCTATTTGCCCATGATTAGTGTCACATGCACATAAAAGCAGAAGCAAGATTAGATCTTGAATCTTAGAAGCTGATGGCTATTTCTAGACTTGTCATGGAGACTTCCTCGGTATTGTCCATGTTTTAAAGTACTAAGTAGCTGTACCACTTGGTAGGAAACCGGGAGAAATATAAATAAAAAGTGACTAGAGATTGACTTAGCAAGGCTTCAGGAAAGAAGGGAGCTAATCCAGTGTTAGATTATCTAACTGCATTTTGGGCTACTTACATCAAAATCACCTGAGCCCCATATCAAAAATGCAGATTTCTGATCTTGTCCCCTAGCCCATGATTATCAATCTCTGGAAGGGACTCAAAATCGGCATTTTAAACACCACACCAAGTGATTCTCAAGACATCCCTACAGTTTGAGAACCACTGGTATAGTAAGTCGAAAATATACAGAAAACAGACGAGCAAAGACCAAGGCCAGATAAAGAACAAAAAGGAAACTTAAAAACCAGTAGGATGACTGAGGAAGATGCAGTATATACTAAGGCATTGTATAAGTCACTATATGAACAAAAAACTTAAGCCTACAAACCTGCTTGAAAAATAGCTTATTAACCTAATTCTAGAAAGCTAGAATATTTGAAAGAAACCTCAAACTTCGCATCATTATTTGAAAATGTAGGATTTACCTTCTCAGAGCAATTGTATGAGCAACATACAAAAATCAGATGATAGCATCAGCACCAAATTATAAATCTACTTTTAGCCTCTCAAGGTTGATCAACTGTGTTTCCTTAGCTTTTTCATTTAACTTTCTCATCTGGTTCTACTTTGTGTATAACTATAAGTCACTCTCTATCCTTTCTGGAAAAAAATTTATTTGGAATCAATCACTGGGACCCAAATAAACAAGCTCCCCTACAAACTTTTGGACAATTCCAAAATCATTTTAATATGCCCTCCTATGAGATAAGGTTAACAAATGAAGTGAAATAATGGTTGTAACCACTGCCTGCTAATATACTTAGTGGCAAAGCTGATGATCAGTTCTAACATACAGAAGACAGTACAGCTGTTAAAAGCTACAAACCTTGGTGTTCAGAAGAGCACTTACCTACAGTGGAGCCATTAAGGTCAAAGTGACCTTCTAGGTGATTCCTTGCTACTCCCCATCCCTGCATCCCACTTACCTAAGGCACAGTGTAAGTTTTACAAACCTAATTACTCAGGTCTTAAGTAAAAAACTGACTAATAGTCAAATATTTGTCAATTAAATGACACAAAGTTATGGTAAGTGTTTATTGAACTAAAATGAACTGCTGTACAGTGTTGGACTAAAGCAGCTCCTCTGAGTCCAAGTGGTACTTCCAGATCTTTCCACATCTCAACTGTTCTACTTGAAGCAGCGAAACACTGGAGCAACTGGTTGAAAATTTCACATTTGAGCTTCTAAACTCCCATTAAAGCAAAAATATCATCAATGGCGTCTGTCTCCTTAGTGGTTCCTGATGTACTATGTTTATTTACTTGCATTGTTGTCCAAGAATCCGTCTCATTTTCATTGCTTTCTGTAGGCTTTTCATGAGTTTGTTTCTCCTTAGTTTGTATGACAGGATTTGAAACTCTCCTATTCAACACTTGCTTATTGTTAAGGTACAGATCAGTCCTACAAACAGTAGAGTCTGAGAGTCTCCCTTTAATGACATCCGTAGCACTCTGAGTCCCTTGAGGGGGCTGCTGGATTTCCTTTATAAGAGTCGACTGCAACTTTCTCTGTTTCCTTCCTTTCAATGAAAACTCATTCTGTGATCTTCTTTGTCTCAGGTGATGCTTTGAAGTCTTCATACCTAAGCCATGAAGAAGGCAGTTGCAAATAGATGTTTTTATGCACTGTAGCTTCTTTGGCAAACTTTAAAGGACAGAAGAAATTAGATTGTTAAGATGCAGAAAAACATTCTCAAAATTTTTGTCTTTTTACCAACTTGCAATTGAAATATATGTCCTGTGCCTCTACAATTTCCAGAATCATAAGGAAAAACATGGAAATAGGAGCTTCATATCCAGTCTGTGTTTTCAGAGCACAGCTTCCCTCTGACTTAAGACGGGCAAACGTGTCCCCATTACATTTCCACAGTAAAGTAGCTCCTACAACTAGCAAGGCAGCTGAATGGTGGGATACTGCCATATTTCAGTGCCAGAGCTACTTCTGATAATTGCTAATCTGTTCATAATGTAATAGGAATGGAACTGGGGAAAAGATGAATTACAAACAGCAAAGTTACTAGGATGCATCATCCCATTTCTGGAATAACGACTTCCTATTCAATGTAATAACGGAAATGAACAAGGAAAAAGGAATATAAGTGAAGAGGGAGTTCATGTACAATGAGAAGACCAGGATGCCGGCATAGGCAAAATGACAGCATTCATATTATCTTCAAATCTGGGAATTCAGAACTCATGGCTGGTTGCTGGTTGTGTTTATTTTGCTTCTGAGTAGGATATACTGCCACAAGGTGCACAGGTACCCTGCTAACCGCCTCACTGTGATAGTCAGACTGCAAAAGGTTAGCATGAATCTGTACCTCCTACTGCACCCTCTCCCTTTTTAAACCGATACAGAACCTTGAGAAGCCCCATTTTAACACAGTAATCCATGATCTCTGTTTCCAACCATTTTGTCTTACTATAAGTGGTAATTTTTAAGTGAGGAGAGGGTAGGTGGACTTCCCAACTGAAACAGAAATAGATGAAAAAGACAGAAGAATCAGAGGATCTGCACTGAGTTCAAGATCTCCAGCTCTAATTCCCTGAGTAAAAGCCTCTTACTAACTCATCTATAAAATGTGAATACCACCACCTGTGTCACAGAGTTATTGTGGACATTAAGTAAACTTAAAATGTAGTGCAAATATAATGTGTTACTAAAACATCGAAACAGGGCAGAATGAAAGATCACTGTATTTTTGTGGGGTGCAGAATAATGGCTTAATCAAATAACCACCAGTTTGTTACCCTCTGGATTAACTTTTTAATTAGCATCTCTGCCTCATCTACCCCGAGTTTAAACAAAATCTTGAACAGAACAGCTCCATTTTAGGCTGAGCTTCCACTCTAGAGTAATGTAAAAACCCTTAACTTCTCCCACAGCTTTTAGTCAAAACTTGCTATAAAACTGTCAGTATGTATCATATTTTTTACTAAAACAGGTATTGTTTTTCCATAAATTTTTAATGAAAATTTAACAAGTTGTGACCAAGTGACATCCATAGAAACCATTATAAAGTCCTGAATGTCCATAAATATAGTAAGAAATTACAGTAGATGTACAGAGTGTTTCTTGAAGGATACATAAAAATTGGTCAGTGATCGCCCCTGTGAAGGGGGAATGAGGACCTTTATGGCCGTTTGTGTCTCAAACTGTTACCACAGGCATCTACTATTTGTTCAATAAAAACATAAAGCCCTAAAATATCTAACTTCATGTATTATTTCAGGTAATACTGGCTCACAATGATAACCATCCTTAAAGCAGTGCTATGAATGTAAGAATCACAGAAGGATGAAACAATACATGAGAGTCTAGCTCCTGTGGATGGAAGTTACTTGACGCTGACTCTAGCATCTGGTGTGTGGCCTTGTAGGAGGAAGCATCTTCTGCTCTCACAGCCTCATCCCACTGAAGCTGCAGGCAGATTGGCCATCTCTCCCACCAGAGAGGCAGAACTCCATGAGGATTAAATCTGTCTTACACATGGGTGTATCTGCAGGTTAGCATACCATAGACACACCTGATACTTTTTGAATAAAAGGATGGAATGGCAAAGAGTATAAATGAGTAAATCCAATTGACCAAATTTACTTCCTCCCAATGATATATATATTTAGCTCTGCCCAATAAAAGTAGCTAACAAAACTGCACTTTGAGTATATACCCCAATTTTAGTCCCCAGGGTACTGGACATTAAAAAGGCTGAATATATATCCTTTTGCCTTAAAAGATAACAGAAGAAGTAAAGGAATATAATTTTTATAATATACCTACCTAGAGCCTTGAGCTTCCACATGTTTAAGCCGGTTACTTTTAAGAAGTTTGTTACCCAGAAAGGTGGTCTGAGCCTTCAGCTTTTTGCTTCTACACCACAGAATTGCCATTTGGATTTCTTCAGAAAGTTGTGTGAAAGTCTCAGCCTCTCGGAATCTTTGCACAAGACTTTTTACACAGGGAGTTCCTATTGCTTTCTGAGAAGAATGTTTGGTTGCCTTTAGTTTGGATTGAGAACATTTAAACTCAAAACTCTTCTCCTGAAATATGGAATGATGAGAAAAATATATTGGATCTGTTACTGACATATAACAAGAGAGAAAAGTTGACTCACACACTATCAACATTTGAAAATACATCTTTTTAAAAGAAGGAAAAACGTTTTTTCCAGTTCCCTACGCTTTCTGTTTGTTTTTTTAATTTTTTTGACTGTGCCACCTGGCTTTGGGGATCTTAGTTCTTCAACCCTGGGATCAGACTGGTGCCCCCTTACAGTGGAAATACAGAGTCCTAATAACTAGACTGCTAGGGAATTCCTTTCCTTTTGCTTAAAAAAATTTTTATTCACTGCTCCTAATACGATTTTTCCCCCTGTGCTACAATAGATCCTATCTAAATTCAGATGTACACAAGTAACAATATAAATATTTACATACATATTTATTTAACCTGTGTTGCTGTTTAGTCTCTCAGTCATGTCTGACTATTTGTGACCCCATGGACTATAGCCCGCCGGGCTCCTCTATCCATGGAATTTCCCAGGCAAGAATACCGGATTGGCCATTTCCTTCTCCAGGGATCTTCCCCACCCACGGATCCATCCTGCCTCTCCTGCATTGGCAGGTGGATTCTCAACCATTGAGCTACCAGGGAAGCCCATTTAACCTATACATAAGAATAATACTCCACATAATTAAGTATTGATCAAAGTCTATCTGGTAAGAGACAAAATCACTGAAAAGCCCTTTTCCTCTAATGCTGGACTACCACAGCTTGTTTTTTTTTTTTATCACCTCCTCAATGATGGGTCATAAATATTATTGATAAATGTGGAAATGCAGATGACTGCTGAATGTATGTTAAAAATGATTAACTGAGCAATATTTCCAATTCCAATTCAACCATTTTTTGATGTGACACCTCTGTCTCTTCAACTTCATTTTTCTGTATGAAGTCAACTTTTAATTTTATCAACTACTACTGTTTTATTGAAATATGCCACCTACTAGGTCT
This sequence comes from Antilocapra americana, assembly GCA_007570785.1. Taxonomy (NCBI): domain Eukaryota; kingdom Metazoa; phylum Chordata; class Mammalia; order Artiodactyla; family Antilocapridae; genus Antilocapra; species Antilocapra americana. Next base: position 44,608,581 of record ML664161.1, on the reverse strand, counting down.
GCTTCCATCTTCTGTTCAAAACTTACTTTCTTGCAAATTTTTCTTTCTCAAGAAGAGCAAGTAATAACAGTAGAAGGTAGAGACCTATCAATCTTTGTGTTGGTGATCCATAGAAGTTTGACCTAAAACCCCCCTAAGCATATTGGTGCTAAATGCTAAAACTGAAATAGTATTGGTCATAAATAAGAGGGATGCTGGAATCAGCTCACATACGAACAAGTGATGAACTGCAGAAAGTTTCAGGAGTCACAGACAGCTATAGTTATTATGAGAGAGCTGATAAAACTATTTGGAGACTAGTGTAATGATGAACTCTGGGAGACAGTTAGGGATGGGGAAGCCTGGTATGCTGCAGCCCATGTAGTCGCAGAGAGTCAGACACAACTTAGCGACTGAACAACAACAAATAATATTAAATGACAAAGACTGAAACCAAACTGCCTGGTTCAAATCCCAGTTCTGCCCTATATTTGCTGTCTGGCCTGGACAAATTTCTTATCCTTTCTTTGCCTTAATTTTCTCATCTGAAACATGGAAAGAACAGCACCTATCTCACAGGACTTTTGCAAGGATTATATGAGTTTACACATATAAAGAGTTCTGAACAATGCCTGGCAAAGAGTAAATGCAGTATAAGTATTATGGTGATGATGACATCTTCCTCCAGAACTTGTAAACTGGACAAAATAGAAATGCAAGCTGGAATCCTTGTAAACCTTCAAGAAAGTACTGACTTGTTAGAAAAGAATTCTTGAATAGAATGGAAGAAATAGCCCATGAAGAAAACAACTTTGAAAAGAGAGAGAGTAAAAGAACTTCTTACCCGTCTCAGATCCAGAACAGAGTTTACAGACAGTGGCCGAGAGGAGGTCAAACACTGACGTCAGCTCTAATGCTGACAGAAAGAAAGAAACAGAAGCCTCACGATAAAAGATGACGATGATGATGATGATGACGATGGAAGTACCTAACAACATCTAACATCAAGTAAGTGCTTACCACACTTTGGACTCTGTGCTGAATACTTTACATGTACTAAAACTGGCACAACCCTATGAAGTGCATGCTGTTTCTAGAAAATGGAGGTATGGACAGGTCAAGAAACTCACACAAGGTCACAAATTAGTACAAACCAAAGCCAGGAGGCAAACCATTTCCCTTACTTCAAAGCCCATATTCTTAAGCTGCAGTATAATCCACTCCTATGATGGATCCTAGGATCATTTTAAAATTCTAGCAAAACCCTTATTAGTAAAATGTTTCTGAAGGCATTCTATTAACTGAATTAACTAGATGTGCTCAGATCCCTTGGAAGTGCCTCTACTCATTCAGAAGCAGACTGAAAAGTAAGATGGCACTATGCCTAGAGCCGGGGATAAAACCAGACATAAGATTCAGCCTCTGCCCTTGGTAAGTGGCATCTACACTACAAATTAGCAGAAACCATAAGCTATATTAAAATAAGCCAGACAAACCTGAATTACTTTGTGTTTCAGCTGTTTGCAGAAAGCTGTCACATCAAATTCCGATGACTTTTCTGTGGAGATAGATCACAGATAAAAAAAATTAGGCTTACTATTTTCAAATCAACAAATGCTTACATACATGACAACAAAGGGAGTTAAGCAGGCAAAGAACTATGAAGCTACAACAAAAAGAAATAACTTAATATGCTCAAGCTTAGAAAACATATTATTAATACCGTACTTCTCTAATGATAATGTGAGTTAAAATTAAGAGAGTTTAAGAGTATGTGCCATATCAAAGCAAATTACCTTTTAAGATTTTCTTACTCTTTACTGGTTGTCCAAGATCCATGTTATTCTGTGTATTGATCTTCATTTGTTTAGCATTTTCAGAAATTCTAAGTAAAGTTTCTTCACCTGACCTCTGTGATTGCTCTTTTGTTAAAAATAGTTTATTCAGCAGTTTAGTTACTCCTTTAGCTACAAAAGCTGTAGGCATTTTTTTCTTAAAGACTTCAAAATAGGGCTCTCCTAAAAATTCAACAATATCAGAAGGAAAGGTAAAACCTTTGAAGTAAGGCAGTGGTTGAATCCTGGAGACCTCTTGAAGCAATCCAAACAATGGTTCATATAAAGAAACCAGCCTTTTTAAAACATCTTTATACAGAACCCTAGGGAAAGAAGTAGGAGCTCATGAATTAACCAGTAATTATAATTTGCAGATTACATAATAACTAACAGATTCAAAGCTGAAAATAACACCTATCAGTCTGCCACTATAGATAAAAAAAAAAAAATGCTACAGTGGATACTTGCAAAGAGCTAGATTTAATCCAGCTTATACAGAAAAATCCAAGTACAAAATGTTATATAAAACCAAATACAGTACTACATCGAGAGAGATTTCAAAGGATGTGCACCAAAATCTTAAATGTGGTTTTACCTAATGATAAGATTTTAGGCAAATTTCAAGTTCTTTGAATTTTTTCTATTTTTAAAAGTTTCTTCAAATAAGCATGTATTATTAAAGTTAAAAAAGCAAAGCTATTTTCATTGTAGGGAAGAATAAGGTTTGACACTGATTAGTAATTCTAACATTACTAACATGATAATCATACTAACATATGATAAGTAATTCTAACATTGTTACCTCTAAAAATAAGCAGAATAAAAAACAAGATGATTGAAAATAGTACTTGAGATATCCAGGTTATGATAGCAAAATAAGGATTAGAGAGAATTTTTTCTTTTCTTTTTTTGGTTTCCATCCAAATTATAAGTTATCACAAATGGGCAGATTTTGAATCTGATTATCCATAAGATAAGCTTCATAATATATATTGTGAAGTGCAAGGGAAGTTCTCTTTGGTTTGCAACTAGTATTACTAGTGTTCTTTAAGTCAATTAGGTATGGCTCAAAAAGCAGTGGTGGTTCATGTGGAAGAAAGGAATTCAGAAAACATAAGGAAGGTAACTGCCATTAAATATTCGCAATCTAGCAGCAAAAACAAATGATACAGAAACACCTTCATTTTAAATGACTCAGCTGAATGATTAGAGGAACCTTTTTAATTCCAGCTGCTAATCCTAGGAATTCATTTGCTTACTTTAAAGTGGAAGTGATCTCATGGATTCAGATTCAAAGCCTAGTCTTTTGACGTAACTATCAACACTTAGCTTCCCAATCCATCCCAAATAAACTCCGATCAAATGAAGAAACAGAATTTCTGCACCTTCAACATCCCATGGGAAAGCAAATATGAAGACTACTAAAAGGAAACCTAGTCTGAGTTAAGAGAAATGAAAAAGAAATGAGGATTTCAAAGGTATGTATATACATACCATAACCTGCTCACAAGCCCAACCATCACAAGGTTTAAAATAATGAATTCTTGCAAACCTAGATGTTTCACAGTCAAGCTGAAGAATCAAGTTAAAGTTGGAAAACAAAATCAAAGGAATTTAGGTTTTGTTGAGTTACATTATGGAAAAAAAAAACACAGAGAATGCAGAATTTTCTTGAAGGAGTTAAAGCCTTAAAACATGTTCTATTTGTCATTGAAGCTTTAAAAAAAAAAGTAATATACACCCTGCTAGAGGCTTCATTAATAAATTTGGTTTCTAAGGATTAGCTTTTAAGATTAAGAATTTCTAACTGCCAATGCCTTTAGGATAATACATATTAAACAGAGGTAGAAATCCCTGGCAATGGCAGGCACTTCCCAGGAAGAAGAGACCAAAGAGCAAAATTTTAAGGATTCGCATAAATTATAACTCCTACTTTGAAAGTATGAAAAGCTACATACTCTCTAGCTTTCAAATAGAAATACTGTTAAATTCATCCCTGCATGCATACTCAATCGTGTTGAGAGAGTCATCTCCTAGGCAGGTTGATAAGAAGTCTAGGAGTCCCCAGAAGAAAGGGGTCTGGAATTCTCAAGGAGGAGAAAAGGACAAATTTTCCTTAGCCTTAGTCAATTACACAACTCAATTTAAACTCTATACTAAGGATTATACAACAACAAGATATCTAGCTGGAGGACAATTTCTCCTCCCTGAAAACCTGACTAATCCTGATATCTTAAGATATATATTATGGGAGTGGGTCTGGAAGATCTTTCTAAGCTAATCCTGACATCTTAAGATGTATAGTGGGTCTGGAAGATCTATTGTCAAATGTTAATCCTGTTACATCAAAATGTAAATTATGGGGGTAGGTCTTGTGAAGTCTTTACAAGGATTATATATCAATAATGTATCCTCCCTGAGGACAGTCTCTGGATTAAACCTTCTGGCTAATCCTATTATTGATTCAGTATATAACTCCACTGCTAACTCTAGCAAGGGGGTACTCTTTCTGCCCCCTTCTGATGTCTATGTCAGAAGCTTTCTCTATCTCCTTTGTACTTTAATAAAACTTTATTACACAAAAGCTCTGAGCAATCAAGCCTCATCCCTGGCTCCGGATTGAATTCTTCTCTTCCAGAGGCCAAGATTCCTGGTGTCTTTGCTGTGATTTCGTCAACAACCTTTCAGTGTCTGACTCTGCAACCCCATGGATTGTAACTCAACAGGCTGCTTTGTCCATGGGATTTCCCAGACAATACTGGAGTGGGTTCCCACTTCCTCCTCCAGGGGGCCTTCCTGACCCAGGGGTCAAACCCATATCTCCTGTGGCTCCTTCCTTAGCAGGTGGATTCTGTACCACTGAGCCACCTGAGAAGCCCATTAAGTACATCCAAACAACTGAAGTTCAGAAGAAGGTTTTTTAGTTGATTCAAGGATACAGAAATGTCTTGCAGCAACAGTCCAACAGGCGAAGCAGCAACTTGCAGGCTCCCAAAATCTTCATCAACACCAGTTCTACCACCGGTTGGCTGGGGATGACACGTGCTTTGGTATTTACAGACTGATTTTCACTTGACAAAAATAGAAAAGTATGTTACTTTCATTCTTAAATATAAAACACTTATAAGTACAGAATTGCGTTAAGCTCAATTTGAGGTAGTTATGTTTAATAATGACTCACTGAAGTTAACTGACACATGTTTCAAAACAGTTTATCATCACCCAGGTTTCAGTGTCACACTATTCCTTCCCACAAGCCAACAGAGGGAGATTACCACAAATACCAGGGGCCCTTTATTAAAATAAAATTTGTACAGCTAAGGTATAATTTGTTATATTCAAACAATAATGAAGAAAGTCTAAAACAAGGTCACAGCAAGACACCAGGTTTCCAGCCCACCACAAAGCCCATTACAAAGCAACTAGACTACTTACTTAGAAGAAAATGACTCTGAGAGATCTTGAATTGAACCTTCCAAATTCATGTTTTTCAAACGTTTTAAACACTGTTCAACCTGAAAGGGGAAGACAAGCTCAAATTCACATGTTTATGTGTAATAGAGACAAAACCGCTGATGTGAACACAAAAACAAATTAAAATTTCAAAGTATAGAGATACACTGAATACAAAGTACAGAAATACACAGAATACTGTATTTAAGGGTAAAGAAACCTGTAGCCCAAAGCAGTTGCTTCTGGTTAAAAATTTGAAATTTACACAGCCAAAGAAATTTCTCAGATCAGGTTATGACTAAGAGTTTACCATATGCCAGGATGTGCTTGGTGCTATAAAGAGGACCAAAGTAAATGTAAGGTTATTCTCAAGATTGTATTAATAAACTTTTCTGAAGTAACATGATTTCTAATAGTGAAACTATTAAAACAAGATAGTAAATTGTTAAGTACTAAATTTCAACTGTCCATAAGTGCCGCAGACATGACGATTAAGTGATAGAGGGCTTAGGCATTGTAAACATACAGAACCAGGTAAGCAAAGGCTCAGAGGAGAAAACCAGTGTGGTGAGCAGGAAGACTCACAGAGTTCAGGCTGCTTGTAATAAAACATATATGACGATGAAGACCACAGAGAAGCCTGAGCTAAGAAAACGGAAGAGGCCAGATCAGGAAGGATCTGCTATGTTAAGCTAAGAGGTCTGCTCTTTATTCAGGGGACAATGGAGAACCATTAAAAATTAAGCTGTGTTTTCGGATGATTAACCTGGATTTGGTACATGTAAATATGCCACAGTAGAGGAAAGACTGAAGGAGGAAAGATGAGTCAGAATTACAAGACAACAAAAAATTGACAAGGTTTTAAAGTTTAGTTTAGCCAGAATTAAAAGGGAGTGGATGCAGACAAAGTTTTAATTGATCAGTTGACCGGATGGGAGAGCTACATGAAAGAAACAGAGAAAACAGAACACCAAATTTTTCTGACTATAATTATTGACAACCAGGAAGCCAGGAGGAGAAATACGTATATTCAATCTGAGATAACAAGTTTAGTTGTGGAGTTAAAGACTCAGAAGGAGATAAAACCTGCTCCAGAGAAGAAAACTTAGGAAAGACCATAATTGCAAATCTTTCTTTGGTGAAGAAATCATCTTTTTTAAGTAATGTGAGTGGGAAACTAACCAAGGAACTTGAATCTGTTTAAGGTTGGAGATTATGTCGGTCTTTTTTACCTCATACACCTAGCACAAAGCACAGTGCCTGGCACACAGAAAGTTTCAAAAATACTTGGAGAATAAAATGAATGAGCAAATAAATGAGTATATATGGAACTTAACTGAGAAGGCTCTACTCTGTGTATGTAATCCCTGAGCTAGAGGATCCAATTTTGTCTTAAACTTGAAAAGATACACAAAACACTTTACACAACTTGTTATATACTCATTTAATATATTGCCAATTAGATTATTTAGCACCACAATAAATAAATTGCAACTTTGTTCCTTTTATGATTTGGGGATTTTGATTATGCTCAGGAAAACTGTTTCTTAATCCAACACTCTGTTTTGATCAAATCACTCAATCTTTAAAGCAGACAAAGGTGTGGTAATTTGTTATAGATTGTATATAATGAATAAAATTTTCATAATTATCTACCTACTAGAAACAAGACTGAGAAAGAATCAAACATAGTTCTTTTCTAATACAGACTGTTTTTTGAAAAAAAATGAAAAATGAAAAAAAAAATGAAAGCTCACATGTGAGATTGTAAGTTGAACACTTAAAAATCACAAGTGGAAAGTGAAGTGAAAGTCACTCAGTTGTGTCCAACTCTTCGGGACCCCATGGACGTATTATACAGTCCACGGAATTCTCCTGGCCAGAATACTGGAGTGGGTAGCCTTTCTTTTCTCCAGGGGATCTTCCCAACCCAGGGATAGAACCCAGGTCTCCCGCATTGCAGGCAGACACTTTACTAGCTGAGCCACAAGGGAAGCCCAAGAATACTGCAGTGGGTAGCCTATCCCTTCTCCAGCAGATCTTCCCAACCCAGGAATCAAACCAAGGTCTCCTGCATTACAGGCAGATTCTTTACCAACTGAGCTATCAGGAAAGCCCAAGTAATCACAAGTAATTTACTTCAGTTTCCATAAATAACAGAAGTTAAGTGGCAGTGTGATCTCCATCTTCAGCAAGTAAACATGTTTTATCTTAAACACAAGGCTCTCTCCTTACCTGTCTGAGGGCCAAATGGGGCTTATGGCGACCCATTCTGTTGTGATTGCTGTAAAGGATTGCACATAATACATCTGTCTCTGCATCTAAGGTTCGGCTCTTCAATGACAATGTAAGGCGACAGCATTCTTTAATTATAGCTGCAATGCAAAGGTCTAATGCAGAGATATTTAGTAATAAAATTTAACATATATTTCTACATTAAGTATATTATACAAAAAATACACTGAAAGAAGTATCTTTCCTTATCTGTTTTAAAGAAATCAATAACAAGTTAGAACAATCAGCTTCACCTGTAAGAACATGATTAAACGTTTCTAAGTATGTAAGAAATGACATAGGAAGGAAAATGGTGACAGATGATATCAAGTCCATGAAATCATTAAGAAAACATCTATTAAACTAGAATGTATTTCATATCACATTTTATTGTAATTTTAATAATCTTTCATATGAATACTTAGCAGAATCATTTAGGGAACACCAAACACTTTAAGTATGTTGAAGGTGGGACACTTTTGTATACTTCTCTAATACCACTTTAAGAATATATTTAGAAAAGAGAAATCACTGTAACAACTGGAAATTATATATCTGACTAAACACAGGGTGCTTATTTAGCAAAACAAGATAACAGCCTCCTAGTCTGAAAAGCTGTGAATAAGAGTTAATAGTGTTTTCTATGCCTCTTAAAAGGGTAGCAGTAGTATCCTAAGTGGCAGTAACACAAAGGCAAACTACACAACAGAGAGAACTTTCTTACTATCCCAACTATTTGAGGCCAGAATGAGCTGCCTCTGGGGTGGGGAGAGACTTGGTGAATTTCCATGCCTAACAGGAATCCTATTAAAAGTATTTCTGAATAGAGGAAGGGGTAAGGTTAATCTGTAAACTGGGCAGGATGGATGAAATAGAGAGGAGAATGTGATGATAAGTTATAAATACTTAATAACAGCTATCATCTGCAAGGAGATCCAACCAGTCCATCCTGAAGGAAATCAGTCCTGAATATTCATTGGAAGGACTGATACTGAAGCTGAAACTCCAATACTTTGGTCTAATGCGAAGAACTGACTCATTTGAAAAGCCCCTGATGCTGAGAATGATTGAAGGCAGGAGGAGAAGGGGACGACAGAGGATAAGATGGTTCGATGGCATCACCGACTCAATGGACATGAGTTTGAGTAAGCTCCGGGAGTTGGTGATGGACAGGGAAGCCTGGCTTACTGCATTCCATGGGGCCGCAAAGAGTCGGACACAACTGAGCGACTGGACTGACTGGACTGACCATTATTTACTATAACAGGCACTGTTCCAAATGCTTTACCTGTAATACTCACTTTCAGCAGAACTGCTCTATGAATAAAGTACTATTTTTATTCCCATTTGAAATAAGCTGAGGCCCAGAAACGTTAGACATTCCCAACTGCACACCCCAGCTCCAGCAGAGGGAAGAGCCAGGATTCAATCCCTCAGCCCAGTTCTTACTGCCCTGTGTGTGTGCTAAGTCGCTTCAGTCCTGTCCAACTCTGTGCGACCCTATGGACTGCGGCCCGCCAGGCTCCTGTCCACGGGATTTTCTAGGCAAGAATACTGGAGTGGGTTGTTATGCCCTCCTCCAGGGGATCTTCCCGACCCACAGATCGAACCTGTGCCTCTTACTTCTACCCAAAGAATGGAGGGTTCTTTCCCGCTAGCGCCACCTTACTGCCCTGCTGCCTAATAATCACAATGCCATTCAAACACTGATAGAGCACGCTCTCCTAAAGGACATCATTAGATCCTCCCAAAGACCTGGTGATAGCTAGGGAAAACTAACCCCACTTTACAGATGAGGAACGGGGGACCCAGGAAAATTCCGGCCTAATTGCAGAGTGCTTCAGTGACGACCCGCAGCCCTTCAGAGGCAGAGCGCGGCAGAGACCGAGGGCTAACCACGCCTCTGGGTGGCAGAGGCAGCGCAGGGTTCCCAGGCGGCACTTTTCCCTGACACCAGTTGTGTCAGCCCCTCTCCCCCATTTCGGTTCGGTGCGGGGTCGTGAGCCTTCGGAGCCCCTGCCAGGCCCTGCGATAGACACGGTGGACCCAGCGTAGAACGGGAGAGCCAGGTGCCCCCACGAGACTCCTGGGGAAACTCCCCGGCCCCGGGCCCTTCGGCCCTTCCCAGGGTCCCGCGGGCTCCGGAAGTCCCGCCCACCGCGCACGTGCGCCGGCCCCACGCCGCCTCCGGTGAAGCCTGCGCCCCCGGCCGGGCGCCTCACTCACCTAGCGCCGTGCCCGGGTCCGGCACTGTCACTGCGCTGCGGCTCCCTGCCTTAGGGATCCTCACCCGGTTCCACGGCTCCGGGCCTGGCAACAGCGTAGCCATCTTGGGAGGCCGGAGAGGGAGTGGGCGGGGCGGAGCTGGGCGAGACCAAGTGGAGGGGCCGAAGGGGGGGAGATGAGCCGACGTGAGGGGGAAGTGGAGGGCCAAGGGTGGGGCGGGGCCGCGGTCTCTCAAGCAACCGTGGACTAAGTATGGTGAACCTTAAATACCTCGTGGTGTATCAGAATCACCTGGGAGATTTGGGGAGCGCCCTATTCCGGTACTGCACAGTCAGAATCTCGGAATGAGTTGAGGCTTTTTCCTTGTGTTTATGCTTCCCCGTGGGATTCTGAGGTGCAACCAATTTGGGAACTACTTCAAGGCCTTTTACAGACGTGAAAAGTAAGACCTGTAGTTGAACTACATACGCCCCCATCTCCCCCTTAGCCATTAGAGGAAAAGGAAGAAATGGAATAAAGAGCTTTATGCAAAATGTACGTTTGCAACACAGAAACCTTGCTCTGAGTTAGTCAAGGTTGGGTGTGTGTGTGTGTGTGTGTGGTGTGTGTGTGTAGTCGCTCAGTCGTGTCCCTCTCTTTGTGACCCCATGGAATACGGGAGTGGGTTGCCATTTCCTTCTCCAGGAGATCTTCCCAACCCAAGGATGGAACCCATATCTCTTAGGTCTTCTGCATGGGCAGGCAGATTCTTTACCACTGGAGACATCTTGGAATTGACGTTAGTCAAAGCAGCAGCAGCAGCAAAACTATAATAGTGGAGCCCTTAGCACATGGGGTTGCTGTGTGCCAATACACTGAGCAGTGGTCCTGCTCAGTCGTTGGTTAGAGCCATAGTGGGCCCTCCCATAAATAACTGTCAATGAGTGACAGTTAGTGATCTTGCTAGGCCTTTGGTTGGTGTTGCAGTGAGCCTCACCCACAAATAACCATCAATGATTGTGACCTTAGTGAGATTTAGCCAAGGGTCAGTGGAGTGTGGTCCTCAGGTAGAAAGTGAAGTAAGAGGCGGATCCTGTTCTTCCAGGGGGCTGGTCCAGCTCACTCTGCTTTGGGCCAGTGGGTGAACTGGGGGAGGGGGCAGGCAGGGAACAGTCTGAGGGTTGTGCCCCCCTCACTATGCCCAGTGGCTGGGCCCACGCCCCAGAGTGGTGGTGAACCTCTGCCCCTTCTTCCTGTCTGAGATATAATAGCAGCAGCCCTCTGCATGGACTACATTCTGCAGGATTTGGGCCCCCTAACTCATGTTTGGGTGGCCTGAGGAGTCTGAGGGCCAGTTGCATTCTGGGCGCCTAGCTCCCTCGGTGATGACTGCTGTTCAGGATCTGGGGACCTGGCCCTGAGGGAGCCGCTAGCTGAGAGCTACCTCTTCAGCACCAGTGGGAAGACCCAGACTGGCTGCTGGGTGAATGCTCCTGGGCAGGATAGCAGGTGCAGGAACCCCTGGCCTCTTAGCCAGAGTCTGGACCTTGGAGGGTGAAGGTTGAGTCTTGAGACTTTGCCCTTTATTGTCAGAACAGAGATTAATGTTTGTTTGATGGAGGTTACAGGAGACTCCTTACCTGACCGTGACTGACCTCCAGAATAAAGGATCTGACACCAAGAAGTTTGAAATTAACCGTGCCCCTCCCTCTCCTTTTCTATGAAAGGATTTTGCTGAAAGCTTTTGGGGAGTTTGGGATTTTATGGCATGAACCACCATCTCCTTTATGCCCTGCAATAAATCTTTTTCTACTCCAAACTCCAACGTTTTGGTATTGTTTGGTCTCACTGTGCATTGGCACATGAATTTGCATTTCATTAACAAAACCATGATCAGAAAATTGGAGGCCGCCTGACTCTTCCATCAACCCAATCTTCTGTCAGTGTCCAAAGCAAGACGTTATTCCAAGCTCTGCTGATCCTCACCTCGGTATCTTTCTAACACTTGATTTACTTCAGCTATGCTGTTGCCTGATGGCTCAGTTGGTAAAGAATCTGCCTGCAATGCGGGAAACCTGGGTTCGATTCCTGGATTGGGAAGATCCCCTGGAGAAGGGAAAGGCTACCTACTGGAGTATTCTGGCCTGGAGAATTCCATGGACTGTATTGACCTTGGGGTCGAAAAGAGTTGGACACTACTGAGCAACTTTCACTTCACTTCACCCTGTTGCCACCTTGCTTAAGAACCCCACCACAATGCATTAGAGAGGCAATTAGTGGGTTTTGAAGACAGACCAAGGGGCTTCCTTCATAGCTCAGACGGTACAGCATCTGAACAAGTTTCTGATTTTAGATCTGCCCTTTACTAGCTCCATGATCTCAGGATAGTTAAACTAACCTCTCCAAATCTTAGTATTCCTGTAGGTAAAATGAAGATAAATACAAACTTGTAAAGTGCTCACAGTTAAAAAGTGCTTTAGAAGAGTGCCTGGCATGCAAACAGTATTTACTCTTAGAAAAACTAATATTATTTTTACTGTTTAAATAGCCTTGCCAAACTGAAACGCTTTGCATGGTCTCTGTACTTACTACTCTGTGTCATTTCCTTCAAATACAATCTCCCTCAGCTCTTAGGTTATTACCTCTGGGTAATTCTTCCTGAACATCCCATTCTCACTCCATAACTTGATGTAGAGGCTCTCTTTATGTACTCCTTTTTGTACATGTGTTGGCCTCTGTGTTATCCTCCTATTGCTACTAACAAATGACTACAAATATGATCACTTAAAACAGCACAGTTACATTTCTGGAGGCCAGAAGTCCAAAATGGATCTCACTGGACTAAAGTTGGCAGGGCTGAATCCTTCTGGAGTCTCTACTGGAGAATTCATTTTCTTTTTTCACCTTCTAGAGGCCACATGCATTCCTTGACTCATGTTTCCATCCTCCATTTTCAAAGTTGGTAGCATAGCATCTTCCAATCTTCTTTCACCCTTCCACCTGCTTTCATCTTAAAAGGACTCTAGTGATCACACTGAGCCCACCAAAATAACCCAAGATATTCTCTTCATCTCAGAATCTTTAACTTAATATCTATACAATATTTTGCAATGTAAACCAACATATTCATGGATCTGGGGGCTTAGGATGCAGATATCTTGTTGGGGGCATTATTTAGCCTACCATAGACTCAGAGAATTTACCTCACTGCATTATATTGTATATTTGTATGTCTCCTCCAATGACATGTGAGCTTACTGAAGGCAGTTCTACCATTGTAGCTTAGCACAATGCTTAGGTCAAAGTGTGGTGTTTAGTAGGACCTCAGTAAGTTCTTAACAGCTTTATTAAGGTGAGAATTTATATACAGAGAACTGTGCATACTTAGTGTAAACAATTTTACTAGTTTGTTGATATTTACTGGCTAAGACACTAGATGATGCTTGAGTAGAGTTTTTGAAGGACAAGTAGAACTTTCCCAAGCAGGTAAGAGAAGAAGACATTCTTGATAGAGAGATGACAAACAACATGTGTTGGAAGAATCATTAGTCCTTGCTGAATCAGTATTGGTGGAACATGATGCATTCTGAAGAATGAAGCTGGGAGTAGGGGTGTCAGATCACAGACAGAATTTGGATTTACCCTGGAGGCAGGTGATTCCTAAACCTGGCTGATTGTAATAACCTGGGTGGTCTTTTGAAAAGAAAAACTTCAGGCCCCACTTTGGAAATTCTTATTCATTAGGTCTGAGTAAGATTCTAATCTATGCCTTTTAAAAGGTCCTTCTGAAGGTGGTCTGCATTAGAGATCCCTTGTTGAAAGTGCAAAGGAGCCACCAAGTCTTAGGCTTGGCAATTTTGGTCACTTTGCATCAGAGGAGCAGCACTTGGGAAAACAGATTTGAAAATGAGACTAGAGGAAGGGACATAATAATGTGATCTATTACAAAAGCTGAAGCAAGACATGATTAAGACCTGAATTCAAACACTGAGACTGAAGATGGACTGGATGACTTATTTAGATATCTAGTATTTAGGTATTTAAACATCTAGTATGACTTCCAAACTCCTTGAGTTTGAGATGTGGCACCCAAAAGAACCCTTTTAGCTAGGTGGCCGGAATCATGAGATAACTTGTGATGTACTGAGTTTGAGATTGCCCATTGGGCTGCCCACAGGGTATGTCCAATTTGCCAGTTAAATAAGTGGGTCTGTAGCTCAAAGGGTAATTTCTAAGGGAGGGAGTAGAGATGATGAATATAGGATAGCATTTTTAGACGCTTAGAAGGGAAGACAGAGTCAATGTAATAAAAGAGAAATGCAGAATCAAGCAGCATTCTCAGTTCAGTTCAGTCGCTCAATTGTGTCCAGCTCTTTGTGACTCCCATGGACTGCATAACACCAGGTTTCCCTGTCCTTCACCAACTCCTGAAGCTTGCTAAAACTCATGTCCATCAAGTCGGTGATGCCATCAAACCATCTCATCCTCTGTCATCCCCTTCTCCCACCTTCAATCTTTCCCAGCATCAGGGTCATTTCAAATGAGTCAGTACTTCACATCAGGTGGCCAAAGTATTGGAGTGTCAGCTTCAGCAACAATCCTTCCAGTGAATATTCAGGGTTCATTTCCTTTATTCAGGGTCATTTCCTTTAGGATTGAATGGCTGGATCTCCTTGCCGTCCAAGGGACTCTCAAGAGTCTTCTCCAGCACCACAAGTCAAAAGCATCAATTCTTCAGCACTCAGTTTCTTTATAGTCCAACTCTCACATCCATACATGACTACTGGAAAAACCATAGCCTTGACTAGACGGACCTTTGTTGGCAAAGTAATGTCTCTGCTTTTCAATATGCTGTCTAGGTTGGTCATAGCTTTCCTTCCAAGGAGTAAGCATCTTTTAATTTCATGGGTGCAGTCACCATCTGCAGTGATTTTGGAGCACCCCCCCCCCCAAAAAAAAATAGTCTCTCACTGTTTCCATTGTTTCTTCATCTGTTTGCCATGAAGTGATAGGACTGGATGCTGGAATGTTTGTTTTCTGAATGTTGAGCTTTAAACCAACTTTTTCACTCTCCTCTTTTACTTTCATCAAGAGGCTGTTTAGTTCTTCATTTTCTGCCATAAGGGTGGTGTCATCTGCATATCTGAGGTTATTGATATTTCTCCCGGCAATCTTGATTCCAGCTTGTGCTTCCTCCAGCCCAACATTTCTCATGATGTACTCTGCATATAAGTTAAATAAGTAGGGTGACAATATACAGCCTTGACGTACTCCTTTCCCAATTTGGAACCAGTCTATTGTTCTATGTCCAGTTCAAACTGTTCCTCCTCAGATTTCTCAGGAGGCAGATCACGTGGTCTGGTATTCCCATCTCTTTCAGAATTTTCCACAGTTTGTTGTGATCCACACAAAGGCTTTGGCGTAGTCAGTAAAGCAGAAGTAGATGTTTTTCTGGAACTCTCTTGTTTTTTTGATGATCCAGTGGATGTTGGCAATTAGATTTCTGGTTCTGCCTTTTTAAAATCTAGCTTGAATGTCTGGAAGTTCATGGTTCAGGTAGTGTTGAAGCCTGGCTTGGAGAATTCTGAGCATTACTTTGCTAGTGTGTGAGATGCATGCAATTGTGTGGTAGTTTGAACATTCTTTGGCATTGCCTTTTTTGGGGATTGGAATAAAAACTGACCTTTTCCAGTCCTGTGGTCACTGCTGAGTTTTCCAGATTTGCTGGCATATTGAGTGCAGTACTTTCATAGCATCATCTTTTAGGATTTGAAATAGCTCAGCTGGAATTCCATCACCTCCACTCACTTTGTTCATTGTGATGCTTCCTAAGCCCCACTTGGCTTCACATTCAAGGATGTCTGGCTCTAGGTGGGTTGATCACACCGTCATGGTTATCTGGGTCATGAAGAATTTTTTTGTGTAGTTCTGTGTATTCTTGCCACCTCTTCTTAATATCTTCTGCTTCTATTAGGTCTATACCATTTCTGTCCTTTATTGAGCCCATCTTTGCATGAAATGTCCCCTTGGCATCTCTAATTTTCTTGAAGAGATTGCTAGTCTTTCCCATTCTATTGTTTTCCTCTATTTCTTTGCATTGATTGATCACTGAGGAAAGCTTTCTTTTCTCTCCTTGGTATTTTTTGGAACTCTGCATTCAAATGGATATATCTTTTCTTTTCTCTTTTGCCTTTCAGTTCTCTTCTTTTTTCAGTCATTTGTAAGGCCTCCGCAGTCAATCATTTTGCCTTTTTGCATTTCTTTTTCTTGAGGATGGTCTTGATCCTTGACTCCTGTACAATGTCATAAACCTCTATCCATAGTTCTTCAGGCACTCTGTCTATCAGATCTAATCTCTTGAATCTATTTGTCATTTCCACTGTACAATTGTAAGGGATTTGATTTAGATCATGCCTGAATGGTCTATGATATGCAGATGACACCACCCTTTTGGCAGAAAGTGACAAGGAACTAAAAAGCCTCTTGCTAAAAGTGAAAGAAGAGAATGAAAAAGTTGGCTTAAGGCTCAACATTAAGAAAACTAAGATTATGGCATCTGGTTCCATTACTTCATGGGAAATAGATGGGGAAACAGTAGAAACAATGTCAGGCTTTATTTTGGGGGGCTCCAAAAATCACTGCAGATGGTGATTGCACCCATGAAATCAAAAGAGGCTTACTCCTTGGGAGGAAAGTTATGACCAACCTAGACAGCATATTGAAAAGCAGAGACATTACTTTGCCAACAAAGGTCCGTCTAGTCAAGGCTATGGTTTTTTCAGTAGTCATGTATGGATGTGAGAGTTGGACAGTGAAAAAGGCTGAGCACCGAAGAATTGATGCTTTTGAACTGTGGTGTTGAAGAAGACTCTTGAGAGTCCCTTGGACTGCAGGCAGATCCAACAAGTCCATCCTAAAGGAGATCAGTCCTGGGTGTTTTGGAAGGACTAATGTTGAAGCTGAAACTCCAATACTTTGGCCACCTCATGAGAAGAGTTGACTCATTGGAAAAGACCCTGATGCTGGGAAGGATTGGGGGCAGGAGGAGAAGGGGATGACAGAGGATGAGATGTCTGGATGGCATCACTGACTCAATGGACATGGGTTTGGGTAGACTCCAGGAGTTGGTGATGGACAGGGAGGCCTGGCATGCTGCGGTTCATGGGGTTGCAAAGAGTTGGACACGACTGAGTGACTGAACTGAACTGAATGGTCTAGTGATTTTCTCTACTTTCTTCAATTTAAGCCTGAATTTGGCAATAAGGAGTTCGTGATCTGAGCCACAGTCAGCTCCCAGTCTTGTTTTTGCTGACTGTATAGAGCTTCTCTATCTTTGGCTGCAAAGAATATAATCAATCTGATTTGAGTACTGACCATCTGTGTAGAGTCTTCTCTTGTGTTGTTGGAATAAGGTGTTTGCTACAACCAGTGTGTTATCTGGCAAAACTCTGTTAACCTTTTCCCTACTTCATTTTGTACTCCTAGGACCAAATTTGTCTGTTACTCCAGGTGTCTCTTGACTTCCTACTTTTGCATTCCAGTCCACTATAATGAAAAGGACATCTATTTTGGATGATAGTTCTAGAAGGTCTTGTATGTTTTCCTAGAACCATTCAACTTTAGCTTCTTCAGCATTACTGATAGGAGCATAGACTTGGATTACTGTGATATTGAATGGTTTGCCTTGGAAAAGAACGGAGATCATTCTGCTGTTTTTGAGATTGCACCCAGTTCAGACTCTTTTGTTGACTATGATGACTCCTCCTTTTCTTCTAAGGGATTCTTGCCCAGAGTAGTAGATATAATGGTCATCTGTGTTAAATTCACCCATTCCAGTCCATCTTAGTTCACTGATTCCTAAAATGTCAATGTTCATTCTTGCCATCTCCTGTTTGACCGTTTCCAATTTACCTTGATTCGTGGATCTAACATTCCAGGTTCCTATGCAATATCGTTCTTTACAGCATCAGACTTTACTTCCATTACCAGTCACATCAACAACTGGGCATTGTTTTTGCTTTGGGTCTGTCTCTTCATTCTTTCTGGAGTTATTTCTGCACTCTTCTCCAGTAGCATATTGGGCACCTACCGACTGGGGAGTTCATCTTTCAGTGTCCTATCTTTTTGCCTTTTCGTTCTGTTCATGGGGTTCTCAAGGCAAGAATACACAAGCAGTGTATTGCTTTGCTCTAATTTTAAGGATAGTGTATCAGTCAGGGTCCCACCAGTCAAAAAAAAAAAAATGGCAATAGGAAAGAAATTGGCTGTGGGGATTGGATAGTCAAATCTAAAATCCATAGGGCAGGCCATAACTAAGGGCAGATTAGAAACTCTGGCAGGAGCTGAAGCTGCAGTCTACAGATGGAATTTCTTCTCTTTTTTGTCCTCAGGGAAACAGTTCTGTTCCCAAGGCCTTTTAAACTGATGGGATCAGGTTTAGCCAGATTACCCAGGATAATCTCCTTTAGAAAAAGTCAACTGATTGCAGCTGATAATCACATAAACAGAATACCTTTATAACAGCACCTAATCTAGTGTGACTGAACAACTGGGTACTCAAGTCCAGCCAAGTTGACACATAAAACTGACCATCACAGACAGGAAATGACCTCATCACCTGAATAGGCTAAGGGAAATGAAGCCAAAAGAGTGAGAGAAGCTGGACCTACTAAAGGGATGAAGGGGAGAGAACTGATGAAGGAAGATTCATTAAGTATTCATTCAACAGTTTTTGAGCATCACCTGTCTGTCAGACACCATACTAGGTCCCAGAGGAGACAAGCAAGGGTGGGATCAAGTGCCCAGGTAGAGGGGTTGTCTTAAAGATCAAGAAATCTTGACTCTCTGAGCCAGAAAGATAAAGATAGCTTTAGACATGGTATTTGTGAGTTTTGGCAGGAAGATTCCCCTGGAGGAGGCCATGGCAATCCACTCCAGTATTCTAGCCTAAAGAATCCCCATGGACAGAAGAGCTTGAAGGGCTACAGTCCATAGGGTCGCAAAGAGTCGGACATGACTGAAGCACTTAGCATGCAACAGAAAAATGAGGGAGCCCCAGAATGAGAGCTCCTATGGTGTCAATGAAGAAGAATTTGCGATCATTACCAAGAGTGGAGGGCAGGGAGATGGATTCTGGATGAACAGTGGATATTTAAAATTGGAGCTTCCTTGAAATGGGGGATGGGCTCTGTATATTAAGGAGAGGCATGAGCTCTGTATATTATGGAGAAAATAAGTATTTGGGGCCATGCATTTAAAATTTTGAGTTTGCAAAGAAAGACTGCCACAGACACAAACTACATTGAAATAGATAGAAACTTGTTCATCTCATTAGCAATTCAAAAAATACAGGTTAAAATGATTTCAAAATATTGCCAAATAGATAAGAGTAAAATACATTTTGTCCCATTGTGTCCCATTAGGACTTCAGAAAAAAATTTAGATAAGTTATCCTTTTTTGTTATAATCATGAAAATTAAAAATGATACATTCACATGAGTCAGTGGTTTTCTACTATTTTGGCAGTGGAGTTTCCCCCCCCCCCAAAATCTTAACATAGAAATCAAATGTATAAAACAATAAGAGCAAAATTGCAGTGGTTTAGGGTGCAAGGGAGAACTCAGCACCCTCCCATAAAGTCCTCCTTCCTAGGAACAGTTTGGATTCTACTGTTGTAAATAAAATATGCATTAATGTTAGCAATTTTTTATGATACAGTAAAATATTTTAAAGCACTTTAGAAAACTACATACAACGTGATTTCATGAAAAAATACATCCATATTGAGAAAGAGGTCTGGAAGGATCTAAATCAAGGTGTTAACAATGATTACCTTCTCAGCAGTAAGATGGATTTTTTTCTTCTGTGATCTTATTTGTATTTTCTAGTTAAAGGAAATAAATATGTATTGCTACTGTAATGAGAAAAAAATTATTTTTAATGCTAAATAGAATGTATCAAACTCTTACGATATGTGTGCACATGTGTGTGTCTGTGTGTGTATGTGTGCATATGCCAGTATATTCAGACACACACTTTTAAGCCCATCCAGCTATGGTTTCTCAGCTCCAGTCCCATGCATTGCTGTGCGATGCTGAGGCTGGGATTCTGCAAGACCACGTGGTCTTTACCAGCTGGTAGTTATAACGATAATCTACCACTAGAGGGAGATTGGAAGGCAGGAAAAGGAGAGAGGGGACTTGTTCCTTCCTGTCTTATTCCTGACAATGTTGCCCAGCAGCAGCTCTTAATCCCCAATAATGGCCATTGCTTCTAGTCCCTGACTCATTTTTACACACTTGCAGAATTGACACTTCAGAGATACTAGCAGCACCTGAATAATGCTCTCTTGTCAAAGATCTGGGTTCCAATTCTGCAGATCCCTTCTTCCAAAAGTCTAAATTCTGGTAATGCCAAACTGGTAATCCCCTTTTTACTCCAGTTCCAGGAGTTGTAACTGCTTTCAGCAGTTATCTCTGTGTTACCTCAGCGTTATATGTGTACTTTTCAGTTCGTAAACATTTAACCAATTCATTATATTCTCTCTGGTGAATAGTATGATTCTGTTTTATTGGCAGGATTCTTGAAACAAGAAGGGGTCCTAGGAAACAGCCCCTCAAAATGAGATTCTGAGGTTGATTTGAGCATGCCCTTAGCTTTGAACCAGTGCATTCTTTTGGCAAAACTCTTATTAGCCTTTGCCCTGCTTCATTCTGTACTCCAAGGTCAAATTTGCGTTACTCCAGGTGTTTCCTGACTTCCTACTTTTCAATTCCAGTCCCCTATAATGAAAAGGACATCATTTTTGGGTGTTAGTTCTAAAAGGTCTTGTAGGTCTTCATAGAACCGTTCAACTTCAGCTTCTTCTGCTTTACTGGTCAAGGCATAGACTTGGATTACCGTGATATTGAATGGTTTGCCTTGGAAGTGAACAAAGATCATTCTGTCATTTTTGAAATTGCATCCAAGTACTGCATTTCAGACTCTTTTGTTGACTGTGATGGCTACTCCATTTCTTCTAAGGGATTCCTGCCCACAGTAGTAGATAAAATGTTCATCTGAATTAAATTCACCCATTCCAGACCATTTTAGTTTGCTGATTCCTAGAATGTCGACTTTCACTCTTGCCATCTCCTGTTTGACCACGTCCAATTTGCCTTGATTCATGGACCTAACATTCCAGGTTCCTATGCAATATTGCTCTTTAAAGCATCGGACCTTGCTTCTATCACCAGTCACATCCACAACCAGGTGTTTTTTTTTTTTTTTGCTTTGGCTCCATCCCTTCATACTTTCTTAAGTTATTTCTCCATTGATCTCCAGTAGCATATTGGGCACCTACTGACCTAGGGAGTTCATCTTTCAGTGTCCTATCTTTTTGCCTTTTCATACTGTTCATGCGGTTCTCAAGGAAAGAAAACTGAAGTGGTTTGCCATCCCCTTCTCCAGTGGACCACATGCTGTCAGACCTCTCCACCATGACCCATCTATCTTAGGTAGCCCCACATGGCATGGACTAGTTTCACTGAGTTAGACAAAGCTGTGGTCCATGTGATAAGACTGGCTAGTTTTCCCTGATTGTGCTTTCAGTCTGTGTGCTCTCTGATGCCCTCTCTCAGTGTCTACTGTCTTACTTGAGTTTCTCTTACCTTAGACGTGGGGTATCTCTTCACAGCTGCTCTAGGAAAGCGAAGCTGCTGCTCCAAGAGAACACACTGGTCATAGCAAACACCCTCTTCCAACAACACAAGAGAAGACTTTACAAATGGACACCACCAGATGGCCAACACAGAAATCAGATTGATTATATTCTTTGCAGCCAAAGATGGAGAAGCTCTCTACAGTCAGAAAAAACAAGACCAGGAGCTGACTGTGGCTCAGATCATGAACTCCTTATTGCCAAATTCAGACTTAAATTGAAGAAAGTGGGGAAAACCACTAAACCATTCAGATATGACCTAAATCAAATCCCTTATGATTATACAGTGGAAGTGACAAACAGATTTAAGGGACTAGATTTGATAGAGTACCTGATGAACTATGGACAGAGGTTCATGACATTGTATAGGAGATAGGGATCAAGACCATCCCCAGGAAATAGAAATGCAAAAAAGAAAAATGGCTGTCTGAGGAGGCCTTACAAATAGCTGAGAAAAGAAGAGAAGTGAAAAGCAAAGAAAAAAGGAAAGATATGCCCATTTGAATGCAGAGTTCCAAAGAATAGCAAGGAGAGATAAGAAAGCCTTTCTCAGTGATCAATGCAAAGAAATAGAGGAAAACAATAGAATGGGAAAGACTAGAGATCTCTTCAAGAAAATTAGTGATATCAAGGGAACATTTCATGCAAAGATGGGCACAATAAAGGACAGAAATGATATGGACCTGACAGAAGCAGAAGATATTAAGAAGAGGTGGCAAAAATACACAGAAGAACTATACAGAAAAGAACTTCATGACCCAGATAATCATGATGGTATGATCACTCACCTAGAGCCAGACATCCTGGAACGTAAAGTAAAGTGGGCCTTAGGAAGCATCACTACAATCAAAGCTAGTGGAGGTGATGGAATTCCAGTTGAGCTATCAAATCCTAAAAGATGATTCTGTGAAAGTGCTACACTCAATATGCCAGCAAATTTGGAAAACTCGGCAGTGGCCACAGGACTGGAAAAGGTCAGTTTTCATTCCAATCCCTAAGAAAAGCAATGCTAAAGAATGCCCAAACTGCCACACAATTGCACTCATCTCACACGCTAGTAAAGTAATGCTCAAAATTTTCCAAGCCAGGCTTCAGCAATACATGAACCATGAACCTCCAGATATCCAAGCTGGTTTTAGAAAAGGCAGACGAACCAGAGATCAAATTGCCAACATCTGATGGATCATCGAAAAAGCAAGAGAGTTCCAGAAAAATGTCTATTTCTACTTTCTTGACTATGCCAAAGCCTTTGACTGTGTGGATCACAATAAACTGTGGAAAATTCTGAAAGAGATGGGGATAGCAGATCACTTGACCTGCCTCTTGAGAAACCTCTATGCAGGTCAGGAAGCAACAGTTAGAACTGAACATGGAACAACAGACTGGTTCTAAATAGGAAAAGGAATATATCAAGGCTGTATATTGTCGACCTCCTTATTTAGCTTATATGCAGAGCACATCATGTGAAATGCTGGGCTGGATGAAGCACAGGCTGGAATCAAGATTGCTGGGAGAAATATCAATAACCTCAGATATGCAGATGACGCCACCCTTATGGCAGAAAGCAAAGAGGAACTAAAGAGCTTCTTGATGAAAGTGAAAGAGGAGAGTGAAAAAGTTGGCTTAAAGCTCAACATTCAGAAAACTAAGATCATGGCATCTTGTCCCATCACTTTATGGCAAATAGATGGGCAAACAGTAGAAACAGATATAAAATAAACAGAGACTTTTTTTGAGGGGGCTCCAGAATCACTACAGATGGTGATTGCAGCCATGAAATTAAAAGGCACTCCTTGGAAGGAAAGTTATGACCAACCTAGACAGAATATTAAAAAGCAGAGACATTACTTTGCCAACAAAAGTCTGTCTAGTCAAGGCTATGGTTTTTCCAGTAGTCATGTATGAATGTGAGAGTTGGACAATAAAGAAAGCTAAGCACCTAAGAATTGATGCTTTGAACTGTGGTGTTGGAGAAGACTCTTGAGAGTCCCTTGGACTGCAAGGAGATCCAACCAGTCCATCCTAAAGGAGATCAGTCCTGGGTGTTCATTGGAAGGGCTGTTATTGAAGCTGAAGCTCCAATACTTTGGCCACCTGGTGCGAAGAACTGACTCTTTGGAAAGACCCTAATGCTGGCAAAGATTGAGGGCAGGAAGAGAAGGGGACGACAGAGGATGAGTTGGTTGGATGGCATCATGGACTCAATGGACATGAGTTTGAGTGGGCTCTGGGAGTTGGTGTTGGACATGGAGGCCTGGTGTGCTGCAGCTCATGGGGTCGCAAAGAGTCAGACATGACTGAGCAACTGAACTGAACTGAACTGAACTTAGCTTTGAAAAAGGAGTGGTCTCTTTACCAAGAGGAAATAGGGCTTGAGTATCTATGATATGTTCTGACATCATGCTTAACACCTGTGGTTGATTATGATAAAATGCCTTCTGTGGCCTTCAGGGGACCAGATGATTGTTATGGTAGCAAAGATGCTTCTATAAGAAATGACAGCGTCAGATCTTTAACTCTCAGCTTGTCACAGAGAATCAGAAAGTTTTCCATGGTTACTCTACACTGGATTAAACCAAATGTATTGATATGGGTCATTATATCAGTTACAAAGCTCTTACAGTTAGAAGTGTTTCTAATGACTTTTTTAGTTGCCAGAAACTTGAACTCAACTATAGCCTATGCACCATGAAGATAAAATGCCAGGTTTTTCCTGGCACAATGTATAAGAAGGAATCCAAAGACTCAGAGAGATTGGAATGGTGGAGCAGATATATAATCATCAACTTGCACATCCACCCACCCTCAACTACATCCTCTGAGAGGTCACTCCCTCCACTGAGGCACTGAGAAAGGCATTAATGACAGGCTCTCAATGTCCTCACAAAGTTCTGTAATGACTGTTTTCTGTAGGCTATGGTGATGATAAAAAATACCAGCATTAAAACTGGCTCCCTGATTTCAGTGAAGATGATGGTATCCCAGAATGACAAAGGCCAAGTGGCAACAATCAACTAAAAGAGACAAGCTTAGGGCATTTTATATGATGGGCAATAGAGACAAATGTTAACCCAATTGTTTTGACTAGCAGGAATCTTTAGTAGTAGCTAACTGATCATGGTATCTATAGGAATTTAACAGATTGCAGCCTATTAAAATATTGCTTCATTCACAGAAAGAGAAATATTATATGACATCCCTTACATATGGAATCTAAAAAGAAATGATACCAATGAATTTACTTGTGAAAGAGAAACAGACTCACAGAGAATGGACTTGTGGTTGTTGGGGAGAAGGATGGGGGAAGGAATAGTTTGGGAGTTTGGGATAGACATGTATACCCTGTTATATTTAAAACAGATAACCAACAAGAACCTAGTGTATAGCACAAGGAACTCTGCTCAGTGTTATGTGGCAGCCTGGATGGCAAAGGAGTTTGAGGGAGAATGGGTACATGTATATGTAATGCTGAGTCTCTTTGCTGTTCACTTGAAACTGTCACAACATTGTTAATCAGCTACACCCCAATACAAAATAAAAACTCCGAAAAATATAGTACTTCATTTATGCCGCAGTGGCCAGAAACCTAATTTGAGCACCCAAGTGGAGAGGAGACATGACTGCTTACTCAGTTTCCAGACTTAACTTCAACACCATAGAATCTCTTGATAAACAAGGAAGCTGGTACAAAGATGCTCCTGAGAGTCATTTACAGTAACAAAACTCTAGAAAGATATAATCATCATGTATCAGTTATCTATTGATGGTTAGCAGTCAACATATTCATGACTCAATCATTTTATTCCTGACAGTTCTGTGGCATCAGGAGTTTTGGCAGGGCTCTGAAGGGATGTCTTGTCATCATCCACATAGTGTTGGCTAGGGGCTTTACTAGATTTGGAGGACCCAAAGGCCTCACAGGTCTGGCACTCCCATTGGCATAGCTCAAATGGCTGAGGGTGAGCTGGGATGGCTGGGTCTCCCTTTTTCCATGGTATTAGCTGGGCTCACAATATGTCTGGGTCCTTGTTTCTCCTCCATGCGGTTTCTGTATCCACATGGCATCTCATCCTCTAGGACCCATCTCCCTGTATAGACTTTCTCTAAAGGATAACCTGGACTTCTTTACATGGAAGCTGGATCCATGAGGAGCAAAAATAAATGCTGTCAGCCCTCTTAGAGTCTGAACTCAGAAGTCACAGATGCTACTTCTATCACACTTTGTTGGCCAAAACAAGTCAGAAGGGCAGCATAAATTCAAGGAATGGGGAAACAGACACCAGCTTTTGTTAGAAAAAGCAATAAAGGCATATATCAGAGACGTGTGAACCCAGAGAGACCCAATTCAGTCACTGGGTTCATTTTCAACAACCTAGTACAATTTAATAAACATTTCTCTTAAGAAATTAAGGTACATCCATACAATGAAAAATGGAGTAGGCAAAATGGCTGTAACAAAAAGACTCGCAAATATATAATAGTCCAGACCCAATAGATGTTGATTCTCACCCATATTGTATTCAACACATGATTATTCAAAATTGTAGTCTCCCTCCATCCTTTGACTTTGAATTCTCCTCAGGCCTTATCATCTTCTGCATCTAGCTGTAAAAAGAGATAACATAAATGAAACACACTTGCCTTTTAAAAGCATTGGCCCAGGAATAGCACACATTATATTCATTCCTATTCTTTTCAATTCAGTTCAGTCGCTCAGTCATGTCTGACTCTTAGGGACCCCACAGACTGCAGCACGCCAGGCTGAATTCACTGTTCATACTAACTTCTGGAGCTTGCTCAAACTCATGTCCATTGAGTCAGTGATGCCATGTCATCCCCTTGGGTGGACGGCATCACCAACTACACCTAACTGCAAAGAAGCCTGGAAATGTAGCCTAGCTGCACACCCAAGAAGAAGGAAATAGATTTTGATGAACAGCTAGGAGAATCTGCCACAATCACTTAAAAGATAGGCAATGACCCAGGGAAATGCTCATATATTAATTGAATAAAAGAGATGATAAAACTTTGTGTACAATATGACTCCAAGTCAGGGAAGGGGCAAAGGGTAATGTATATCTGGAGTGAAAACGATGCCAAGATATTAATAATTTTTATTTCTGGTTGGTGAAAGTACAAGTTTTCTATTCTTTTTATTTTCAGAATTATGTTCAGTGAACATAAATCTTTTCCATAACATAATAATATGTTTAAATGTTAAAGTATCTAAATTATAAACCCAAAGCACTCTTTTAGCATCATGACTGACAATCAAGCTCTCTCAACTCCTAGAAGCTCATAGAAATGCAAAGAAAAAAATGCCCCTTGATAGATAGCATTATGTTTGCCACTCTGTTTTCTGAAGTATTTAGGGACCAGCATACAATTTCAACACAGATAATTCCTAAGTTAGAAAAGTCTTTCCTAAGTCCATTCTTTAAAACTGATTGTATTCTTCCATAAAGTGAAGGTAAAGTGTGATGATTAGGTCCGAGAGTCAGCCCACCAAAGCCACTTTCCTCCAACCAATCATGATGTCCCAACCATTGGTCCTCTAGAGGACAACTCTGGATTCCAGAATTGTTACAGAAAAGTGCATTCCACCATCAAGATTGAAACAGCAGGAATATCTTCCCTCAGCTTGGGTTACCCTCACCCCCAACAAGCTCTGGCAGCCAGAGTCGGAACTTGTACCCTTCCTTGTCCCTAGTACCATTTTCTGCACCAGGTGGGAAGTGAAAGCTGGGATCTATCAGCAGTGGAGCCCCTGGTGTGATGGGAGCAGGAAAGTGGAGGAAAAGCAGAGCTCCGGGCTTGGGCAAAGGCACCCATATGGCATGATCTCATGAGACCCAGGATTCTGAGGGAGACATGCTAGTGGCATGTTAGATTAGGATAATGGAGGAAATGCTACAGAGTTCTAGGGTGCGGAGGAGATGCTTTCACCATTCACTTTCCCTTTCATAAATGAGTGATCTTGAATACTTTAGTTCGCCATCCCAGTTCCTTCATTGTCCTCATGTCCGGTAATCTTCACATCCACTACACTTCAGTCACATGCTCTCAAGTCATATCACAAATCTTGCTGCCATCCAGAATTATTCCATATCTGATGTCACAAATTCAGGCATTTCTTTCTGATGATAGTGTCTTATCTTTTCAACCTTCTCACTCAAGTCACTCCTTACAAATCTGGTCTTAAGCCTCACTGGATCACCAATCCTTAATCTCTTACTTCTTCTCATCGGTACCCTTCCACCTTCACCCTCTTTTATACATAGCTTAAATACTCCCAGTCCATTGCACACCAGTGTTATCAATCCCCTCTCCCTGTTAAACTTCCATCACATTTGCCTGGCCAATGTCTAACCCTTTCTTAGTTTTATTCTCTGAATTTTCTGTAATTATGGGGAAAAAGCACTAAAGTTCTCAGATAAGAGCTCTCTCAGTAATGTCAAACCTACAATTTTACTTGGCCCTCCAACCATCCTATCTTCCATTCCTCCAGTTACAATGAGTAAGGTGATCCTCTTCTCACCTAAGGTGAATCCCTTCATTGTCTGTCTCTATCTAGTAAAAGCTTTTTCAGAAAAAGGATCATGTGTGCTTGTTAACTGCTGCCTTCCAGGACTTGGCAGAGGTAGGCATAAAAACAAGTGCACAGTATTTATCAAATGAATAGCATTGATGAATTAAGGAAAAGGTAGGGACAGAGGGAAGGAAATAAAACAGTTAATCCTCCTCTCTTATTTTACTGCTTTTGATTAGAAGAGAGAACAGTATTCTGAGAAAGAGAACAGAATTTTCTCATACGTAAAGGACAGATGTTGATCAAGAATTGACAGTATCTGAATTGTTAATAAATCTTACATTGTAAAAGTCACCTGAATGGCACGTATTAGCTTTGTATCATTTATTTTCCTGAGGAAAAAATCTTCCTTTAGAATAAATTTCTGTTATCTAGAATAATTTTATGTACAAATTCTATTCATCCTTTAATTTCTAGTTCAGAGCCCCTACTTTCACCTCCCCCAAAGCTGGAACTTACTTCTTCCGTTTCTGAACTCCCATCTCACTTTCTCTCTACCTCCCTCTCTGATGATACTGACTGACTGACAGTCTGCCTTGTTCTTGAGACATTTGTCCTGAGTTCTATAAGCACCTCATGTAGGGATTGCATATCCTCCCTCCTGCTGGCACGTGGATTCTCAGTAAATATTGTAGAATAAATACTGACTGAATTAAGTAATGAATAAAAAGCCTTTTAGTAGGAACCAAGTACTAGCCTGGCGTTAAGAATTTCTCAATTCAAGAAACATGATAGCTCTAGAAGTCATTGGAACACATTTGAAAGGCCATGCATACATATTCATATTCATATTCTGTTAATAAGCCATCCTATAGTCTCCAAAAATTTTCCTTGATTATACAAGGCATCCTATCACAGATTTTAATTTAAAAAGCATGCTTCCACCTGAATATACTTTTTGAAAATGTTGGCATTTTTAGGTCTGTAAAAGAAAGCATATTTTCTTTTAAAAAGTACTTCACACAAAAGTCTTAAGGAGATTGTCTCTCACTTGCACTTAGGAACTTTCAGAAGATATAAGACTAACATGTTCCATTTGAATTCCTGAAATGAGTTTTGGTTTGGATTTTGATCTGAATGTCTAGGTATAAATCCCAGTTTAAAGTCTGGAGTATACAAGAATTATACTTTTCCTAGGTCAAATACTGATTTTCACTTTTTGGAAATGTGTAAAAATAACCTCTTACAAGAATCTTATAACTATCATGTAAAGATACATAAAGTGATGGTTGATGAAAAGGAAGAGTTTAGAGGGGAAAAAAAGGAAATGAGTCCCCAACAAGCAGAAATAAAAAGAGAGTGGAATTAAAGCTCCCATTATTGAGAAATCAGACTTTTATAAAGCAACCTTTGAAACTCCATTCAGTATATATTTTTATTATAACATTTAGTTTCACAATAGACTATTACTTAATAGCTTTAAGTGTAATTATTCCCCCATCGATACTTGCACAGACACCTTGACAGCTTTTGTTGAGAAATCAAATTTTTCAGTTGTGACTTCCTCAATATCCATCTCTCCATGAGAGGGCAGCAAGAAGCTGTGACCAGATTACCCTCTAAGGGCTCCTGGCTTCATTAAGAAACCAAGCAGAAGAACTTAATCTACATTCCAACTTGCCAGTGGAATCCCAGCTTCACAACCTCAGACAGAATGGAGACAAACTGACTTATTCCTGGCAGAGGAGATTCAAATAATCAAAGGAACGTCTTACAGCAAAGTAGATACACATGATTTCAAGGTTTTGCCCCTAACTTGGAAGCAAGTCATGTGACCTGAAGGCCTAGCTTTGGCCCTGAGTGGCATAAACCAAGTTCATTTTCAAGGAGCCAAGTCATTTGACCCAGGGAATGGCAAGACTTTTTTAAAAAGTTGATAATCAGATATATTTTTTTCTACATTAAAGACTCAGTGCCCAAGAACTGGTCTTGGAGAAAATGAAATTATTATTCCTACTCTTTGACAGCCTTGAGGCAAAATTTCCAAGAGGAAGAATTTAGAGAAAAACTGAGAAATGAGCTTCCAACAAACAGATATAAAAAGAGAGAGGAATTAGCCTTGAGGCAAAATTTCCAAGTCAAATTTATAAGGTGTATAGGGATTTGGTTGCTTGTTTTGCTTTCTTCTTTCTTGCCAGTTACCTCCTGAGAGCTGGGCATGGATCAGTAAAATCCCTCTGCTGTGGCTGCCAACAAGTCTGTGCCTGATTTGGCGCATTTCTGAAAAGTTACCAGAGCCTCTAGTGGAACATAACACCCTAGTACTAAGCCAAGGGACAGAGCCAAGCCACATTTCAGTGTCTGCCACTGAACCGAGCTGCAAGCAGGGGCCATCTTTTCTGCTCAAAAAATTGTTACTGGAATCTTTCAAGTTTGCTTTTGTGACTAAACTGGTCAAGAAAATGTTCTTTAATATTAGGACTGACTTAGAAAGGAGATAGTCTCTCTATACCCCCAAATTTCCAAGAGACACATCATCTGTACACCCAGATAGACTCACAAAAACGCACATGCACACTTGCCAAGAAACAAAAAGTTCTCAGGAGAATCATAGCTTTCTCTTTTTTATACCAGTATTTATTACTATCTGTTCTCATAAAATCTACTTTGGGAGATGCTGGCATAGCAAGATTTTTGCCTCAGGAATATGTAAGAAAACATGATCAGGCAGTAAGCAAGTATATTCAAATAGTGACAAGGTACTCAAGTGTGATCTTCCCAGATAGGGCTAGTGGTAAAGAACTCTCCTATCAATGCAGGAGACATAAGAGTCATGGGTTCAATCCCTGGGTCGGGAAGATCTTTGGAGGAAGGCATGACAACCCACTCTAGTATCCTTGCCTGGAAAATCCCATGGACAGAAGAGCCTGGTGGGCTACAGTCCATAGGGTTGCAAAAAGTCAGAAATGACTGAAGCGACTAAGCACACATGTACTCAAGAGTGGTAAAGCAAATAAATGGAGTCACATCTAACTCAGGGAAACTCTAGGATAAAAATTAAAGATATTAAAATCAGCATCGAAAATCTCTCCCCATGAGCATGTAGGCGTCACAAGAGTAAGAATGTTAAGTTCCTTGTTCTAACAAGCAGCTCTTCAGTTCTTCGTTCTGTCTTAAGTGCTTAAGATGCTCAACATTTGTCACATACTTAAGAAAGTTACCACATCAGAGACCAATATCTCTTAGTGAGTCCATTTCAGATAATCTTTCTCCCCTTCCAGCGTGAAAGCAAATTATGATTTCTTCAGTTGAACACTAGCTGACAAAGTTGTCTAGTGTCAAGGGACCATGTTGTATGCATCTTTAACGACAGTCATAACCAGAGAGGCAAGCTGCTCAACCCAGAGAAGCCCATGTGAACAGTGACTGATTGAATAAATGAAGATTCCCATCTCACACTCTCTTTGGGATAGTGTTGCCAGATTAAGCAAATAAAAAGAGGATGTACAATTAAATTTGAATTTCAGATTAATAAATTAAGCATAGGACAAAGACTTAGCCTTAAAAAAAAGTTCACTAAGTAATATTCAAAAGTAACTGGATGTCCTATATTTTGATCTGGCAATCCTGATCCGCAGCATATACTTCCTGAGCAAAATAGTAGAATAATTGTCTGACCTTAAGATTGTGACCTTCCTCTCAGGTAACACAGGTTGTATTAATAATATCTTTTTAACTTCAATGTATGAATGCCACTGTCAACAATGGTGACATTGTTGTATGGTGACAACAATGGGTTCCATTTAATTCCTTTAGGTATGCCATCGAAAATTCCAGTATCTGGAAATGTCCTTCGAATTCAAAGTTTCGAACACCACTAGTATAGAGTCTTTGGTAACCTATGTCCTTTGATCTGAATGAAAGGTCTGCCTTAAAACATTTTTCATCCCTGTACTCAGGAAATAATTTTTAGACAAACAACATTCAATATCACAGTAATCCAAGTCTATGCCCTGACCAGTAATGCTGAAGAAGCTAAAGTTGAACGGTTCTAGGAAGACCTACAAGACCTTCTAGAACTAACAGTCAAAAAAGATGTTCTTTTCATTATAGGAGACTGGAATGCAAAAGTAGGAAGTCAAGAAATACCTAGAGTAACAGGCAAATTTGGCCTTGGAGTACAGAATGAAGCAGGGCAAAGGCTAATAGAGTTTTGCCAAGAGAATGCACTGGTCATAGCAAACACCCTTTTCCAACAACACAAGAAAAGACTCTACACATGGACATCACCAGATGGTCAATACTGAAATCGGATTGATTATATTCTTTGCAGCCAAAGATGGAGAAGCTCTATACAGTCAGCAAAAATAAGACCGGGAGATGACTATAGCTCAGATCATGAACTCCTTATTACCAAATTCAGACTTAAATTGAAGAAAGTGGGGAAAACCACTAGACCATTCAGGTATGACCTGAATCAAAGGCTTATAATTGTACAGTGGAAGTGACAATTAGATTCAAGGGATTATATCTGATAGACAGAGTGCCTGAAGAACTATGGATGGAGGTTCATGATATTGTACAGGGGATCAAGACCATCCCCAAGAAAAGGAAATGCAAAAAGGCAAAATGGTTGTCTAAGGAGGCCTTACAAATAACTGAAAAAAGAAGAGAAGTGAAAGGCAAGGAAAAAAGGAAAGATATACCCATTTGACCATTCAGGTATGACCTAAATCAAACCCCTCATGGCT
Organism: Antilocapra americana; assembly: GCA_007570785.1. Classification (NCBI taxonomy): domain Eukaryota; kingdom Metazoa; phylum Chordata; class Mammalia; order Artiodactyla; family Antilocapridae; genus Antilocapra; species Antilocapra americana. Next base: position 44,575,857 of record ML664161.1, on the reverse strand, counting down.
ATACAGTGGAAGTGAGAAATAGATTTAAGGGACTAGATCTGCCAGACAGAATGTCTAATGAACTATGGACGGAGGTGACATTGTACAGGAGGCAGGGATCAAGACCATCCCCAAGAAAAAAAAATGCAAAAAGAAAAATGGCTGTCTGAGGAAGCCTTACAAATAGCTGAGAAAAGAAGAGAAGTGAAAAGCAAAGGAGAAAAGGAAAGACATACCCATTTGAATGCAGAGTTCCAAAGAATAGCAAGGAAATAAGAAAGGCTTCTTCAGTGATCAATGCAAAGAAATAGAGGAAAACAATAGAATGGGAAAGACTAGAGATCTCTTCAAGAAAATTAGAGATACCAAGGGAACACTTCATGCCAAGATGAGCTCAATAAAGGACAAGAATGGTAGAGACCTAACAGAAACAGAAGATATTGAGAAGCAGTGGCAAGATTACACAGAAGAACTGTACAAAAAAGATCTTCATGACCCAGATAATCACGATCGTGTGATCACTCACCTAGAGCCAGACATCCTGGAATGTGAAGTCAAGTGGGCCTAAGGAAGTGTCACTACAAACAAAGCTAGTGGAGGTGATGGAATTCCAGTTGAGCTATTTCAGATCCTGAAAGATGCTGTGAAAGTGCTACACTCAATATGCCAGCAAATTTAGAAAACTCATCAGTGGCCACAGGACTGGAAAAGGTCAGTTTTCATTCCAATCCCAAAGAAAGGCAATGCCAAAGAATGTTCAAACTACCGCACAATTGCACTCATCTCACTTGCTAGTAAAGTAATGCTCAAAATTCTCCAAGCCAGGCTTCAGCAATACATGAGCCATAAACTCATAAGCTGGTTTTAGAAAAGGCAGAGGAACCAGAGATCAAATTGCCAGCATCCGATGGATCATTGAAAAAAGAAGAGAGTTTCAGAAAAACATGTACTTCTCTTTTATTGACTATGCCAAAGCCTTTGACTGTGTGGATCACAATAAACTGTGGAAAAGTCTTCAAGAGATGAGAATATCAGACTGCCTGACCTGCCTCCTGAGAAATCTGTATGCATGTCAGGAAGCAATAGTTAGAACTGGACATGGAACAACAGACTGATTCTATATTGGGAAAGGAGTACATCAAGACTGTGTATTGTCACTCTGCTTATTTAACTTATATGCAGAGTACATCATGAAAAATGCTGGGCTGGAGGAAGCACAGGCTGGAATCAAGATTGCTGGGAGAAATATCAATAACCTCAGATATGCAGATGACACTACCATTATGGCAGAAAGTGAAGAAGAACTAAAGAGCCTCTTGATGAAAGTGACAGAGAAGAGTAAAAATGTTGGCTTAAAATTCAACATTCAGAAAACTAAGATCATGGCATCTGGTCCCATCACTTCATGGCAAACAGATGGGGAAACAGTGGAAACAGTGGCAGACTTTATTTTTTTGAGCTCCAAAGTCACTGCAGATGGTGATTGCAGCCATGAAATTAAAAGACACTTGCTCCTTGGAAGAATAGTTGTGACCAAACTAGACAGCATATTAAAAAGCAGAGACATTACTTTGCCAACAAAGGTCTATCTCATCAAGGCTGTGGTTTTCCCAGTAGTCATGTATGGATGTGAGAGGTCGACTATAAAAAAGCTGAGTGCCAAAGAATTGATGCTTTTGAACTGTGCTGTTGGAGTCTTCTCTTGGACTGCAAGGAGATCCCACCAGTCCATCCCAAAGGAAATCAGTTCTGGGTGTTCATTGGAAGGACTGATGCTGAAGCTGAAACTCCAACACAGTGGCCACCTGATTAGAAGAACTGACTCCTTTGAAAAGACCCTGATGCTGGGAAAGTTTGAAGGTGGAAGGAGAAGGGGACTACAGAGGGTGAGACGGTTGGATAGCATCACCGACTCAATGGACATGAGTTTGAGTAAATTCCAGGAGCTGGTGATAGACAGGGAGGCCTGACGTGCTGCAGTCCATGGGGTCGCAGAGTCAGACAAGACTGAACGACTGAACTGAACTGAACTGAACCAAACCTTTGTTTGGAAGGTTGAAACTAGGCTTAGAGAGTTCTGTGTTTCCTGAGTGATTTCCAGTCTCATCATCTACCTCCTGATCATGAAGTGCTAATACAACCCAGTTCTGAGTGGGAGAGGAATTCATAAAGCAAGAGTGTTGGAGAAAGGGCACTGAATTAGGTAATGATAATACAAATTCAGTTTTTCCATCTTGAGTATGGCTTAGAAGATTTCTATTCACAAACATCATATGTTAGTCCTGGACCAGAGCCAGGTTTGGGGAAAACTTGTACCCAGCTGTAAGCTAAACAAGTGATCAGCTCCTGGTTACAGTCTCAGAGGCACCTAGTCCACCTTTACCCAGAGCTCAGCCCTTGTGCTTCATGGGTCTGTTGAGCCAGAAGGCTCAGGGGATAACCTTGGGCACTTTGGATGGATGTAGGGATGTGAGGTGAAGGAGTGGCTGGGGGCACAGGAATTTTGCTGGTAATCAGGAAAGGGAGACATAGGAATAAACTCTTTTCCATAAGAAAATCTTTGTTCAGATGACCTCAAAGTTTAGTTACAGAATTTTATAAAGAAAATGTTCCTTTTTCACTTGTAAGTATTATTGCTTCTTATTGAACTGTACTATAAATGAGGACTGAGTAAAAGGAGACCAACCAAATGAATAAAAATAAAACTCTTACCTTCCTAGAAATCTCCATTATATTATATGGCATTTAAGACCTTTCACAAATTAATGCCGATCCCTCTTTCCAATCTCATTTCCTGCTACTTCTTTCTAGGACTGTCATACTCTATACCCAAGAGTTTCCGAGCCTCAGCCTCAGAATTGAATGGGATATTTCTTTGTTATAATGAACTACCCTGTGCATTTCTTATTGTATTGTAGGATATTTAGCAACATGTCTGGCTTCTACCCATTAGAAGTCCCCAATTCCCACCCTGCTGTTACCCTCCCGACAGCTAGAAAATCTGGAGACATTGCCAGAGGTCCCCTGGGAGACAAAATCGTCTCCATCAGTCATCCTACTTCCCCCACTCCTACTGAGAACCTGCCTTCCTATGAACACATTTTCACATACCCTCGCCACCACATACAAACAACACACACACACACACCTTTCTTCCTGTTACTTTTACCTGAAACATCCTACTTTCCCCCTTTCCACTGACAAACTCTACTCATTTTTGAAAGCCATAATCAAATGCTACCTCTCTGATAATTTTCCTTACAATCCATGCCAGCATAATTTCCCTTCCCTTCCCTGGCTGCCAGAGGCACGGCACACAATTTTACTACTAGTACTAACGATGTCTACCACATGGAGTTGCAATCATCCCCTCCCCTCAAGAGAGTGAGCTTCTTAAGAGCAAGGTCCGTATGTCTCTACCACCCAGCACAGCATGTGTGCGTGCCCCACCAAATACACACAGCACTCAAACAAGCTGAAGTCCTAAGTTACGCCATTTACTCTGTATTTCCTAAAGGGATACATGGATTTTCATGCTTATCAAGTAGATTAAATTAGACTGGACCCCACTAGACTTCTGTGCTTCAACACATCTGGATTACTCACCATTTTCCAAACATTCATGGCAATTTCTCATCTTTACACCATGGTTGAAATTGTTTTCTTCACCTGGAAGCTTCTACTCTCATTTCTCTCTATTAAAATCTTCCACAAATGCCACTTCTACTTACAACTCAAGACACACACTTACTCATGTGCATATACTATGACCTCCTCCTTCTGAAAGCATCATTGCATTTTTCTCTTCCTTTCTAGTTCTTCTTATTCTCTGTCTTATTCCCAATGGTCTTCTCTTGAAGTTGGATTCTGCTTCTTGAAGGCAAAGATTGTCTTCCTTTCTGCAGCTGCTCATCAAGGGACTTGTACATACCAGGTACTAATCAAGAATTTGTTGAATTGAATAGAAAAATCAGAAGTTATTTTAAAATATTTGGTTCATATCCTGAGACAAATATAAGTGTTTAAAGAAAGGAAGGGGATTGCGACCCATCATGGGGAAGCTTTAGAAAGATGAATTCACCTGAGTCAGGAAAGAATGGAGGTGTATTACCAGGCAACCACAGTAGTACAAGGGTCAGGTAAAGCCATTGCTTTGATAATAACAAAGATGTCAGCAGTGATTTCAGAATGATGGTGTACAGGATTTGGTACCTAACTGGAAATGAGACAAGGGAGAGAGACAAATGGGAGTAAATAACATTCAGATCCTGATTTTGGGTGCTGGGATGATGACAGCATCACTCACCAAAATATAAAGATTCGGAGAAAGGACAACGAGTGTAGCAGTTGAGTGTCAGTGAGCCACCCCAGTAGAAATATAGCAGAGACAGTTGGAAAGATGAGCTTGAGACTTAGAGAAGCAGGGGAACCCAGTGACAGGGTTTGAGAGTCAGTCTTGTAGCTGAGGCCAAGGGGCAATATGGATGACAGAGGGAAGGGGTCTGTGACAAGAGAAGAGGGGGTGTTGGGGGGAAAGTGGAAGGAAGAAGGCGGGGAGCACAATGCCATGGAATAAATAACATTAGGGTTTCAGTTCTGCGTGAGTAGGTGAGAATGAGGCCAGTGGATTCACTGATCTGGTGGTCTGTTGCCTCTTGAGGGATGAGACTTAGGTGGGGTAGAGGAGCTGAAAGCCAGACTAGTAGGAGGTGGGGAGTGAAAGAGCATTGAGAATGTAATGACTGAGATAAACGAAACTGATTTCCTCCATAAGTGTATCAGTAAGAGGAAGGCAGTTTACCACAATGGCTTGAGGGCAGAGCAAGGTTCGTAAAGGTTGTGCTTGTTTTTAGGTGGTGTGAGACTGGAATCTGTTTGTTGACAAAGGGAAGGAGCTTGAGAGTATGAGATTTTGAAGCTATGAGAGCAAAAACATAGTAAACAAAATCTTGGAGGAGGTGGGATGCTCTTAGAGTCTCGGAGGAGGGGAAAAGACTTCTTCCTCTGAGAGAAAGTGGGCAGGAGTGAGGAATTACAGGACTCAAGTCAAGAGGAGTACATGACTCCGTACTCTCTTATCCATCAGAGCAGGGGGTGAGACCGTGCACCCAGGCATGCCCAGTTTGTGAAGCTGGACTTCCCTGAGGACAGTCCTGAGGCAGTGTGTCAGGAAGATGACTAGAGACAAGGGAAGGGGTGGCACAGCAGCAGTGAGCTCTGAGGATTCCTTTCAGATGGTTGTATCTTTTCCGGGAAAACTTATCTTTCAAACCCAGCTCAACTATTTCCTTCTGTGGCTTACACAGGTGGAAACTGAACTCATGGGAGTCATACTTCCCCCACCCCCAGACCTGCAACCTTTAACTATTTACCTTGTTGTATTTCAGATTTCATTCATTCGTCTGCCCCATCAGTTCTTAAGCTTGTCAAAGGTCATTATTCATCTCTGTATACCTAGTGCCTGGCAACACGGCCAGCACACACAATAAGTGCTCAAAAAATAATGAGTGAATGAGTGAAAGAGGGAAAGGTTATATGAATGAATGATATTTCCTCCCCTGGCAGAGGCTGACTTGGGCTTCAATATTAACGAGAGCAGAGAGAGACCTCAGGAGAGAGATTAGAGCAAAACTGCACATGTGGATACATGTGAAGTAAAAGCAAATGAGAACAAGAATAGCCCTGAAACAAATGTGGAACTCAAATGGGTTTCTCAAAAGCCATATGCAGTCCTGAATAGTAGGGGAAACGAGTGGGAGGATGGAGAACTGAGTGAAAAAAGTAACAGGCCCAGGAGATAATTTACAGTTGGGAATGGAATGATTTCCTAAATCGTAGAGTGTGTGGTCCAGGGAGCACAGCACTGCAGATGCAGTTACTGTAAAAAAAAAAGAAAAAAACCCACTCGTGACTTTTTTTGGCAAAAAGAAAGTCTGTTTTGAATCTGACAGTCTCTCTAGCAGCACATAACCTTGCCTTAAAAAGCTACAGCTCCATGAAACCCTCCTTCAGATGGAATTCAGTTTAATGTGAATAACAGTACCTTGTAACACTGGGGATGCTGTTTACTGAATCCCAACACATGCTTACAACCTTCCTTCTGGGTGGATGTGATTTGTCTGTTTTACACACAAGGAAACTGAGGCAAGGAGAAACTAGATGAGGAACCTAAGGTCCCACAATAGTGCATAGAGCCAAGATTAAAGACCAACTCTTTCTTTTTGTTTTTTTACTGAAGGATAGTTGATTTACAGAGTTGTGTTAGTTTCTGGTAAAGACCAAGTCTTTCCAACTTCAAAGCCCATATTCTTCCACTGTATTAAGCAGATACTCCATCAGAAAAAAGTAGGGTGGGGTCATCCATAGAATCAAGGCCAGCTTCCTAAGCACACCATCTGGTTAGGCACACAGGGGCTGGTGCTTAGAAGGATGCCATGCTTGTCTTCATGTTCTGCTCTTGCTCTCTTGAAATTCTTGCCTTGCAAGAAGCCTTGCGTTTTCATTTGCACTGAGCCCTGCAAATTATGTAGATAGTCTTGTGTAGAATCATAGAATGTTTGAGCTGGAAGGGCTTTGAGAGGTCATCCATTCCCCCCACCACTCATTTCAGAGGTGAAGAAACTGAAGCACAAAGAGGCGAACTGGCCGGCTTTCAGTCACACAGCTCATTGGTGGCAGAGGAGCAGCAGAACCCAGGTGTCCAGTGTTCTTCCTCTTTGACCACACAAACCTTCGAGAGCCTTTAAAGTTAAAGAAGGGAGGTTTCCCTCTTCCCTACAGGAGCTTATCTTTAGCCAAAATATCATTTGTGGCTGAGTTGGGTCAACTCATTTCACTCCTGGGCAAATGGCCCTGGGTTTTTCATAAAACCAAACGCACACAAACCTGGACGTGATTCCGACAAAACCACAGTGTCTACACTGTGGTAAAGAAGCCTTTAGCTGAGTCTCTTACCCCACAGCCCTGTCACTGGCTGCAATCTCCTTTCTTATGCGGAGGGGGCTGGCTCAGCCAGGGTCAAGCTGGGTCATGGCCAGGGCAGTTAGGGGGAGGCCACATTCAAGGACCAGGTCCAAACTCCTACCAAAGCTGACGCCAAGAAGAGCAAGCATCCTGACACGGCCAGTCTCCAGCCAGCGCCCAGGGTGTAGATGTGCTGTTTCTCTTAAACTGGAAGCTCATTAAGCCCCAATAGCAGGACCCAGCAGAGGCACCCTTGGGCCAAGATAGAAGTGACCAAGCATGTGTAAAGGTTTATGTCCATCTTCTCTATGCCCATGTATTTGGAAGTTACACTGAGGAAGACAGTTCTGATTTTCAGCCCAGAAAACATGTATTTGCCTCAGACACACCAGGGCATGTGGCTCTGCTCAGGGCAGAGCTGATGCTGAGAAGCCTTTGAAACGTTTTGAAAGTCATGTGCATTCCCCCAGCATGAAGGAGTAGAAGTGCAGCTCATGCAGGTCACCAAGGAAGCTTGATTATGTTATAAAAGAGCTTCCATGTCTTGGCTATTGTAAATAGTGAACGTTGGGGTGCATGTATCTTTTGAATGAGACTTCTTGCTTTTTTCTGGGTATATACCCAGGGGTAGACTTCCTGAGTCGTATGGTCGTACTATTTCTGTTTCCTTAAGGAACTCCATACTGTTTTTCATAGCAGTTTCACCAATTTACATTTCCAATAACAGTGTCTGCAGGGTCCCTTTTTTCCACACCCTCTCCAGCATTTATTGTTTGTAGACTTTTTGATGATAGCCATTTTGACTAGTGTGAGGTGATACCTCAGTGGAGTTTTGATGTGCCTTTCTCTAATACTAATTTATTAGTGGTGTTGTCTTTTCATGTGCCTGCTAGCCATCTGCTTTCCTGGAAAAATGTCTGTTTAGGTCCTCTGCCCAGTTTTTGTATTGGGTTGTTTGTTCTTTGATGTTGAGTTGTATACACTGTATATTTTGGATGTTTACCCCTTGTCCATCACCTCATTTGCAAAAATTTTCTTCCATTCTGTACATTGTCTTTTCATTTTTTTGATGGTTTCATTTGCTGTGCAAAAGCTTTTAATCTTGGTTAGATCTCATTTGTTTATTTTTGCTTTACTTCCTTTTGCATTAGGAGATTGAGCTAAGAAAATATTGCTGTGATTTATGTCAAAGAAACTCAAGCCATTTTGAGTTTATTTTTGTATGGTGTAAGGCAATGTTCTAATCTCATTGATTTACATGTAGCTGTCCAACTTTCCCAACACCACTTCTGAAGAGACTGTCTTTTCTCCATTGTATATTCTTGCCACCTTTGAAATAGATTGAGCATAGGTGCAAGTGTTTATTTCTGGGCTGTCTAATCTGTCCCACTGAAATATGTGTCTATTTTTGTACCAATACCTATGTGTCTACTTTGTGCTATTTGGATTACTGTAGCTTTGTTATATAGTCTGAAGTCTGAAAGTGTTATACACAGCTTTGGTCTTTTTTCTCAGGATTACTTTGGCAATTCTGGGTCTTTTGTGGTTCCATATAATTTTTAAGATTATTTGTTCTAGTTCTGTAACAATGTCATGGGTATTTTGATAGGGATTGCACTAAATTTGTAGATTGCTTTCAGTAATATGGCCATTTAACAGTATTAATTCTCTCAATCCAAGTGCATGGGATATCTTTCCATTTCTTTGAGTCATCTTCAATTTTCTTTATTGGTGCTTTATAGTTTTCAGCATAAATGCCTTTTATCTCCTTAGTTAAGTATATTCCTAGGTATTTTTTTCAATGAAATTTTAAATGGGATTATTTCTTAATTTCTCTTTCCAATATTTCATTATTAGTGTATGGAAAGCCAACTAATTTCTGTATATTAGCCTTCTTTCCTGCTGACTTGCTGAATTCATTTCTTAGTTCTAACAGTTTTTGTGTGGAGACTTTAGGGCTCTTGATATAGACTATCATGTCATCTGCAGATAGGGACAGTTTTATCTCTTTCATTCCAATTTGGATACTTTTTATTTCTTGACTGATTGCTGTGGCTAGGAATTCCAGTTCTGTGGTAAACGGAAGAAGTGAGAGAGACAATCTTTGCCTTGTTCTTGACTTTAGTGCGAATGAAACCGTTTACCACAGATTGGGACTTGAACCCACATGCCTGGGACTCGAACCCAGCTAAAACCCTGCTTGGGACTTGAACCCAAGTGGCTGAGCCTAAACCCAGCCAAAACCCACAGTACCTGGTTTCAGCACCTAATGAAGCTCAGGTTCTTGATGTCTCATTGCAGAAAGAATTCAGTGAGAGACAAAATGATAGGTAAGAAGTAGAATTATTCAGATACAGAGAGAAGCACACTCCACAGACAGAGTATGGGCCATCACAGAGGGTGGATGCGGTGGCTGTGAAATGTGGCATGGTTAGTTTTTATAGGCTGGGTAATTTCACGTGCTAGTGAGTGGGAGGACTATTCCCACTCACTATTGGAGAAGGGGCGGAGATTTACTGGATGTGGGCCACCACTCGCTCCTTGGTCTTTTAACAGTGCCTTGGAACTGTCATGGCACCTCTAGGTGTGTCATTTCACTGGCTGACTCAGGATCAAGGTCTAGTCTTATCTGCCATCTTGGTCCCATTTGATTCTAATCAGTTTATGTTGTCCTTGGGCTATGTCATTTTTCAAAAGTTGTGCCCTGCCCCTTTCCCTCCTGTTACAGGAAGACTTTAAGCATTTCACCATTTTGTTGTGTGTGGGTTTGTCATAAATTGCCTTTCTTTTGTTGAGATATGTTCCCTCTGTACACACTTTGATGAGAATTTTTTTATCATGAATGGATATTGAGTTTTGCAGAAGCTTTTTCTGCAGCTATTAAGGTGATAGTCTTGTTTATATGTTTCCTTGTGTTACTGTGGTGTATCACATTGATTGATTTGCATCTGTTGAACCAACTTTGTGACCCAGGATAAATCCAGCTTGATCGAGGTGTATGATTCTTTCTATGTGTTATTGAGTTTGAATTGCTATTATTTTGTTAAGGATTCTGAATCTATATTCATCACAGATATTGGCCTGTATCAAGATGATTGTGAATTGTGCAAGTCACCCAGTCGTGTCTGACTCTTTGCAACCCCATGGACTGTACTGTCCATGGAATTCTCCAGGCCAGAATACTGGAGTGGGTAGCCTTTCCCTTCTCCAGGGGATCTTCCCAACCCAGGGATCGAACCCAGGTCTCCTGCATTGCTGGTGGATTCTTTACCAGCTGAGCCACAAGGGAAGCCCATGGTTGCCTCATAAAATAAATATGGGAGTATTCTCGCCTCTTCAATATTTTGGAGGAGTTTGAAAATGATAAATACAAGTTTTTTGTGTGCTTGGTAGGATTCCCCAGTAAAGCCATCCAGTCCTGGGCTTTTGTTTGCTGAGCTTTTATTATTAGTAGTAGTACAGATTCCATTTTACTTCTACTGTTAAGTCTGTTCAAATTGTCTATTTCACTTGACTTAGTCTTTGCAGACTGTTTCTAGATATTTGTCCATTTTGTTTCAATTATCCAAATCATTGATATATAACTGTTCATAATATAGTCTTATGATATTTTGTTTCCCCATATTGAGTGCATATACGTTGATATGTATATCCTCTTCTTGTATTTATCCCTTTATCATTGTATGATGCCCTTCTTTGTCTTTCTTTATGGCCTTTGCTTTAAAGTCTGTTTTGTCTGATACAAGTATTGCTATTCCTGCCTTCTTGTCATTTCCTTTTGCATGAAGTATTGTTTTCTATCTCCTAACTTTCAATCTGTTTGTGTCTTTCACCTTGAAATGACCCTCTTGTAGGCAACAAATTTCAGGTTCTTGTTTTTTATCTAACCACTCTTTTTCTATTGATCAAAGCATTTATTTGTTGACATTTAGAGTAATTATTGATAGGTATGTATTTATTGCCATTTTAATCCTTGTTTTCCAGTTGTTTTTGTAGTTTTTATGTGTTCTTATTCTTTTTGTTTTTCCTTTTGTGGTTTGATGATTTTCTTTTGTAGTACTGCTGAGTTCCTTTGTTTTTGGTTTTTGTGAATCTATGGTATGTTTTTGATTTGTGGTTGCCATGGAGCTTGTAGATGTTGACCCATAACTCTATCTACTTGCTTTAAACTGATAGTCATTCAAGTTCAAACACATTGTAAAATATCTACAGTTTTATAATTCCTTCTCTTGTATTTTGTGATTGTAATGTCCTATTTTAAAGCTTCATGATTATCATTTTACTGTTAATTGTAGTTATAATCAGTTTTACCATTTTAAAATCATTTTTCATCTATATACATGCTTATTTAAGAGACCTTCAATTTTTACTATATGTTTGCCTTTCTTATTTTGATTTTACGTTTCTTATATATTTGTGCTTCTTTTCTGTTTAGAGAAGACCTTTTACTATTTCTTTAAGGGTAGATTTTGTGTTTAAAAAATGGTCAGTTCATATCCTGAGACAAATTTAAGTAATTAAAGAAAGGAAGGGGATTGTGACCCATCGTGGGGAAGCTTTTGAAAGATGAATTTGCCTGGGTCAGGAAAGAATGGAAGTGCATTGTCAGGCAACCACAGTAGTACAAGTGTAAGGTAATGTTATATAAAATAAAGTTATTATTACTTTCATAATAGCAAAAATGTCAGGAATGGTTTCAAAATAATGGTGTACAGGATTTGGTACCTAACTGGAAATGAGACAAGGGAGAGAGACTAGTGGGAATAAATAATATTTACGTCCTAATTCTGCATGCTGGGATAATGACAGCGTCACTCACCAAAACTAAAGATTTGGAGGAAAGGACAATGGGTGCAGCAATTGAGTGTCTGTGAGCCACCCTAGTAGAAATATAGCAGAGACAGCTGGAAAGATTATTTTAGTTTTTGCTTACCTGAGAAAATTTTTATTAAATTGCTCCTTCTGTTATAAATGATAATGTTGCTGAGTAGAGTATCCTAGGTTGCGGGTTTTTCCTTTTCAGGACTTTGAATATATATCATGCCACTCCCTTCTGGTCTGCAAAGTTAAATTGGCTGATAGCCTTGTGGGGATTCCCTTGTAAATAATTGTTTTTCTTTTGCTTCCTTGAGAATCCTCCCCTTATCTTTAACTTTTGTCGTTTTAATTATAGTATGTCTTGGTGTGGACCTGTTTGAGTTTTTCTGGTTTGGGACCTTCTGTACTTCCTGTATCTGGATTCTGTTTCTTTTCTTCTTCAAGTTTGAGAAGTTTTCAGCTATAATTTCTTCAAATACATTTTAGATAGCTTTCTCTCTCTTCTCCTTCTGGTATTCTTATTATGCATAGGTTGTCACACTTTATATTATCCTATAGGTCTCATATGTTTTCTTTCATTTTTCTTTTTCAGTTGTCTGTCTACTGTTCTGACTGGAGATCTCCATTGCTGTCTTCCAGATCACTTATTTATTTTTCTGTGTCATTTAGTTGGCTATTTATTGCTTTCTGCCTTAGAAATTGAATTACATATTTTTAATTGGTTCATCTTTATAGTTTTTATTTCCTCGTTACAGTTATCTTCATTTATATTGATAATTTTTCTCAGTTCAGTTGATATTTTTATTACCACCTTTATAAACTCAGGATTTGGTAGAGAGGTGAGCTGTTTCTTTTTTTGTTTTCAAATCAAGAGTTTTTATTGTCTCTTTAAAATATCACAACTGAGTCCATAGAACCATCTGATATCTTGTCATTTCTGCAGCAGGATCACTGAGATATTACTCATCAGCCTGCTGAACTGTTCCTTTTTCTGAAACATAGATACCATCCAAAAATTTTCTGATATCCTTGTTTTTAACTGTGGTGGCTTGCTGAATCAAAGCAGCTGAATTTGACACAAGTTCAATGTCATTTCCTTCAAGAATCAACTCATCTTTCTGGGCTTGAGATACTGAACAGGCAACCCCTGGCCTCATTCGAACCCTGCGTATGTATTTTTCACCCAAAAAATTTCGGATTTCCACTAGAGAACCATTCTCCTGAATAACAACATTGATGGGGAAGTGGGCATACACCGATCTCATCTTGTAACGGAAGCCCAGTGTAACACCCTTGATCATGTTCTGTACATGACTACAGATCTTGCGAACAGTGGCCAGTTCCTTTCTGTTTCCCCACCATTTGTCAACACGGAGCCTCTTCTTTTTCTTTCCAAGGAGACTGAGCTCTACATTGATGTGATTGAAGTCCCTCCGCAGGGTGCCTCTGGGGCCCTTCACAATAACTGTCCGTCCCTTCAAGGTAATGTCGACATTTTCTGGGATGTCGACAGTCTGATTGCTGAGAATGGTCTTCATTCTCGCAGTAGATGTGGCAAAGAGCAAGGTGAGCTGTTTCATTATTTGTTATTTCAGGGGATTTCTCTTGCTCTTTTAACTGGCACTAGTTCCTCTGCCATTTAATTTTATTTAACTTTCTCTATATCTCTATGAATTTGGGGGAAACAATTATCTATTGTAGTTTAGAAGGAGTGTTTTTATATGGGAGAGTCCCTGTGTAGACTGTGTGTATCCAGTGTCTTTGGTGTGAGGTCTGACTGTGACACAGACACCAGTCATGTGTCGTTCCTCAGGGTGTGCTGGCCATTTTATCATTATCCCCCTTGATAGGGGATTTGGTTGGTGCTGGGGGACCTAAAGCCTGTGCAGGGTGTGAGGCAGGACTCCCTCTCTCTCTCTCTGCTCCTTGGCAGTTGCTGCCCTGATGCAGGGTGCATGCTCCCTAGTTGTTGGAGTAGAAGCCTTGAGGGTCAAGCTCTATCCGGCTCTGCCCCCCTCGAATGTAGCCCTGCCCCTTGGTGGGGGAGGTTGCTCAACGAAGTGAGGCCAGTTGCTCACAAAGGACTTATGCATCACCTGTGTAGGCATCCGCAGTTCTGCTCTGATGTAGCCCAAGATCACAACCCTTTCCCTGTTGTGCTTGTCCTAGATCTAGTCCAAGTCTGTGGTGAGGAGTGGGTAGGGCAGAGAATTCACTGGGCTGGGGCTAGGGGGTGAGAACAGGAACTGAGGTGGCTGTACTGCCACCAGAGATCTGGGCTGCCTCTGTAGCAGGCTTCTCCCAGGACCTGTCTGCCCTAGACGCAGTGCTAAACTGTGGTGTAGAGTGCATGGGGCTGGAGCCCTCTCACTTGGCCGGGAGAAGAAAAACAAAGTCTCTTGTGGCACTACTCGAGCATGTGCTGGCAATGGTTGCCCCCACATTACCTGGATCACACTGCAGACCCCCCCAGACTAGCTGTCTTGGTGTAGCTGTTAGGGGAAGCACACTGATTGAAACCGCCCACCCTGGCCAGGCACCATGGTAACCATTTGCATGAGTTGTTTTATAGGAGATCCTGATAAGGAATGCAGAACTAATAAGCCACCACCAACCAGACGAGTTAGGGAAAGGTCTACAGGAAACACTGTGTGTCCGTCCACTTCCCAGAATTCCTCTTGCTAGCATCCATCTTGGCTGAGCTATGCGTGCTCAACCAGGAAAGACTCTGAATTAGAATGATTGGCCAAAGACCACCCGGAAACTAATCCCATTGCCATAAAACCCGAGACTGTGAGCCATGCGGCAGAGCAGTTCTCCCGGGTTCCCTTACCCTGCTGCTCTCCACCCGGGTGCCCTTCCCAATAAAATCTCTTGCTTTGTCAGCACGTGTCTCCTCGGACAGTTCTTTTCCGAGTGTTAGACAAGAGCCCATTCTTGGGGCCCTTCAGGGGGGCCTCCCCCTTCCTACAACATAGCTAGTCCAGGTCTTTCCCCATAGCCCAGTTGGTCCTAATCTCCCAGCAGGCTGTGGTGTGGAGCGAGCAGGACCAGAGGTCTCCTGCTGTTTGGACTAGGGAGTTCAGCAAGGTGGCAGCCACCAGTGTAAGGCTCTCTTCACCCTGCCAGGAAGCTAACTTGTATGCATTCCTCATGAGTAGAGTCTAGGCTTCTCCAACCCTTCTGTCTGTCCCAGCAGTTCTCCCAGGAGCCGCCGGGTGAGGTGGTGACAGCCGTTGTGAGTGAGCGTAGCCAGTGGATGCACGGTTTTGTCTTGAACACATTTCTGCCAGCACACCCTAGCCTTGACCTGTGATGTCTGCTCTTGGCTGATCCAACTTTGAACCACCACTCAGCAACCTCATTGCCTTCTTTATTTAATCTTTGTAATATAGCCCAGTAGGAATCATAAACCCAACACCAAACTCCACAAGCCAGAACTCTCAGGGTAAAGCAATATTAACCCATCTGAGCCAGTTATTGCACTTTCTCCAGCTCCACACTAATGAAGAAATGTGTCAAATGTTTATTCTGGAAGAGAAATTGAAATCAAGTTAATAGGAAAGGAGAATGACTGATTACATTCTGATATTGCCCTTCCTGGCTTTTGATGCTGCTACAGAAAGCTATAAAACTTTGTTTGTGCTGTTAATTTTCATACTTTCATGCTTACATTATGGTTGAAAGGAAAGTCACATCTGGCTCCAGATGAAACATCTCTGCCTAGACAACATTTTGTCCCACAGCCACCACTGGCATGACCCTGCAAAGCAAGCTTACACAACAAAGTTAAGGGGAAAGGTAAACAAGATAAGAACTAAAAAGAGAGAGAACCCAACAGTGGAGGTTCTTTAATTTATTAAAGCTTTATGAAGTTAATATCTGACTTGCTAATAATAGGTTGGTCTCTAAAATCTTTCTTTGACCTGATGGCACCCGGTGAAGAGCAGCAGGGTAAGGGAACCCGGGAGAACTGCTCTGCCATGTGGCTCACAGTCTCGGGTTTTATGGCAATGGGATTAGTTTCCGGGTGGTCTTTGGCCAATCATTCTAATTCAGAGATCACCATAAATGGTATTTTGAGAAGGAATCCTTGAGTAAATCACAGATGGACATGGACCACAAGAAAACTCCAGTGCGAGATGGAATTCATGCTGCTTGAAGTTTAGTTCTAGGAGTACCTTTTCCTTTCTAAAATGCTAACATGGAAGATTAAAGTTGATTATATTTTCACGGGTATGTATGTGTGCATTAAAAATCAAAGTAGCACAATCAAGGTGCTAGCAGACTTGATGTCTGGTGAGGGGTCCCTTCCTGGTTCATAGGTGGCTGGTTATCTTCTCACTGTGTCTTTACATGGAAGAAAGGGATGAGAGAACTTTCTGGGGTCTCTTCTGTAAGAACACTAGGCCCAATCATGAGGGCTCTACCCTTATGACCTAGTTACCTCTCAAAGATTCCACCTCCAAATACTATCATATTGAGGATTATTTTCCAACATGTGAATTTGGGGATAGAAGATTATCAAGTCATGATGAGGCTCAGTTAGTCAAGGGCTCACTTGTGTTCCTACTCTGTACACTGCAATGTATTGACATGGACTGATAAAAGAAATAAAAGGTTCTTACTTATAATCTCTGTTGGGCCAGTGGTTGGAATAAGCTCATGTTGCTTCATGAGAGCAGGGTGTTAAATATTCAGGAAGTTCTCAAGCAGGTTGTTACATCATTTTTAACTTGAAATTGGCCACAAAGTAATATTTATACCATGAAAATAGACAAATGCTACAAATTAGGACTTTGTTTTGAAAGAGCCAGTTTGTCAGCACAACAGTGCCAGTACCCATACAGAGTCACTTCCCAAGTTGGATATGATCAACTTAGAGTTAGAAGGAATATGAGGATTAACATGAGGAAGATGAGTTGGCTCCTATTGAGCCAGCTTCCAGGAGAAAGCAAAGCCATCTGGTATCTTGGGGAGGTTTCTATTGAAAGTAGGACTTGAGTAAAGGGGAGGAAATAAACATCTGTGTTTTTTCCTAGCTAGTCTTAATTACTATCCCCAGCTCATCTTTAACCAGAGCTGTCCCATCAACCTACTCAGTTTTTAGGGAAAGGCAGAGAGGAACACAAACAAAGCAAAGGAGACAGTAGAAAATGTGCTAAAGTATACAATGCATTGATTTCTAGAGATGGAGAAGACCTTGAAGATTACTCAATCCAACCCCTCACCTAGAGTCATGGAAATAGAGCCAAAAAGGTAAAACAACACAAAGGTTGCACAGAGAATGACACAGCCAGGCCTGGAACCATGTCTTGTCCACTATCCCTATTATGTGCTAGGTTCTGAGATGATTCCTAAATCCTTGCTTTTCCTACTGTCACCTCCAGTGTAACTTAGGGAGAAGCTGAGTGGAATTAAAGGAAGAACCGAGACTCATTAATCTTTCTCTCCCAGACAGCACATTGACTATGTAATTTTTCAAGAAGAATTAGGTTCATTAATTCCATCCACATAGGCCTGCAAAGTTAGAAGAGGGATGTGTGATTAAAGAGCTGGTAATGAAGGTGCTGTGTATGTACCATCTGGTATAATTGGGAAAAAGGCATCTTTTTTGCTAAATTGAGTTCCAAATTATAATTTCTTAAATCCCGACCTACTTCCTAGGAAACTACTGAAAATAAGCTGGTGGTTTCAGTTCTTTCCAGGTGGAAAAAGTTGATGTCATCCTGAGCATTGCCTCTGCAAGTGTCATTTATTCTGAGGTAGAGACATCAGCTGGAATGAGTCCCTGAGACCAAACAGGCCCCTCTAAAGCTATTTACTACCTGTTAGGATTGCACCTCTCAGAACTGGGGAGAAAAACTGGTGCTGTAGATATACCAGCTGAAACTTCTCAAGACATAGGAAATTTGGTTCTGTACTTGCTGCCCAACCCTTGTCATCAACATTAAACTCACACTGTATTTTAAGAAGAGAAGTTCTTATTAACCTAGCATAAACACAGCCTTTGTGAGAGAACAATTCTATGCTGGTCCCCAGAGCGGTGGATGGAATGTATAGCTTGATTGATCCTCTGCCTCTCTAACTACATTGATCATTCCAACAGAAGTAATAGGAGAATCAGTCTGCCTTTTGCAAGGACTTTCTATAGCAAGAAGATTACAGAGGTTTTCTTCAAAAGGTCATTTAGGGGGCTTGTCTCGGGGAAGATGAATTAGATCAGATCAATCTTCAAAATTTTTGCTTTGTGCCAAAAAACCATATTGCTGCGATGATTTAAAAGACTAACTCATCATCCACGGATAGTTGATCATAAAGCAGAACTGCAGAGGCATGGAGAAAAGCGAAACTGACCACTCATTCACATGACTCCAAAGACAGCAATCCATGTAAATGAGATGCATTGTTACATGATATGTGAACTTCATAACAATTTTGCTGAGTTGTATGGTAACCAACCATTTCAATTTGCTCAGGACTGAGAGGGTTCCTACGATGCAGAATTTTAGTTTTAAAATCAGGATAGTCTCAGATGAACCAGGAAGGACTGGTAACACCCTTAAGCTCCGGTTCTACCTATCCCCAAAAGCATGCATTGTGAAACTAAGACTACAAGAAATTAAGAGACTTGCTCAAAATCACAAACTATCTGGTGCAGAACCTGAATTGGTTTCGCAGTCTGATTGAAAGATGGGACTGTCCTTTCAGTGGCCTATAAGGGGATTTATATTTATTGACAGAAAAAGATATGAAAATATTAAACAGGTGGCTGCTTCCTTGTAGACCTCCATGTTGAAGGCCTATTTAACAAGACAGCAGGCTTAAAAACCAGGTATGGATGGGGGAAGATTTCCTAAATTTATCTGGGAGCATTAAAAACTCAGATGATAGTGTATCTCCCAAATTTTATAGATAACACAATTTTCTGAGTATAAAGACTAAATCAAGAGTTTTCTTGGACTAGTCCTGCTTTATTCTTATTATCCTGATGAAAAATTAAGAGTGACTTTTTCTTTCTCAGAAAAGTCTTTGTTTGGATGATAAATTGTACAGTTCTCCTAGCCAAGAGGCTGACCCCTCCATAATAGAAGGAGAATGTAATATATTGAAAAGAAAAGAAAACCCACTCTTCACAGCTGAGAAATTGTAAGAAGAAACAAATAGATAAAAGAAAACAAAGGTAGATACAACAAGGCTCCAGGTAGCTGGTAGCTGGATGCTGGTCTCAGTTTATATTGGTTAGCAAGGTCACTTTTTAAATTTAGATATTTTCTAAGCAGGTTGTTATATCACTGAGAGCTTGAGATCAGTCATGATGGGAGTATTTACACCATAGCAGTAAACACTATAAGCCAGAGCCCCCCTTTTCCTCACAGATCCAGTACACTCCTGGCTCCAGAGAACTCATTTTCTCTCTCACTCTTACTCACTCTTTCATGCACATATGAACACAGACCATGAGCTGAAACGGAAGGGGTACTTCAGAAACACCAATAAGCTGAGTGAATTCTAAGGAGAGAAATCTTTATTCTGGCTCCTCACTTGGGCTCTGGAAGAAGATGACTTCTTATGCTACTCTTGATCAGCATGGGATGTGTTACTTTAATGCAAACCAAGGGATGTAGTGTAGTTGAGCAGAAAATGAAAAAGTGAAAGCATTAGTTGCTCAGTTGTGTCTGACTCTGCAACCCCATGGACTGTAGCCCTCCAGGCTCCTCTGTCTATGGAATTATCCAGGCAAGAATACTAGAATGGGTAGCCATTCCCTTCCACCTGGGAATCTTCCCAACCTAGGGATCAAACCTGGGTCTCCTGAATTGCAGGCAGATTCTTTATATTCTGAGCCACCAGGTAAGCCTAGTTTAGCAGAGAAAACATATAAATTGAGCTTTTCTAAGCTACCTTCTATTACCCATGGCATGTAGAACTCAAATGTGGCTGAGAATCTGTTTGGAGAACTTGGTAAAGAGGATATGCCAACTTGGGGTGGGATGAAGGCACAGAGGACCGCCTGGACCAAGGCCAAATATAGGTCTTAGCTCAATTCCAGAGGAATCACAGATGAGGCGAGACTGCCAGCGATGGTTACAATCCCCAGAGGGGCCCAAGGGGACCTAAGTAAGCATATGCTATTCACCGATGTTAGTCATGAATGCCTGAAAGCCTAGTAGTGACCAGCTGGACAAAGGACATCACTGTGGGGCCCCGAAGAGCAGTGTGTGTGTGTTTTCAGTCACTCAGTCATATCTGACTCTTTGCAACACTATGGATTGTAGCCCACCAGGCTCCTCTGTCCATGGAATTTTTCAGGTGGATCTTTCCAATCCAGGGATCAAACCCATGTCTCTTGCCTCTCTTGCATTGGCAGGTAGATTGTTTATCTCTGGCATCATCAACTCTCTCTAGGGTATGTCTAATTTTCCTTCCTGACTATTGGCCCTAGTAACCCCAGGCCTAACATCAGATACAGAAGTGTAGCCTTAAATGGACCAGCCCCCATGACTGTGAAAGGCCTTATCCCTGTCATCAGCCTCTTACTCTCTGTCACTCATGGCTCTACTACTCAGATCAAACCCTGACTAACAAAGAAATTAGTAACACTGGAAGTGGTTTCAGAGAAACATAGCTTTAAGGATGTGTTCTCTGAAGAGGCTTTGGGGTTTGGGGAATTGTCTCCTTGATCTGATTAGATTTAAAGGCATGGGTTATTCTATTTTCAGTAGAAAAGGAAACCCTGGTAGGTAGCCCATGACATGCTAAGGCAGCACTTATGTTATCACCTATCACCTGAAGACGTGTATAGTCAATTGCCAGTAGAAGTCAAGTCTTCTTTGTGACAAAGCAGCTGTGTCATAGAATATTTTAGTAAAAATAAGAAATATAATGAAGTTAGTTAGATGCTTCTTAGCATGGTGGAGAACTTGAAACAGAGACAAGGGTGAGTTCGGGGCTCTAAGTTGCCAACTCACATTTTAATGTGGACAGATGGGCAAATCCTGACCTTAAACTGCTAAATTCTACTGAGTCTTTTTTGCAGGAAGGAGTATTCCTTCCTCCCATTTCTAAGGAGATTAGTCTCCCCTCACCTGAAGGACTTGAAATGGAAAACCCTGAGGCAGTTGCCTTGAAGAAGACTACTGACCTTTCAGACCTATGCTCATGTATTCTCACTACTTCTAGACTTAGAACCAGACTCAAGTCCCGGCAGGCCCATGGGTGATATACAGAACTGATGACATGAGAGTATGCAACATACACAAAAAGAGTTGCACGATTTTGCCCATTTTTACTGACAGAACCCTGAGGAAATGTATGGGACTGAATCCTAGGGGTGATGGATCAGAGTAGAAGGATTATAATGTTGGACACGACCTAACTCATTGTGATGAGTGTAACTAAATAGAGATTCTGGATTCAAAATACTAGCTCAAGCAGCGAAGAGTATCTGGGAAGAGCTCTAAGGTGGGTTGTTGATTGAATGTTGGAGGCAAAGTTGGCCTATCCCCAATAAAATGCCAGAACTTCTTTGAAACACTATAGAGCAGAGGTTTTTACAATATAGTCCACTGAACCTTGGAAGTCCCCATCACCCTGTCACAAGATCAGAACTATTTTTGTAATAATATCATGATGTTATTTGTCATTTTTTAATATGTTGATAGTTCCACTAATGGTGAAAAAGCAACAGTGGGGTAAAGCTGCTAGCATGTAAGCAAGAACCAGGCAGGATCACTCAACTACACCAGTCATTATATAGTCGTCACTGCCACACACTCCCAATTAAAAGGAAAATATCAGTTGCATTTAAGAATATCCTTGATGAAGTAGTAAAAATATTAAATTTCAACCCTCGAATGCACATCTTTTTAATATTCTGTTTAATGAAGTGAGAAGTGCATATAAAGCATTACGGTTGCCTGAGAAAGAGCCCTTGTATGACTGAGTTGTAAGCTGAACTAGCCAGCTTTTTTTCTCACGGGATGCCATACTTTACTTGATAGTGTGACTGACAAATTATCAACATTTTCTTAACATTTTCATGTTCCTTCAATGAAAATAGTGGGCAGAATTTGTTAACAGTAAAAATTTGAAAATTCCACTGAAAGTTGCAAGTTATGGAAATTTGTATCTGCCACCCTATACTCAACAGTTTTTCAGTTTCTGATATTAACAAATGTAACTTTTAATAGTGTAGAATAAAATGTGTTAACATTTAGAAGCCTTCAAATTTAGTGAACCAATATTTTGCAAATGACGTTACAATAGCTTAAAAGATCCATTGAAAGTTCAAGATAGACCAGTGGATTTTAACCAAGTGAAAGATGTTTCATTGATGAAATTTGTTTCATACTGTAACGAACATTTATCAAGTTTTGGTGTAGCATCAAACGAATATTTTTAAACTCAGTTTTAATTTCTAATATGATACAGAACAGTTGATATAACCCAAATAAGCAAAAACTCTTTGGAGTTCCCAATAATTTCTAAGGATGCCAGGGAGTCTGAAATCAAAAGTTAAGCTGCCAAAGAGAAAGGTATCCAAAGGTTTAATGAGATTTGAATTCTAGAGTAGATTTATTCTCTAAGACCTGTGCCTTCCAAATATGTTCCCCAAGAGAGTCCAGAGGACACTGCTTTTACCAAGGCTGTAAGAAATATATTCATGAAGGAGACACTCCAGTTCAATTCAGTTCAGTCGCTCAGTCATGTCTGACTCTGCAATCCCGTAGACGGCAGCCCACCAGGCTCCCCCGTCCCTGGGATTCTCCAGGCAAGAACACTGGAGTGGGTTGCCATTTCCTCCTCCAATGCATTAAAGTGAAAAGGGAAAGTGAAGTCGCTAATTCGTGTCCAACTCTTGTGACCCCATGGACTGCAGCCTACCAGGCTCCTCCGTCCATGGGATTTTCCAGGCAAGAGTGCTGGAGTGGGGCACCAGTGCCTTCTCTGAAGGGGACACTAGCATCCTTTATCTGCTCTGTATTGCCGTCTAACTGTTCTCCCTGAATTCAGTGGGGTGATAGGATCCAGGAATGGCAAGAGCTAAGTGGCAATCACCAAAGACAGGTAGATATAGTCACTATAATGGGCAACAGGGCTAAAACAATAAATAGAAGCATTTGAGCCTCAGAGGTCAAAGGCATTGGTTAGTTGATCGTGGTGTCCCTAGAACTAAATACTGAATAGACGGGCAGTCTGCTAAAGGCTTATTTGATTTGTAAAAGCAGAAAAACTCTAGGTTTGTTCAACAGAACTATGACTTGAATCACCACAATAGAGACTTGCAGCCCCTCCTTCAGTTTTTAGACTTGAGCCAGTTCACAAATCCAGAGCCCCTTAAATGAAGAGGCTCTGAGCCCTCTTGAGCAAATCCCCTTTACACAGTCAAAAATGTATATTGTAAATTATCTTCCTAGATGTCCCTTGCCTATACCCCAGCTCTCCAGGGACTTTACACTGTCTTAATTAGTCATTATTTTTCCATCCAAATCATTCCAGGATAGCAAATCATTGCCCAGTTATGCAAGACCCCGCTTAGGCCAAGAAAGGGAACACAGATCTCTACAAACACTGGGCACCACAGCATCCACAAGATCCATGCTGGACCACCCCTTACCTTTGTGAGCATACTTCACTTTGTCTCTACCTCCTCTCCCCCACATCTCTCTATTTTCTCTGTACATTCTTCTGCTTCTGCCTTGTCTCTGCCCTCAAGGTCTTTTTCTGTTAGCGTAGTTGGTGGCAGGTCTGTCCCAGATGAGAGGGATATCTTATATATTTGGAACTGAGAAGATACAGGCAAGATATCAAGACCATCAATGTCATGTCTTTATCAGCCTCAACTTCACCTTCCATCCCAAAGTGAAGCTACAACATAAGAACCTTCCAGCTTATACAGAATTGAGGGTCCTGCTAAAGGGCTAGCACCGCATCTCTCTCGTGAAGGAACTGGTTTATAGGAGCTCAGGAAATGTGTGTTGAGTGAATGGGTGTGTGTTCATTCTCAATCTTGATGGATGTGAGTGTGGTAGAGATCAGTGCCCAGAGCACCTGAACACTACACATTTGTAGCTGGAGAACCCCAACTCGATACCTCATATGAGAAGGTATAGTACATGTATTTCTAAAATAAGATAGAAAGATATACGCCTAAGTATATAGTTAGGATATATAAATGACAATAAACTGAAATTTCAGCCCCCCACACTAGGGCCCTCAGTTCAGGCCTTCTATAATCTGAGTTTTCGATGCCGCTGAGGATACATCCCTTTAAGTATCAAATATTTTTATTGAACTATTTTGAAATTATAGATGTATTTATTCTCATTTGCTATATATTAATATATATATATACTCTTAACCAAAGCCTGTTGCTCATAATTCTGTATGTTCTGAATATCAAATTATGACATTAAATATTGTTTAATGTAGTAGTCTAGTTCTGTAGCAATTGGATATGTCCACAAATTAGTCAAGGCTAAGATTCTGTCTCAAAGAATAATTCTATATGTAGACACTGAACTGAACTAAATGTCCTTCTAATTCTTTACATTCAGGTCAACAATTGAAGGCTATGTCTATTCTGTGGCTACTTCATGTCAGGCACTGTGCCAGGGGCTGGGTAGAGTTCTCAGTCCACATGGAAGTTTCTTTATGAGACAGAAGGTGGGAAGGAGTCCTGGGAGCCTTTTCCTCCATAATCAGTTTGTCCAATACCTCGTCCAAACGGAACTGTGACCAAATGTCTTTTCCAAGATTCTTTTTCATTGCTCTGTTTTTCTTGGAGAAAAAGTTTTCGTGTCAGCAGCAGCAGCAACTCTTTCGATGTGTTGAGTGCTTATGCTAATCAGTAATCTGGCACCAGTTTACTGATTCTTTTGCCTGATTATTTATTATTTATAGAGTGTGGTAAGTGCAGATGGCATTTTGCAAAGCACAGAACTCTGAGAATGAAACCCCAGCCTCAAGGCGTTGACTGTCTAATTTAGACATAAACAAAACACTGAATAAACAGACATCTAGTTGAGTTGGTGTGGCTGTAATGGAGGAAAAAATTGGGAGACCAAGAAAAGGAAGTGAGGTTTATAGAAGGGTATGAAGGGAGAAAAAGGAGCATGAAAAATGTGAGCCATTTCAAGAAGTATATAAGCAATATTACCAAAGCGAGATGTTAAAAAAGAAACAAAAGGAGCAAAGCAAAACTGAGGACAGAGTCCCAGGAGAAAGGTCTCAATGAAATTTCCTGGTAGCCTCTTTTGGTTGGAGAGATGAGAGGCAGGGATGTCCAGTGAAGAAAACTTTAATGATCCTGTACAAAGATGACAAGATCATGAACTGTAGTGTTTAATATCTAGAAAGAAAGAGATAAAGATGACAATCAAAAGTGTAGAAGACTTGGAGGGAGTCTTAATGCAAAAAAATAGGAAAAGAAATGGACAGTTCAGAAATTAGTTTCCAGAGTGTGCCTAGGGAGATGGCCACCTCCATTAACTGGCCATCTACACCTAATTTTAACTTTTTAGGTTCAGAAACTTCCTCTTATTGATTCATGCCAACATGATCCTACTTGCAATATCTTATTTAAGTTAATGAAATTCATAAAAAGCTCTTACATAGACATGAATTTATTTGTATTGATTCTGAGTGGATGATATAGGTTGAAACTAACTGGGTAGAAAAAATGAACCACAAAAGGATTAAGCATAAGAGGGATGGAATGGCTATTGATATCAAATAAAATAAGCTTCAAGATAAAACAGTTCCAGAGATAAAGAGAGACATTTCATAATGATAAAAGGAATTTATTGCCGAGGTCCAGCCTCGGCGGGTCCAGGGGTCTTGAGGGATGAGTGGCGTCACGCGTCGGCGGAAGAACTGAGCTGAGTCGATGTGGTGATGGAGCAGTCTCTCTCGTTTATTGTTGGTTTACAGTTTTATAGCCAAAAGACATCCCCATTACATCATTACATCTCCTATCATTCTATACAATTTTTTGTTTTCTACCTTCCATAGCAACCTAATCATTGAGCTCATTCCCCAAACTATCATGAAACATTCCCCTTGCAGAAGTCAGATTTCTATGTAATTAGATTTAACAATAGTATGTTTACCATTTGAATGTCTTCAGTATGCTTCATTCAATCATGATAAGTACATCAATCTAAGTAGAAAGGTTACATTTCTCTTATCAGGTGCAACTGTGTAGGAACTAGAGGGAAGGGCTAAAGCTTGAAACTGTTTTATTTTAGTAACCTACTCTGGTTCTTATGAGGAAAGAGGAAAGAGGACAAAGAAACAGTTTAGAAAGAGGAAAGAGGACTAAGACAGTTTAGAAAGAGGAAAGAGGACTAAGAGACAGTCTAGCAGCACTGCTTTAGCAATAAAACCCTATTAACCTTAACTACTATAATGAATTCCTATGTCTACTCTATCCTAAAGCAATCAATATCTCCAACTATGCTGGCCACAGTTTTGAGCATTCCTAAATCCCATTCCAGCCCGGTTTCTTTAAGGAAGAGAGCCTCCTCCGTGGAGTGGTCGGGAGAGTGGGAGGTGGAAAGGTGACCCAAGTACAAGCCTTTCTGGTGGTGGCCTTGCCATGACCCCCAGAGAACTCCTGGTAAACTTCCCAGTAACTAGTAGGAGGTGTTGTCCTTTCATTCCTCCTTAGCCCCCAGGGAAGGTGATCCACCTTCCCAGATCCTCTGGTCGATAAGGTCTGGGGGGATTATCTCAGGACTAAATCTTTCCAACTGGGACTGACCTACTGAGATGAGCCAATGTTCCGAGCATGGACAGAACTCCCAAGAAAAATACCAGGGGGGGCCTAGCCCGGGATGCCCCCATAAAGAAAGTCAGCTTTGCAATTTCTTTCTTAGTCTCGTGACCTTGTCATCCGAGCAAGGGG
>ML664161.1:44310204-44549176 GCA_007570785.1 Antilocapra americana | reverse complement strand
CTCGTGACCTTGTCATCCGAGCAAGGGGGCATCCTGATGGCTCCCAGAAGTTTATCATACAGGAAGGCATAAAATAAGAAGTGGAAATATACAAAGCAAAAATGGATGGAATGAAAGCACAAATAGACAAATCCACAGTCATAGTTGGATATTTTAATTCATTTATTAGAACAAATTTCTATTTCCTTTCTCAGCAGTTTCTAGAACAAGACAAAAAATTAGTGAAGACATAGTTTATTTGGACAATACTATTGACCACCTTAAATGAATTGTTTTAGAACATCTCACCCAACATCTAGAGAACTCACACATTCTTTTTAAAAATTGGTGATAGTTCTTACCTCAAAGTTTGTACAGGTTTCCTGTAGAATAAAGTTTGCCTATAATGCAGCAGAACATTTCAATATTATTCAAATCTAAAGTCTCTGCATCCAAAGTGATTACAATTTACCTTACATTTGTTGCAGTCTTTCTGATTTTCTGGTAGTAGTTCTAGGTTCCCCAGGTAAGACCTGAGAAATACTTTTATAAAACCTACAAATTTTCTTTGAGGGTGAATTGTTTTCAAAGACTATATTGCTAATGTTAATTTCTTATATAAACAGAACTTTCATTTTCTAGCACCAGAATGAAACATTCTGTGCCTGAGTCCTAGAAGACCTAGGTTCTTGTCACTCCCTACCACCTCTGCAAACATACACACACAACTTCCTAGCCATGTGACTTTGGACACATGACCTTGTTAAGCCTGACTCAGTTTATCTCCAGAATTCTTAGTTAGGACTATAGTGAAATTCAACTGATAGCCTGTATGAAACTTTTTTATAAACTATGAAATATTATCCAAATATGCAGCAGTATTTCCCTTCTGCTAATATTAGTTGGGATAACTATTCTCTCAAGAAAGGGAAATTGGGACGGGGTATCCTGCTGTTGCCTTTGAATACATGTGTGTCAAGCCTAATATGAGCAGAAGTTGCATGATGAGAGAAGAAAGTCAAGGCTGCAGGGTTTATTTGAAAGTAAGACATGTGAGAACATTAGATTTCATAACACAGGAAAGATTATAAAAGGTATAACGGGCAGCTTTTTAAGTTTGCACAAAGAGACAAGGGGAAAACTTGAGCATGAAAATAAGAATAAAACAAATGGAAATTTTGTTGAAGGACATGTTGGGTGGCATTGGTCTTACAGAAAGATGGGTAGATTTCAGCTTAGGAATGATGAATTTTAGACCTTAGTCTATCCTGGAATTTCTGAGTAACAAGAAGTTTCTGAGTAACCTTGTACTAATGATTTAATTTCTCCAAACCAATTTCTCCATCTGAGAGCTGAGGGTAATAACAGAGGCCACCTACTACAGTCCTGAGGTTTGATTAATGTTTACAAAATGCTCTGAGCAATTTGGTGGGATAGGGTTTTTAAGACTACAGCATATTATTTAGAAAAGTGAAAGAACATTATTAGAGAAGACTTGGGGCATCTCCCTTCATGTAGCGTTTCCATGAGATTCCTTTTTTTGTCTTATAAGGAAAGAAAACCAAGTTGGAGATGACTAATTCCACAGGCTAATCTCTTCCTTTAATGTTCTCTGGACACACTCTTCTCCTAAATGAGCACATTGGGATGTTGTCGTTCGAATTTCCTCATGAGTATAAATGCATTCTTTCCTAGAAATACGATAGTGAGTTTTGCGAGCTGCTGGCTGTGATCCCAGAAGTCAGATGTTCTTGATCCCTGGCTTTACCTTGGGCTTTGTGCAAATCACAGTGCTGTTCAACTTCCTCTCCTCATATGTACAAGTAGAATAAAAACACCACTCTCTGGGAGGTCAAGTGAAAATTAATTAGCTGTGTTTTCTTTAAGTTCCTCTCCATTGATATTTCAGCACTCTCTGTGTCATTAATTGGAACAGTGCTTTCAGACATTACTTCTCTCCCGTGACCACAATGTTGTCAGTGGAAAAGGATATGAAGGAATCTGGGAAGTTTACTAATCACTGCAGTTTGGGGATTCTGGCGACATTTCCTAAGCTTTACATTTTAAAAAGGCACAAGAGACTTTTGCTAGATCTGTTAGATACTTCAAGCTGAGTGTTAGATTAAAAACACCAAAAATTTTATTCCTTTTCTCTCTTTTCACCTTTCTTTATTTGTTGATATTTATTTCTGATATTCTCTGGATTTTACTCTTTCTCTCTCTCATTTCCCTCAGTTTTAGGGAATTTATGAAAATGGAAGTTTCTCTGAGTGTTTTAACAGAGTTAGCCATCTCGCA
Source organism: Antilocapra americana (assembly GCA_007570785.1). Lineage (NCBI taxonomy): Eukaryota > Metazoa > Chordata > Mammalia > Artiodactyla > Antilocapridae > Antilocapra > Antilocapra americana. The sequence continues at coordinate 44,546,899 of ML664161.1, read as the reverse complement.
GCCTTGCTGGGAAATAAAGCACTTTTAAATACCAGTGTCAGCCAGCTCATTAGCGTCCTCCTCCCCTTACCTCTTTTGCATTGGGTCACTAACAAGTTACAATGTTTTTCTCTTTCCTGTCCAGTCGCCCTTGTTTGGGGGTTTTGTCCTCGTCTTCCTCACTTCTGCTTTGCTTGCTCGTCTTAAGACTGGATTGCCCCCGCTGCCACCCCTGTCATCACTCCCCAGCAGACAGAAAGGCTAAAATGTCAAAAGATGCCTCGGTTGCCTCTGACAAAAGTGCAGATCAGCTCTGAAAAGGAATAAATATGATAGGGGGCACAATAATAACAGTGTGCACTTGTTAACTACAAAAATCCAGCAGGAGCTGGGGGCAGGGAGGGAGGGAACTGTGGAGAATAGAAGCTGCCTGGGCAGGAGCCCCCCGGGGAAGGAGTGGAGGAGGGTCCTCCAGCAGCAACCATCAATTCTACGGGCTGGTTTTGTTTTGTTTTGTGAGGTCTGAGCTGAGACTCAGCTGATGGGGCAGAGGGGTGGCCAGGGCGTGAATAAGGGATTTTACCCAAACCAGTGACTCTGAATGGAGGTCTTGGGCTCCGTCGAGGGGGCCTCGGCAGTGGGAGCTTGAAAAGAGGGTCTTTGGGTTGCTGGGGTGGGTGGGAGTTGAGTGGGGGCTGGGGGGAACATTTTGAGGTGGGAGGGGTAGGGAGAAGGAGGAAAATAGCACAATAATGGGAAAAAGGAGGCCAGCTTCTGCACTCTCATTTCTGACAATGAGTCCCATGTGGTTCTCTTTATCTCGGCCATTCAGGAGTCAATAGAGAGAGCTTTTTTTATGTTCAACTCTGAGTGTACAGCCCCTCCAACCCCCCATTTCTCACACACACACCCCTAAAAGTGTGGGATACAGAGCAAGACACTAGAAATATTTGAAAAGCTATTCCCTTAGCTGCAGATTTGCTGCTTTCTTGTCCCCTGGCCAGAACTACCATGTGGGACATTCAGTCCACAGTTATTCCTGCCACTACACTGATCATCGTCTCCTGGCATCCCCACACTCAGCCTCTAATCTTTCTTTCCTGTGTCAGGCACCCTTCCTCGCCTCCTTCCATGGAGTCCTTGGTCCTTGACTCCTTTGGAAGACATGAGTCATAGGATGACAAGTAAAGCAGAGCTCCATGATGGAGCGATGGTTACATTTAACCAAAAGAAGCAAAAACACAGATGGGCGCAAACCCAAGCCTAGACTCTAGACTGGTTCAGTGTAAAGAAAACAACAGACAACAAACAACAACATTGTTTTTGATGGTGGACTTCTGTGAAATGGTAATCCCCAATTAGAGAGACCCCTATCAATTTGTCCTATGACTATCTCTGAGGAGACTGCAGCTTGTGAAGCTAATCCGATAGAAAACAATTTGCCCAGTTTTCAGAGAATATTGTTGTGGATTCTCATCAGGTATGGGAGTGAATAGGTAGATGCAGAATTCTTAATCAGGGACGGAAGTTTTAGAAATATAGGCTCTCGGCCTCATCTCTACAAGATTCTGACTCAGTACTCTGAAAGCGGCTCAGGGCTTGTGAGTTTCTCTGTGTGTGTGTGTGTGTGTGTGTGTGTGTGTGTGTGTGTGTGTTGGATCAGAGGCATTAGTCGAATAATAGTCACTAGACACTAGTCCATTGCTGGGCAGATGGTTGATTTCTTGACTCAGGTTCATCTGACTAGGGGAAGGCTTTCTGCTACCAAGCAGTGTGGGTGAATGAAAGAAATGGGAAGGAGGAAGTGATCACTTTCATTACCAAACAATGATGATAAGGGGAAAGGAGTAATTGAAAATGACAATAAAATCAAACAATTGCTCAGTGCCACACAGTTCCTTCAAGAATTAGAAGGGAAGTGAGATTTGGCTGTCTTAAGTTACTTGTCCAAGGTCACATAGCTGGTGAGTTGCAAAGCCAGAATGCCTTCCCAGGCTTGCATGGTCTGGACAGCATGCTCTAAAGTGGGAGGAGACCTCAAGAGTGGGATGGGAGCGAGGGAGCACTGGAAAGCAGATTTCTGGATAGCAGATTTCTGGATGGCTGAGAGGAATGCTCCTAAGGGCTGGTCATGCACTCAAAAGCTGTGATCTGTGAAATGGCTCCTGGGTAATGCATTCTCATCAAGGGCTCCATGATGATTGTTCATAATACTGTATTACATATTTGAAAGTTGCTGGGAGAATAGATCTTAGAAGTTCTCATCATGAGGGAAAAAATGATGACTATGTGGAGTGATCAGGTCAGTTCAGTAACTCAGTCGTGTCCAACTCTTTGCGACCTCATGGACTGTAGCACGCCAGGCTTCCTTGTCCATCACCAACTCCCGGAGCTTACTCAAACTCATGTCCATTGTGCTGGTGATGCCATCCAACCATCTCATCCTCTGTAGTCCCCTTCTCCTCCTGCCTTCAATCTTTCCTAGTATTAGGGTCTTTTCCAATAAGTCGGTTCTTCGCATGAGGTGGCCGAGACATTGGAGTTTCAGCTTCATCGGCAGTCCTTCCAATGAATATTCAGGGTTCATTGCCTTTAGGATTGAATTGTTGGATCTCCCTGCTGTCCAAGGGACTCTCAAGAGTCTACTCCATCATCACAGGTCAAAAGCATCAGTTCTTCATTGCTCAGCTTTCTTTATAGTCCAACTCTCACATCCATACATGACTACTGGAAAAACCATAGCTTTGAATAGATGGACTTTTGTTGGCAAAGTAATGTCTCTGCTTTTTAATATGCTGTTTAGGTTGGTCATAATGTTTCTTCCAAGGAGCAAGTGTGTTTTAATTTCATGGCTGCAGTCACCATCTGCAGTGATTTTGGAGCCCCCCAAAGATGAAGTCTCTCACTATTTCCATTATTTCTCCATTTGCCGTGAAGTGATGGGATCAGATGATATGATTTTCATTTTTTTTAAATTTTCTGTACTTTATTGTGTTGGTTTTGCCATACAATGACATGAAACCGCCATGGGTTTACATATGCTCCCCCTCCAGAACCCCCCTCCCTCCTCCCTCCTGATTCCCTCCCCCGGGACATCTCAGTGCACCAGCCCCGAGCATCAACCTTGGGCTGGCGATTGATTACACATATGATAATTAACATGTTTCAATGTCATTCTCCCATATCATCCCACCCTTGCCCTCTTCCACAGAGTCCACAAGTGTGTTCTATACAAGTGCGTTCCTTTTTCTGTCTCGCATGCAGGGTTCTCGTTGCCATCTTTCTAAATTCCATATATATGCGTTAGTATACTGTATTGTTGTTTTTCCTTCTGGCTTACTTCACTCTGGATAATAGGCTCCAGTTCCGTCCACCTGAGTAGAACTGATTCAAATGAATTTTTTTTTAATGCTGAGTAATATTCCATTGTGTATATGTACCACAGCTTTCTTATCCATTCGTCAGTTGATGGGCATCTAGGTTGCTTCCATGTCCTGGCTATTGTAAACAATGCAGCGATGAACATTGGGGTACACATGTCTCTTTCAATTCTGGTTTCCTCAGTGTGTATGCCCAGCAGTGGGATTGCTGGGTCATATGGCAGGTCTATTTGCAGTTTTTTAAGGAAATCTCCACACTGTTTTCCATAGTGGCTGTACTAGTTTGCATTCCCACCAACAGTGTAAGAGGGTTCCCTTTTCTCCACATCCTCTCCAGCATTTATTGCTTGTAGATTTTTGGATGTCAGCCATTCTCACTGGTGTAAAGTGGTACCTCATTGTGGTTTTGATTTGCATTTCTCTGATAATAAGTGATGTTGAGTATCTTTTCATGTGTTTGTTAGCCATTTTTATGTCTTCTTTGGAGAAATGTCTGTTAAGTTCTTTGGCCCACTTTTTACAGCCACTTGTAAAAGAATGAAACTAGAACACTTTCTAACACCATACACAAAAATAAACTCAGAATGGATCAAAGATCTAATCATAAGACCAAAAACTATAAAACTCCTAGAGGATAACATAGGCAAAACACTCTCCGACATAAACCAAAGCAGGATCCTCTATGACCCACCTCCCAGACTATCGGAAATAAAAGCACGAATAAACAAATGGGACCTAATTAAAATTAAAAGCTTCTGCACAGCAAAGGAAACTATAAGCAAGGTGAAAAGACAGCCTTCAGAATGGGAGAAAATAATAGCCAACGAAGCAATGGACAAACAATTAATCTCAAAAATATACAAGCAACTCCTGCAGCTCCATTCTAGAAAAATAAATGATTTTCATTTTTTGAATGTTGAGGGTTCTTTTTTTTTTCATGCTGCAAAAAGCTTTATTGTTTCCGTTTGGTCCAAGGCTTGAGAGAGGGCTCCAGGGTGTTAAAAAGATGCCTAGTAGCTGCAGAGAGGGGCTTCGGGCAGCCCTGATGTTAGGTGGGTTCTTCAAAGGCCACTGGTCTCCAGAAGCTCCTAGTTGTGCTTGAGGGTGAGCCTTTCGAAGAGATTCTCTCCCAATCCAGCCTGGGGACCGGCCAGCCTGCGGAGGTTGGTCAGGTGGTCACCCATCTTCTTGATGAGTTTCACTTCCTCGTCTAGGAAGTGGTTCTCCAGGAAGTCACAGATGTGGTGGTCTCCGCGGGCAGAGGCCAGGCCATGCAGATCCAACAGGGCTTGATTCAGGTTCTTCTCTACGAGAAGGGCGGCTTCCATAGCATCCTGGGTTTTACCTACTCATCTTGAGATGGCTTCTGCACATCCAGGAAGAGGGCGTGGCCACCACGCTGGTTTTGCAGTTTGAAGAGGCGCTCTGTGCTGTCACGCTTCTCCTTGGCCAATTCGCGAAAAAAGTGACCCACACCCTCCAAGGCCACATCGTCGCAGTCAAAATAGAAGCCCAGAGAGAGGTAGGTGTAGGAGGCCCGCATTTGCATGTTAACCAGGCAGTTGACTGTAGCCTCCACCTTGGTAGAATAATTCTGACGAATCTGGGAGCTCATGATTGGTCAGTAATAAGGAGTTAAAAAATGGTGGCTGGTCTTGGTGATCGCGGATAGCTGAGTGGCTGACTTCGGAGGTTGCGACTGGAAAAAAGGTTGGAGGGTGGTTGGAGGCTAGAGCAATGGGCATCCCTGGGTCTGTTCCATCCAAGCACTGTTGAAGCAAGAGACAGATCCGCGGGGCTGCAGAGCACACTTCCTGAATGTTGAGTTTTAAGCCAGCTTTTTCACTCTCTTCTTTCACTTTCATCAAGAGGCTCTTTAGTTCTTCTTCACTTTCTGCATAAGGGTGGTGTCATCTGCATATCTGAGGTTATTGATATTTCTCCCGGCAATCTTGATTCCAGCTTGTGCCTCATCTAGCATGGCATTTTGCATGATGTACTCTGCATTTAAGTTAAATAAGCAGGGTGATAATATACAGCCTTGATGCACTCCTTTCCCCATTTGGAACCAGTCTGTTGTTCCATGTCCAGTTCTAACTGTTCCTTCTTGACCTGCATACAGGTTTCTCAGGAGGCAGGTCACGTGGTCTGGTATTCCCATCTCTTGAAGAATTTTCCATAGTTTGTTGTGATCCACATAGTCAAAGCCTTTGGCATAGTCAATAAATCAGAGGTAAGTGTTTTTTCTGGACCTCTCATGCTTTTTCAATGATCCAGCGGATGTTGGCAATTTGATCTCTGGTTCCTCTGTCTTTTCTAAATCCAGCTTGAACATCTGGAAGTTCACAGTTCACATACTGTTGAAGCCTGGCTTGGAGAATTTTGAACATTTCTTTTCTTTGCTAGCGTGTGAGATGAGTGCAATTGTGCAGTAGTTTGAACATTCTTTGGTATTGCCTTTATTTGGGATTGGAATGAAAATTGACCTTTTCCAGTCCTGTGGCCATTGCTGAGTTTTCCAAATTTTCTGGCATATTGAGTGCAGCACTTTCACAGCATTGTCTCTCAGGATTTGAAATGGCTCAACTGGAATTCCATCACCTCCACTAGCTTTGTTTGTAGTGATGCTTCTTAAGGCCCACTTGACTTCACATTCCAGGATGTCTGGCTCTAGGTGAATGATCACGCCATCCTGATTATCTGGGTAATGGAGATCCTTTTTTAATAGTTCTTCTGTGTATTCTTGCCACCTCTTCTTAATATCTTCTGCTTCTTTCAGGTCCATACTATTTCTGTCCTTTATTGTGCCCATCTTTGCATGAAATGTTCCCTTGGTATCTCTAATTTTCTTGAAGAGATCTCTAGTCTTTTCTATTCTATTGTTTTCCTCTATTTCTTTGCGTTGATCACTGAGGAAGGCTTTCTTATCTCTCCTTGCAGTTCTTTGGAACTCTGATTCAAATGGGTATATCTTTCCTTTTCTCCTTTGCCTTTTGCTTCTTTTCTTTTCTAAGCTATTTGTAAGGCCTCCTCAGACATGGAGTGATAGATGTTAACTAATCTTATGGTGGTGATCATTTTGTGCCATAATGTTATATACTTTAGACTTATGCTATATGTCAATTATATCTCTGTACAGCTGGGCAGAGAGGGGAGAGTAAATAATTCTCTTAAAGACCTCCAAATTTCTCATCTCTCACAAATCTCATTTCTTGCTCTGCTGGGTGAAGTATCCTATGCCAGGCATAGAAGGAAGATGAGTACTGCTTTTACATCTATCTGAGCAAGGAAATGAATGTAGTTTTCAGATCTGTCACACATGATAAGGAAAATCACAGTTACCCTTTCCTTAGCTCCATTTTCATTGTTTTGAAGGTACAGCTGTGTGACTTGGCTATGAATATTGGGGAGAATGTGAAAAAGGTAGGAGAGGGGACAACTCCCATCATGCCATCTAGCTGCTTCTTAACCAGCTGCCCTCCAACCAGCTCTTCACGATGTTTGAAGTCCTGACACACAGTGTGGATGCACTCGCTCACAGGGCTCAGATGGGCTTATCCTCTCCCTCCAAATACACTAAAGCTCTGTGAGGGCAGGAGCACTGCCTCACCCTTCTGCATCTGCAACATGTGCAAGCCTAGTGTGGAGCATATGCTGCTGAGTTCATTTGTTGGATTCCCAACAAGTACCTTTTAAGCTGGAATGCTCAGAGTGGATGTGTTCGCCCAGGTGACCATTCTGAGTCATCTTCCTCTTGTTGGCATGATCTAGTGTCTGATCACTCCAGCTGAGGTGTTTTAGCTCCGCATGGACTCAGCCAGTTACTTCAGTAATGCTGTCAGCTCCTTGCATTCTGGTGCCCACTTCACTCTTCCCAACCTGTTGTGTTAGTTCCACACACCCGAGTTAAGTCCACTGTCTTTAGATGTATATCTGTGCTTACTTGGTGTATTCATGCTCATCTCAACTGTTGTTTAGCAATGCTTCTTGTTCATCTATTGCTGATTACCTAATACAAGGGTCTGTCCAAATCTTTCCCATCCTTCCACTTTATCTCCAGACCCAGAGCTTGAAAGCAATCCCACATGTTATTTTATTGAAGTGGTGGGGCCCTGAGGAAATTGAATATTCCATCTCTGTACCCCTGTTCTTCCAGATATGTGGAAACAGAGTTGTTTGGCATTGTTTTTTGTTCAGAGGGATTTTTTTCAATATTTATAATATTCACTCCTTTACCAATGGTCCTTTCTCCTTCAGGCTTTTGCCTCCTCAAATTCCTGTCCCTCTGCAGTTTTTAGATACCATCAACTTTTTATTCTTTTTTTCCCTTCTCCTTAATCAATAAACAAGAAAATTTAATCACCACTGTAATAAAAGGCAATAAAAGCACTTGGCCTTACATTGCCCTTCAGTTTCCATCCTATTTTTCCTATAAATTCTAACTTTGTTTATGATTTGGTCACTCCTTAATCTTTTGTCATCTCGTTTCCTCCTTTTCACTCTGTGTGAGTGAAATAGTAACTGGACTGGATTTACCAAACTGGAAAGGGCAACAATAACTTTAGAGTCTTTCCTTGATCTCATCATACCTGTGCTCGGTTCTCTGCTGCATTTAATATTGTGGCCATACCCTCTTCCCGTCACTTCTTTAATACTCTGTGTGCCTGTTTCTTCTACTACTGCTGTTTCTCCATCCAGGTCACACATACAGATGATTCCTAAGGTTCTCAGATTCTGCATATTTTCCCTTGGCGATATCTTTCACTTACGAGCCTCTACTTATGACTATATTTCAGTAGGGTCACATCTCAGTAGGGACACACTGTCACACTTCCAGTTGCCTACTAGATTTTTCTATTTGTTCATCTTACTATTACTTAAAACTTAAGATATCTCAAGTTGAATTTATTTCCTCCACTAAACTGTTAATTTTCCTATTCTACTAACTTCAAGCCTCAAAGTCATTGCCTTTCCATGAACTATACTACCCCATCAGTCACTAAGACCTATGACTCCTTTAGATCAGCACTCAGTCCTATCTATTCAGTTCCCTTCACCACCATCCTAATTCTGGCCCTTAACTCTGACACTTTGACTGTGGAAATGAATCTATTAAGATACTTTTAATAAAAATATTTTTGATCTGTTAAAATTTATTTTTCTACTCAATACATCCAGCAGTTCCATGTAATTTACAGAATCAAGTCCAACCTTTGTCCACTCAAGACCTTTCTTAATCCAATCCCAATGCTGTGTTCCCACTGTTTCTCTCTTTATCATGTTTCCCTTAAACAAATACATCATTCCAGCAAGCTGTTCTGCTCATAAGCTCTCAAATACTTTATATTCCCTTGTATCCACACAATTGTTTTGTCCTTCCTGAGGCACTCATCCCTCTTCTTCCATCTCTGCTGGCCTAACCTTCCTTCAGATTTCAATTCAAATCTTTGTTTTCAGAATACCTTCTTTGACCATCTAAATCTAAATTCATCTATTCTTTCCTTTAAGTTCCTTTAAATCTCATAAATTCCTGGAAGCTTGTGAAATTATGTAAAATTACATTTTAGACTTAAAATTTTGCTTAATTTTAAAATTGTCTCTCTAACTAGATTGTCTGCTCCATTTGGATCTGGATCTTCAACTGATACCATGCTCAGACTTAGGAAATACTAACTATTCTCTTATGAGTTTCTGTGGATTTATAAACATAATTTGCCTCTGTAAATTAAGTTCCAAGTCTATGTGTTTATGAGAGCAAACATCTTTGATAGGATTAACTATGTACTGGTGGGGAGATTTTGTTGTACTTCTTTTCAAACAAAATCTTATTGATTGGCTACCAATGGAACTACATGTACCTTACCCCATCCTTTTTTTTTTTTTTTTTTGCCTTTCCTTTAGCAGGTGGAAAAGAAACAAGGTAGGTAGCTAGTCATGTTCTCTTTCAAGTAAACTCATTTTTTTCCCATTCAATGGCTAATTTCTTTCTTTAAGCTAAAATAAGTCCACTGTTTAAAAGAAAGAGAGAGAGAAATTTCATAATATAACCTGGCTCAAATATGTTAAAAAATATGGAAATTTATACCAGACAAACAGCTTTAGTATATCTAGATCATGAGTTAATTTACTGTTTCCTAGCACCACCTACACTCATTTACCAAAAAGGAAAGATATGAGAATCATAGATATAAATACATTTCTTTTCCTTATGTGAGGAATCAAAATCTTTGCTAATGAGACTTCACTTCTTTAATTCAAGTTAGAGTCAGTCCATCTTCACAAAGCTCTCTTCATTTCTTGCAAAGCTGATGAAGTAATTAATGTCTTGCAACTGAATCAGCATGTCAGTACACCAGGAACAAAGCCTTCACCTGAGAGCTTGTGAGAAACGTAGACTCTCAGGATACCCCTCAGAAGTGGCATCTTCCCAAGCTTTCCAATTGATTCACATTCACATGCAAGTTTGAAAAGCACTAGAGTAAAGCAGGTTTGATAATCAGACAGCCTTGGAAATTCATCTCAAATGGCGTGAATGGGACGCTTGTTTCTACAAGAATCTTATAGCAAATATGTGGGTATTGATAAACTGACAATACAGGATACCTCATCTTGCAGACCAAAGTGAAGAATAATGCCAAAGAGACCTGAAAAGACATGCCTACACCCTTCCTCCTGGGCTCAGGGAATCCCTCCAAGATTTACAGTCCACCCTCCAGCCCTCACTCATTTCTGTTACTTTACTCTCCTCCTGGACCTTCCCTCTCTGCCATTCTCCAGATGTCTGGTTTAGACAGGGTGGTAGTGAGTTCCTGCTGCTACCCTTTGTGTGCCTCTCAACACCCTGAATGAGGCCAGGGTGCAGGAGAGGAAGAACCTGAACATCTATGTAATCCAGAAATGAACTGTCCCCAGGAGCTTTTTTCTCTAGTACAAGTATCCCCAACCTCCAGGATCTAGTGCCTGATGATCTGAGGTGGAACCCATGCTTGAATCATCCTGAAACCATTCCCCCCTACCACTCTGGTCCATGGAAAAACTCTCTTCCGTGAAACCAGTCCCTGGTGTCAAAAGGTTTGGGGACTGCTGCTCTGGTATGTCATCTGCTACTGTCTTTACTCCGTCCTCTTTCTCAAACCATCTGAAGAAATGTATTTATTTCCTGATGGGATCTGTAATTTTCCTGTTAGGCTTTTCCTAAGTGTATCTTCATTTTGAATAGTAAAAAAACAAACAAAAAAAAGACTAGCATTCACATAAAAGAGCAGAAACAGCAAAGCAGGAACAGGCAAACCATTTTGGTGTGATGCTGAGTTCTCCTTAACCCTGAGAGCCATCAGTGACTTGCAAATGATTTTTTACTAATGCATTAATTTTCAACAAATATTAAGAGCTGCTTGTGCCAGGTGCTATCCTATGGAGTGCAGGTGTTGTGGTGAATGAAACAACGTCTCTTTGTCTTTCCACTGTAGATATTTGGTGTGGGTACGAAATGAAAGAGAGAATAAATATGAGTGAAACAAAACCCCTGGCCTCAAGTCTCCAGCATAAGTGGAATGATACAGGCACAGACATGAGGACAAAGCGGGAAATGAGGGAAAGTGGAGGAGAGGAAGGCAAGAAGTAGAGACAGAAGTCAAAAAGACATGGACGTGCTAGGAGATGCCAGCCACGGCCATCTTGGTGCAGTGGGCTCCCACCCAAGAAAGAGAGTACATTTCTTCTTCAGAGGGAGGAAAAGACACTAATCAGAAAGAGGCAAAAGAGGCTTTTAGTAACAAGAAAGCTTCTGGAGAAAGGAAGCTAGGAATCAGATTATAGCAAAGATATAAGTCAGAATTTTAAAGGTCAGTAATTTTCATATGTTGTAAGAAAACGTCAGAGCCTTCTGCTCTGAGAGTTCTCACAGTCCTTTGCAACAGTTACACAAACACATTGGGTATGAACATAGGATCTTATGTGTATATGATGTGTGTTGGGATCGTGGGGGGGCTCAGTGCTTGGGCAGAAGGAAAAAAGAAGGGAAGGCCATTAAAAGCCTTGCTGAGAAAGGTATTTCTTGTGCACAAAAAAGAATCCGGCCCCTCGCTCCCTACTGAGCCCATTTCTCCTGCCTTTGCCCGAGCTGTCAGGCATGAATCCCTGTAGCATTCCGTAACTAATTGACAGTAATGGGGGCCATTGGGAGTCTAAGAATACATGGGATTGCCCGGCATGCACTGGAAAGAAGGGGGGGCTACCTCGGGGGCAGCTGTGGGGAAAATAAAGGCTGTCTCGTAAACGTCTTTTAATGTGAAGGTAGGAGGTAGAATGTAGGGAGGAGCAGATTTAGACAAACTTCTACTTTAGCCTAAAAATAAAAGTTATAAATCCCCTATCTTATCGTGAGCTAATATCCCAGGATACTAAGTTTGCCACAGAGAAGAAACAGATGGAATTTCAATTAACCTCAGGGCCCCCTGTGAAATCTATATTGTACCCTCTGGATTTACAACATATTGTAATGTATGACTGCAGGCTCTGGAGATTCCATCGCAAATCAACCCTCTTTATTCCAGGGATTCAGAAAACAGCTACAAAGACCCACTTCAGAATCAAAAGTGGCCAACTTTTTACAACTTCATCCTCAGATTTTGAAATCAAAATTTTTTTTTTTACAACAGATCTTATTTATGTGAGGGGTCTCATGTTTGTTTTCTTTTAAGAGGGGACATTTATTTTTTCCTTCTATAAATGATAATGTTTCTGTGCTTAAACTGTTTAGCCCAAATAGAAAATTGGGCAAAAAAAATACACTATTATCACATCTTGAAGAATGATTCACCTGCAGTAGATTATCTCCCAAGGATTTTTACCTTTCTAGAATTTAGTTTTTAATAGTAAAAATAGTCAAAATGAAAGCAACTACCTCTGCTATGAATAGCACATGAAGTTGGAAACATTGAAATAACTTTTTTAAGAATTCCAACTTGTTTTTCAAAGCTAGAATTGTTTATCAGGTACCTGTGTGTGTGTGGTCACTCAGTCATGTCCAACTCTTTGTGACCCCATTAATTGTAGCCCATCAGGCTCCTCTGTCCATGAAACTTTCCAGGTAAGAATATTGGAGTGCGTTGCCACCTCCTACTTTAGGGGCTCTGCCCGACCCAGGGATAGAACCTGTGTCTCTTGAGTCTCTTCTGCATTGGCAGGCACATTCTTTACTACTGTGCTACCTGGGAAGCCCCTTATCAGGTACCTACAGACTTACAACTTTGATTTCGCTTTGCTTTTCTTGTATTACTGGCTTTGCTGTCTGTATTTGTTTTTCATTTCACAATTAATATTTGCATAAGCATTCATCTTTTCACACACAAAAAAAGTTTTCAAATTGATTTTGGCCTTTTGATAAGTTTTCAGCACATTTTTCTTAGCATAGGGCTTTTCTCTAAAATTGTACTTCATCTCAAATCTTTCATGACCTTCTGCAGAGATGAGTTTCTTCCATGCAGTAGTACAGACTCTTTCTCTCCAGGTTGCTGCTCTATTGTCCAGCATCATTTTATAGATTTTCCCCTGAACTCCTGGGGAATATATCTAGGAATCCAGATAACCAAAGACCTATGCTTTGAGAAAAAGTCATTTTGGAGAACTGAAATGTGTCTTTTTTTAAAAAAAGACTAGGGGTTGAAATGATGTGAAGTGTCTTCCTCTCTAAGGTCACTACGGGAAACTGAGGACCAGAGGGTTGTCCTTGTAAACACTATCTAGGGACTCAGATGCTGAGAGCTGGAAGGACTAGGGAAGAGATGTCATTTAGGCAGCAAAGAGATTGTGTGTCCCCACTCTTCAGTTTCATGGAAGTAAATAAGCAAAATCCAATGAGGCAGTGGAAGGGACATTCCTTTCCAGATGGTCAGGAAGGCAGAATTCTCAAACTAGCTGCTGTTTTTCTCCACCAAAAGCATAGCCTTGGAGAATTACATCAGGGAACCTTTCTTTTTCCCTTCATCTACCAATGTGTAGCTTGGCCAGCAAAGGCTGTTACATGGTGAGGACATCCAAATCAAGCAGAGCGCCTCCGTGTGGCACAAGGACTCTTATGGGGCTACGAGGGACACTTAAGAGACTGGTCAACCCACTCTTCCACAGTTCTGAAACATGGCTTTAAGGTTGGAAGAGATTCCTTGTAATGAATAAGCCCCTATTTCTAGTGACATTTGTTTATCCCCTTAAGCCACTCTTTAATCAGATATATATGTTGATGTATAAAGGATGTTTCTCAGCCTTTAGAGCTTGTGGCCAGATATCAGGTTTTCTTTTTTTAATTAATTAGTTTATTTTAATTGGAGGATAATTACTTTACAATATTTTGGTAGCTTCTACCATACATCAACATGAATCAGCCACAGATATACATGCATTGCCCCGGTCCTGAACCACCCCCTACCTCCCACCCCATCCTATCCCTCTGGGTTGTCCCAGAGCACTGGCTTTGGATGCCCTGCTTCATGCATGGAACTTGCACTGGTCATCTATTTTATATATGGTAATATACAGATTTCAATGCTATTCTCTCAAATCATCCCACCCATAATCCTACATGCAGGGCACCAAAGGAGACACAGATGTAAAGAACAGACTTTTGGGCTCAGAGATATCAGATTTTCTGATGGCCTGATCATTTGCAGAGCTGAGAAAGTAACTTATCTTCTAAAACATAGTCAATATGGTTCTTCTTCATTTTTCTTTCCCTAACTTCTTCTCCAAGTCAGCCCTGAACTCTGTACTATTTAAAACTTATTTAAGACTCCCACAATTATGTTTGGCAACTTTACATTTGGCCATAATATGTTTTTGTTTTTATCTTATTAATTTCCTATTCCAACACCAGCAGAAATTAAAGCAAAATAAAGGAGAAGGAAAAGATAATATAAGAGGTGTTCTGAAATTCCCTAGTTTAAACTTCATGATCAGATAGAGTGGGAAAAGAATCCTAAGTAACACAACTGAAAAAATATATGCTTCATGAAATTTCTTGCTATTATTTTATTTTTTCCTTGTGTGTTTTCTGGGTTAGTTTTATTATTTTATCATATCTTTTCCTGAAGACTCAAATCATGGTTGTTTTTAATCTCTTTGCTGACCCAAACAAATTGAGTACACTAGATCAAAAAAGCTTTCTATTAGATCTTACACACTAGTTTCTTCCAAAAATCTTCACTGACAAGTCTTTCTCAAAGGTATCTATTCCTTTCTTTGAATTTTTTTGGCATTTACATTTATAGACAGCACCTCATCACCAAGGTTTTGTTTATTAACTTGGCTTGAGATTGTTCTCTATTTACTTAACTGGGACACATCTTCTTAGCTTCAGAATCAAGTTCCAAGGAAAAGGACTATTCTTTTTCTTTGCAGATTCTGCAGAGCCTGATTTTATAGGTCAGACAGTTTGTTGAGCTGAATTAGGGAGAGTGCTATATATAAATAATTTCCCTGAAGTATGGTTGCTGAGCCCTGAATTGATTGGGAAACTGGGCCATGTAGACGAAGTATCATAGTGAGAAGAGGAGAAACATTGGTCTGGACTATGCTAGATTCTGGCAAATAGAAAGATAACCTTAGTTGAGGACAGGAGCCCAGGCATTAGCAGACACAGAGCTGGAGTCCAGCTTGGATGCCTCTGTGGTGGTGGGACCAAAGGAGGAAGACTGTGCAGGGAAGGTATTGGAAGATGTTGAAATTAGAGACCAGAAGTAAGATTGGGTTTTCTCTAAACAAAAAAGAGACCTTTTCTGTGGCATTTGTAGAGGAGAGTTGAGGAGAAACATCTGCACGGAGAATGGAAAGCCAACCCATGAGACACCAGAGACGAAGATGCTCAAAGAAAAGCACTGATGTGGCTGAGTGACTTGCCAGGAATGTTTGACTGGCCTATTATGACAAAACTGATTCCAGGATCTCATTTTTGTGGTTTCAACAACTCTTTGTCCATTCTTTGCAGATTGCCCTCTTTACCATAAGTATGAGTTTTGACCTTTCGTTCTCTTTATCTTTGAAAGCTCCAAGGAAATCATTGTTTAAGGAAGATCAGACTCTGCTCGTGAGAGCAGAATCACACCATGTGGGTTGTTCTGAGCTTGCGACCAGCACGGTGGTAATGACAGCCACTCAGAGACAGTATTACTATCTCTGACTATGTCTTTTTCTGTATATTAGGAAGCTGTTTTTATGTCTTCAGAAGTCATTTCCACCTGTCATGAAGATTGATAAAATAAATTGGTATTCATGTAGGATCTTTGCAACAAGCACTAAAACTCAATAATGACAGAAGAATCTCTCTCTTCCTCTAATTGGCTTTATTTTTTTATCAGTTTTAGGTCTACAGAAACATTGAATAAAAAGTACAGCGAGTTCCCATATACTCTCTCTTCCTCCCCATTCCCTTACCTCCTTCCTCCACAGTTTCTCCTCTCATTAACATCTAGTATTGGTGAGGTACATTTCTTACAACCTGTGAGGCGATATTTACACATATTTTTTTAACTGAAGTCCATAATATATATTGGGGATTCCCAGGTGACTCAGTGTAAAGAATCCACCTGCCAGTGCAAGAGAGGCAGGAGATGCAGGTTCAATCCGTGGGTCGAGAAGATTCCCCTAGAGGAGGAAATTGCAACCCACTGCAGTATTCTTGCCTGGGAAATCCCACGGACAGAGGAGCCTGGTGGGCCAGAGTCCATGGGGTCATAAAGAGTTCAACTGGGCACACACGCATGCATAGTGTATTATATGTTAGGACTTTATCCATCCTGTGGGTTTTGCCTAATGTATAATGAAAAGCATCCATTATTACAGTATCAAACAGAATAGTTTCACTGTCTGAGAAATCCCTGTGCTCCCCCTATTCATCTTTCCCTCCCTACCTCTCCCCTAACTCCTATATCACTGACATTTTTGCTCTCCACAGTTTTGCCTTTTCCAGAATGTAATATGGTTAAAATTGTATAATATATAGTATCTTCAGATTGACCTCTTTCAATGACCAATATTTATTTAAGGTTCCTTTATATCTTTCCTTGCCTTGACTTTTTATCACCGAATAATATTCGTCTGTCTGAATGTACCACATTCGCCAACTGAAGGACATCTTGGTTGTTTAAAAGATGCTAAAGCAACATCTTCAAAGCAGTATCTGAAGCAACATCGTCAAAGCTGTTCTAAACAGCAACTTCGGATCTTTCCTGGTGGCTCAGTGGTAAAGAATCCACCTGCAATGCCAGAGATCACATGCAATGTAGGAGATATGGGTTTGATCTCTGTGTCAGGAAGACCCCTCGATAAAGAACTGGCAACCCACTCCAATATTCTTGCCTGGACAGAGGAGCTTGGCAGACTACAGTCTATAGGTTTTCAAAGAGTCAGACAACTTAGCAACTAAACATCAACAACTTTTAAAGCAAGCCTCTCAGATTTCTATATCCCCATACTTCCCCATCTGGCTCATTGACTGGCTGGCTCCTAGACCCTGGGAACTGACTGCTCACAGCTGCTCTTGGTCCTCCAAGCTCAGTGTGGCAGAGGTTAAGGTCATAGTTATGTCCAAATAGCCGGATAGCTAATTCCAGCCCAAGGCAAGATGAACTCTAAGGTATCATCATTGTGGAGGAGAGGCAGTCTCAGCTGACCCAAAGGAACTTATGCCACCTCAGCCTCTGACCCTTGGAACATGGACTTCAGTCTGAGAAGTCACTTGGAGATGCCGTTTCCAGCCACATGCCACAGACAGATCACTTTCATCTTCTGAACCCAATTCCCAGCTAGATAAATGCTGCAATTACAACCCATCCTTAACACTTGCCCACTTGTGTGTTTTTAAAGCCTGCTTCAGCCTCAGAAAAATAATCATCCGTTTCTATTTATTTATTTATTGGCTGTGCCCGGTCTTCATTGCAGCATGCAGGATCTTTAGTTGCAGCATACAGGATCTTTTTTTTTCTTTTTAGTTGTGACATGTGGGATCTACTTCCCTGATCAGAGATCAAAACTGGGCCCCCTGCATTGGGATCGCAGAGTCTTAGGCGCTAGCCACCAGGGAAGTCCTTTGTTTTGCTTTAAAAAGAGGTTCTTATGTTACCAAACCAAACCTGAGTCTGCTCACCTACTCTACATAGCAAAACTGGTCTACTGACACCAGTGGTCATGAAAGAAAGTACAGCATGTATTGCACCAAGCAAGAACAGGCAGCTCATGCTCAAAAGACCGCAATTCCCCAGTGTCTTTCAGAGACAGGTTCTGAAAGACAATATTTGGAGTAAAGGTTTCAGGGGACATGACTATCTTCTTGTTTGGTGGTGAGGTAATAGGATGATGTTTCAGGAATCTTAACCACCGACCTTTTGGTTCCAACCAGCCTGGGGTCTTTGTGCCTGTGGTCAGCATGAGGTCACCATCCTCCACCTGGCTTGGGGGGGTCTCAGTTTCTGCAGAACAACTCCAAGATATGTGTCAGATTGTTATCTATGTTTCTGGAGGAGGAACCAAGACTGTTTTTTAAGCTATCATTACTTTTATAGTTTGACAGCTTTTCCTTTGTTTCTGTATTCCCTCACTTTACTAACTAGTTAACTGCTTCAGTCTGCTCTTTGGAACTCAGGGAAGGCCTAAGAGACTGAATAAATTCTTCTTTTTTTTTTTTTTTGCAAACAAGAAATGGGCATACAGAGGGGCTTTTGTACATGGGAGAACACTATAGGGTCCTGCTTGATTTTAATCTTTTCTTTGATACTCATAGATATTCCTGAGAGTAACAGGGGTAAGACAAGAAAGGGAATAAAGTTTTAGGTAGAGAGGTTCATTATAAACTCAGTAAGGGAACTCAGTTTTAGGTGGACTTAGACTCAGTTAGAACCATCCACATTAGATTTCTTCCACTGGTTCCTCCCCTGTGTTCCTATGTTGTCCTTTTGACTTCTACCTACACTTAAAATGCATTTGGGGTTTTTTCCCATGAACGCGGAGGCTTCCACAGCAAAGTTGTAGAGGTGGTCTATCTTCTCAGGCTCCTCTCTGGGCCACTTCCTTTCCACCCACCCCCTGGTGCCTTTGTGTTCACCACAGCACCACCCTCAGCACTCACAACCTGCTTCCATGCTCTCAAGTCACCCCAATCATCCCAAGAAGTAAAGGGCTGAAAACAGCTTAAACATTTTCAAAAAGGGACTGCTCAGATCAGCCAGGTGTAGAGTAGACATGTGAAGCTTCAAGACATCTGGCCCCATCTCAAGAAAAAGGCACCAAGACTCTCCTGAGATGGGGTGAAAGGAGGTTCCAGACTCCTTAAACAGCTTCCTCCTCACTTAGAGCTTCCTGAACATCTCTTGGAAACGTTCTCATCACGTAACTCACCTCTCAAACATTCCTTAAAAGGACTCCATTTTCAGTTTTCTTGGTGTGATTCTTCAGAGTCCACTGCCTTTGGAGGTCTCACTCTGCTATCGTTCAGAGATGGTTCCATGCTGGGTGTCAACAGAGTGGACTTCTTCCAGCCATGCCCAAACAGCATCTCTCTACTTTGTTTAACTTTCTGTGAAGTGTGGCTAGTGGCACTTAGCGTGAGAGTACCCATAAAAGTGCACCTTAGCACTAGAGAAGTGGCATGGGTATGTGTATGCTAAGTCCCTTCAGGCATGTCTGATTCTTTGTGACCCCACGGACCTTACCCCACGAGGCTCCTGTGTCCATGGGATTCTCCAGGCAAGAATACTGGAGTGGATTGCCATGCTCTCCTTCAGGGAATCTTCCAGATCCAGGGGTTGAGCCTGCATCTCTTATGTCTCCTGCTTTGGCAAGCGGGTTCTTTGCCACTAGCCTAACCTGCATTGAAGGCAGTGAATGGAGGGCAGGAGGAAGGGGGCTTTTTGTAACAGTAGCAGAAACTGGACATGGAATCTTGGCAGTCCTGAAGGGGAAGAAGGGGGGAAGACAAAAGATGAAGAAGCAGGGAGGGTGAGTTGAGTGAGATGGTTTAATTATGATGTATTTTGTGTGCCAGGATCTCTGTGGATATGGACATAAAGAAGGCGGTCTGCTCTCAAGATCTGATTTGGCAATGAAAAACAGTTCTCTGTCATTCAAATGGCAACCCTGGGTTTGAACTGGGAGAAAACCATTGATTATCCTATCAGAAAACTCTTGAGTCGGCACTGCCTTGTTTCATAAACAGAATAAGCAAAGTAGTCTGTAAAGTTTGCACAGTGTCTTTCATGTTTGCTGAGATGTACTTCAAGCAGATTTACATGCATTACCTCTATTTAGGGAGGTATCTCTATCTTAAGTAGGAGTTAATGAAAGCAAGAAAAGTTCAGTGACTCACACAAGGACACGTGACTAGTAATTTTCAGAGTCTTGGTCCAGCTGTTTCTAAAGCCTGTTCTCATGCTGTGTAGGTGATTGGAATTCAGCTGCCCTACTCACCTACTCCAGACTCTCTTCCCACTAAGAGAACAGTTGTTCCTAAGGTAGGAGCTTGAAGTTTAAGAATTAAAGGTATATCCTTTATCTAAACATTTTATTCTTCAGTAAATTTCTACTGAGAGGAATGAGCTGTTAAAAAGTTTAGCATTCATGTCTTCCTTACTGAGAATATATTTATGAGAGAATTTCCTGCAAGGAAATTTTGAGCGCCTGCATGTGGGATGAGTAGCAGTCAGAAAAGGGATAAAACGAGACATACACAGAAGAAGGAGGCAGAGATGGAAGACACCTTGGCTTACTCCTCAAGTTTTTGTGGGTGCTCTGCTACCTGGGAGAAGCCCTGGCCCACCTGATTTCTCTGCCTGTCCAGGGAACATGAAGATAACTGGCTCGTTCACCCCAGAGGATCAGCAACTGGGCAGAGGCCAGAGAGAGGCTGCAGTAGCAGAGGGGGTGGGGGACGGTAGGGTGGAGACAAAGGGGGAAGTAACTTTTTAAATAAAAAATGATAAGTGATGAATAGAATGGCTAATCCTGGGGAGCCCTGAGAATGCTGGACCGCCAAGCAAGGGCCTCTCTTTTTTTCACTTTCCTTTTTCTATTCTTTTTAATTTTCTTTTCTTTAATTTCGCTGCAGCACGTATAATCAATTATAGCCTGAATCAGGATAAAGGGAGGGGAAGCACTTTAATTCATAAATCAATTTTATACGGTCATCAGTCAGGTTGTGAATGCAAATACCTCTGTCGGTTTAGGTTATTCAGAATTAATTGACTCCCACCGGGCTGGGCTGCAGATGGAGAAGGGCTTTCTCACAGAGCCTCCTTGGGCCCAGCATGGGGGCCGCCAGCTTCCTCCCTTCCCCCTCAGGCCCTCAGCCACCCCTCCATGCTCATTTACCCTCTGGGCCCCAAACGTGGAGATGATGGGGGTGGGCATCCAGCAAAGAAGCTGGGTGGGTAAGAGCCCAGAAAGATTGTTTGAAGAAAGAAGGGGATACAGAGAAAGATGAAAGCCCCCAAACAAACCCTTTTCAGCCCGGGCCCTGCAGAGACACCTTTATGTGATTAGAAATGCTTAGCTTTCAAGGGTCTGCTTATAAGTTCTCTTGAGCTTCTTAAATAAGAAAGAAAAAAGAAAATAAACAGGAAAGCCAGAGCCCCTGGCCTGAAGCTGAAGGAATATCATTCAGGAATGGCCCAGTCGCAGCGGTTTGTCCGGCTGCCCGATTCGAGCAGCCAGAGAGCAGCTCAGGAGAGAGGGCAAGGCGCCTGCAAGGCCAACACAAGTGAGAGCAGGGCCCTGCCCGAAGCACCTGAGGCTGACCGCCCCGGACAGCCCTGGGCTCTGGCCCCCAACCTCAGGATGGGGGAGAGAATGAATGACTCAGGTGTAGGAAGGACTGCGGTGGCCTAGCGGGACAGCACCTGTTTCCTAAGTTCCCAAGGTAGGGTCTTCCGTCACAGGAGTTGATTCTAATGTGGAAAAGACACACACCTATCCACTCATATACTCAACATACCCTGCTCTCTCCTTCTCAGCTAACTATACCCCCTGAGTGCGTTGCTCCAAATCAGATTATTTTTGTGGTTTTCACCGGTGGCCCTGATGTTAGACTCACCCAAGGAGTTTTTTTGTTTTGTGTGTTTTGTTCATTTGTCATCTACAGTCCATGGGGTTACAAAGAGTTGGACACGACTAAGTGACTAATACTTTCACTTTACTGCTGATGTTCAGGTCCAATCTTAAAACTTCTGCTTTAATCAGATCTTTAGGAGAGCATGTTTTTTTTGTTTTTGTTTTTGTTTTACTTTCAATAAAGTTGCAAGCAAGTCCAATGTACAGATAAGAATGGAGCCACTGAAGTATCTGAGAACCACCTCCACCCCCAGGCTCCAGGCTCTCCCCACTACCCAGCATGGTTCTCAAAGCATGGTGCATTAGAATTGTATGGGCAGGAAACAAAATGGCAAGGAAAAACATAACAAAATAAAATTTGAGGTTATATATGTTGCAGATTCCCTCATCCTCTCCAGACACAGTGAATCTCTGGAAAACTATATGATTTATACAAACTCCCAGTAAGTATAGGGACCACTTCCTGGGGCAAAGCACTGAAGTATCAGTATTTGGTCTATTTTTATTTAAAAGCAAATCCTGATGTTGGTAGACATCACATTTTGCCTTCATGTAACAGTTCTATGTTTGTGGATTTTGCCAGAGAGCTCTCCCGAGAGATCCAGACCTGAATCTACATGCAAAGGAAAACAGTCCATTTGATGAAATGATCTTAAGGTTGTTGTTGTTGTTTAGTTGCTAAGTCGTGTCCAACTCTTTTGCAACCCCATAGACTGTAGCCTGCTTACTTTGGCTCTTCTGCCCATGGGATTTCGCAGACAAGAATACTGGAGTGCATTGCCATTTCCTTCTCCAAGGGATCTTTAACCTGCATCTCCTGAATTGGCAGGCAGATTCTTTAACTGAGCCACTTGTGAAGCCTCATCTTAAAGGTTGCATGTTCCCAAACATGGGTTCTTAACCCACATTGAGCCTCTGAAAATTCAGATGCAAGCTCCTCTGTCCATGGAATTCTCCAGGCAAGACTACTGGAGTGGGTAGCCATTCCCTTTTCCAGGGGATCTTCCAGACTCAGGGATCATCCAGACACAGGGATCAAACCCAGGTCTCCTACATCACAGGCAGATTCTTTACCATCTGAGCCACCAGGGAAACCCTACTTATTTTTTAACCAGAACTCAGATAATCAGCCCTAGATCTTTAATACAGTCCTCAATCTTTTGTTTGTATGCAAATAAGCCATATTTATTTATTATAAAAAGCTAAAAGGAATTATTGGAGAAATGTTCCAGTTAGACATTCATTTGCATAGCCATGTTATTGGAGGCAATAAAACTACCTTTCTTTAAAAAATCTCAGTACTTCAGGCTTCATTCCCAAGTCAGACTAGACTTCCTCTCCCAAAAGTCTGAAGGCCCTAATGGAGATTAAATGTGTGTTTTCTCCTGCTTTACTTAGCCAGCAGCAATGAGAAATTGGGGGAGGGGGCGGGTTCAGAATGAAAGGGCACCTTGTTTGCAAAGCTCCATGTTTTACGGTAGAAAATGAAGACATCCATGTGAAGAAAAAAAATCCTTAGACCATTAAGGCAGTCTGGCAGGGTGATTAAATACACAAGCTTCAGAATCAAAACTGCCCAGCTTTGAAACAACTGCGCCACTTATTTTAGATAAGACATATAAGCTATGTGCCTCAGTTTCTTTCTATTTAAAGTGGAAACACTAGTGGGCGCTACCTCGTACAGTTGTTGTGAGGATTAAGTGAGATAAAGTATCTAAAAAGCTAAGCAGAAAGCAGGCCCAGTAAACGGTAACACATATATTGACTGAGAGAAAGCAGCGATGAGAGGTTTCTGAAGAGTGGATCACTGGGCCTGTTGGTCTGACTTGGTCCTGCCAGTAGCATCAGCATCCCTGAGAACTTGTTAGAAATGGGAAATGTCCAGCCCCATCCCAGAACTCCTGAGCAGAAGCGCTGGGGGTGGGACTCAGCACCCTGTGTGTTAACAAGCCCTCTGATTGATTCTGAACCACACTAAAGGTAGAGAACCATGGGTGAGTGAAGGGCTGGAGCCTTGACAAGCAATCAGAAGGTTCTTAGCGTCAAGCAGTTCGTGGTCAAGAAAGAGGTTGGACTCTACTCTCAGTATAGGAAACAGATAAAGATGGCTCAGGCAATGGTGTTTGGGGTTGGGAGGAAAGGCAACGTAGAGAGAGGTACTTCCACCTGTAGAGTCCAACCAAAGGATGAGATCTCACCAGGAACCATGGATGAGATCTCACCATGACAACTCATACAATAGCGGTGGTTTACAGAGTGCTAGCCCAGACCTCACCACCTTAGATGGCCTTCCCTCCTCCATGCTCCCAGTCCCTCCCTAGATTCCAAGACCCAGCAGTGCCTCCAACCCCACTCTACCCTGGGACTTCAGCAGACTGCACTGCCTCACTCTGCTGCCAGGTTAGAGCAGCAGGGAAGTCTGAGGCTCATCCTAGACGTGTGCAGAGAGGGCAGCTCTGCCAGGAACAGGGGCCTAGAGTGGTGGTCTCAGCCACCCTGCTTTGAGATGCCAGGGGAGTATCTTCTCCCCAGTGCTTTCCTTCTCTTACAATCGGATTCCCAAGAGCCAGAAGGGGAGATGGGGAAAGGCAGCCTGGAGGGGTGGAAACAAAGAATTTGGAAGCCATCTGTATAAAGGTAGTTTTTTAAAGGTATGCAAAAAAAGAGAAAAGAGAGAGAAGTGCAGGTGTTTCGGAGAGAAACCACATATTCAGATCTACAAGAGGCTAAAGAAGGAAAAGCAGGCACAAGTAGGAGCCAAAAAGGGTAGTTAAAATGCCCTGTCAAAGATTTCTGCTCCTTCAGTTCCACAAACAATAACTGAACACCTATTAGGTCCCAGGGATTCTGCTAGACTCTGAGAGAAAGAAATCATAAGACACAATTCCTGCCCTCCAGGAGCCTTTGAAGAAAAACAGAAGAAAATAGAAAAAATGTGCACATTCCTTCCAAATTCACATCTGAAGAAAAGAAAACAAAGCAACTCCCAAAGTTTTTTATTAAACATTTGACTTAAATTTGAGATTTGGAGTTCAGCAAACAGGCAGAATGCATATTATCCACTCCCACCCCCTCGCCCTTACACACACATACATACACGCACACACACTTCAGTGGCGGTCATGTCCTTGTGGAGCTGACTGTTGAAGGACTGGCCTGGCTGCTGCTGGCCCTGCCACTGGACTTCAGTCTGGATCAGAAAAAACACTAGAAGTTCATTAAAGAAACAAATCCTAGCAGTTTCTGGTACGTAAGCCAACTCCAACCTACCCTCCCTTCAATGAGGTAAGGGTAAAGGAATCTGACAAACACAGATTTAATTTCCTGTGAAAGGCACAGGGGTTTGGAAGCTAGGAGAGGAGTAGGATTTAGACAGATGCATCTTGTGTCTTATCACACATGACACATGAAACCCTTGGGCTGTGTTCACCAGGGCCCCTTGGCTTCATCCATCCTTGACTTGCACAACATCCTCAGTCTGAGCGCAGCCCTTCAGCTCCGCTCCTTGGGGAAGAGAAGTTAGGGCAGCTTGGTTGGTGTGGGGGCTGGGACTTAGGTCACATGCTTCCCAAAATATCTGTCCTGTGGCCACTTTCCCAGGTCACTGTCCCATATTCACACTTTCTCTAAATGTGAGCTAGTCGGTTATTAGGCTAAGGTATAAAGAAGACTCAAAAGGAGGGGGCCTGTTGTTATTTTTCATGCATCAGCCTCTAGGTGCTCCTGGGATCCTTTCTCTTGCTCCTTGAAAGAAAAAATAAGTTTTTACTCCCTCTCAGCCCTCCGCTGATATTTATTTCCCAAATCAGTTCCAAACAGCCAAATGAATTTTTCAGAAAAACCACAGCTGGAATGTCAGGGTCCAGGTAACAATATTAAAATAATCAAAAGAGGGAAAAGAATCTCAGAATCCCTTGGATGTTGTTTTCAAAGTTTTCTTCTGGGCATCCTTACATACTTAGGATTATTCTTTGTTTCCCTTCTGTTGTTCTCCTTGGCTATTTTCTTCTGTCACTTCTTTTCTTTCTCTGTATTACTCCCCAAAGCATAAGTTATATGTCTGTGATGCTGAACAACACTGATTCTGAAAGTTTTGGTTTTTTTTTTTTTTTTTAAAGAATGTTCCTTAGACAAAACACAACCCTGGCTGCAGCTGGAGGCTTCTGAGATTTCTGTGCCTTGTTTTCATGCATGGCCCCTTTCATGAAACCCGGGAGAATTCACGGGGGTGGGGTGAAGGGAAAAGAGAAGGAGAGGGAAGAAAGGCGTGAACCTTTACACCCAAAGTGGGACTTCAGAAGAATTTACAGCCGTCTTTTCTGGAGACCGTTAAGGTTTTATTGCCCTAGTACCAGCAGTTACAATGCTCCATGGAGCTGAGCCCATGCCAAGGATCCCCTAGCTCACTAAAGCTGGCAAGAGGCCAAGTCTAAAGCAAGTTCACTTCAAGAAGAGAGGGAGCTAGCTTAAGTGGGAGGTGGGTTGGAGGAGAGAGAGAAACCCAGAAAGTAAGTAAGGCATTATAAAGTCACAGCTTGGCTCCGAAGTCAAACGGCGCTGACTTTGGGTGACTTTTCACTATTTACTAGCTAATGATATTAAACAAGTGATTTAACCACTCCAAGGCTGAGGTTTCCAATCTGTAAAGCAGAGCTCATAACAGCACCAAGCTTATTGGATTATTGTGAGAATTACATAAGATAAATCTTGCAGAGTTTAGTATAGTGTCTGGTTCACAGTAAGAGCTTAATGTATATTATGTTATACTGATATTGTAAATAATGGCATTGCAGGAGAGGAGAGGCTAACAAGGTCACACTTTTTCTAAAGGTGAATGTGTATAATGAGACATAATTTCTTTCTTACCTCTAAACATTCCCTTCTATGGCAATGCTCCCAGCCAAGCCTGCCTGCTAGATACCTTAGGTGTGAGGGGAAAGACCAGTAAAAAAGAAGAGAAGTGAGAACAAAAATAAAAGATGATGATAGCAAAGCAGATTTATAGGCAGAAACAATTGGGAAAAGACATGAGAGAAAACTAAGTGAGAGAAAATAAAATGGAAATTGTCAAAGATGGAAAGAAGTTTTTCAGCTGGACGCAGACTAAGCAGGAAATGTGGACAACAGGCAGATAAGTCTGGAAACATGCAGGGTTTGGTTTCTCAGCCATTATGTCCTCTGGGGAGGTTCAGTTCAGTCACTCAGTCCTGTCCAACTCTTTGCAACCCCATGGACTGCAGCACGCCAGGCCTCCCTGTGCATCACCAACTCCCAGAGTTTAACCAAACCCATGTCCATTGAGTCCATGATGCCATCTAACCATCTCATCTTCTGTCGTCCCCTTCTCCTCCTGCCCTCAATCTTTCCCAGCATCAGGGTCTTTTCAAACGAGTCAGTTCTTTGCATCAGGTGTTCAAAGTATTGGAGTTTCAGCTTCAGCATCAGTCCTTCCAGTGAATATTCAGGGCTGATTTCCTTTAGGATAGACTGGTTGGATCTCCTTGTAGTCCAAGGGACTCTTAAAAGCCATGAGCCTGTGGTTGTTTAAAAGGAACCCAAGCAGCAGAGCAAATCTTCCTGCAGACTATGTAATCCCTCTGCATACCTTCTGTCAGTCACAATTCCTCCTTCACAGCCCTCCCTGACCTCTAGCTGCACAGCCTCATACCTGCAGACTTCACTGTCATCCTGAAAGAAACTGGGCTCTCCAAGATAATGTTTGGCATTTTGTGCTGTGAGTGCCTCTGCTGCAAAGTGTAGGATTAAGTTATTCCGTGCCTGGAACTTGTTGAGTGCTCCACAGTGTTTGTTGAATGACTGAGTGAATGAATCATGTTGAGGCAGAACTGTATGACTGCTAAAGGCTACAGGGTTTCTTCCTTGGGAGTGAGGGTGATGAAATGTTCCAGAACTAGATAGCACTGGTGGTTGTACAGCCTTGTGAATGGACTAAAATTGCTGAGTTGTACACTTTAAAATGGTGAGTGTTGTGGTATGTGAATAACATCTCAATAAAATAAATATAAAAACATAAACTACAGCCTCAGAGGAAAAACAGCCACAAGCTTGTCTTCCAATTTGCTCTTCACATTGGGTCCTCTTCCCATCCCTTTGCTCCTTTTCAGAACATTAAGACAGAATGATTGCTTTAAAAAGTCTTTTTCAAGTTTTCCTTGGAAAACTTGTTAGTAGGAAATCTAAGTGAACCAAGGATGGTCAGATCTCAGAGGAATAAGGTGATAGTAGGAGGGGCACAGCCTCCTCTGGAACATTCCTCTAGGAACTGTGTAAACTGTGCTTTGTGCTTGAACACAAAGATTCACTCTTAGCAAACCTCTTCAAATTGTCCCAGCCACCGAGATTCGGCCGCTATGAAATTCTTGGAAATCAATGGCAGTGTTACTCCATCTTAATGTATGTTAGCCTTTAGGTGCTTTTATGAAACACCTTATCTTTGCTGACAGTCAGGGGCATTCAAGAGAGCAGAAATGATTTTCCAGATGGGCTGAAGTAGAGCAAAGTCTAACCACAGATTCTCCTGTTTTTCAACCTCCCCACGCAGAGTAACTATATACATAGAGACGTCTTCCTGATATTGGAAGTTACTGTTTGCTATGGACACTTCAGTTTCATGAGATAGTGTGGTTAACTTATACACAGCACAGTTCTCAAAGGACTTTGTGTGGAGCTTATTTCAGTGGTTTCTTTAGTATTGGCAAAGGAAACTCCTAAATCTTAAGTACCATTTAATACATCAGTAGCAGACTGCTTAGACAAACAGGATTTCAGGTTTGGGGGCTGCTGTCTGCTCCATCCCTATAAATTAAAAAGGGAATGAGTCCATACATGTCTGCATCCCACTCTAAGGTTTGGGCCAAGTACTGTCTTTTGTTTCAAGTTCTTTCTCCAGCATCCAACCATGAACTAAATAAAAATGGAAAAAAGGGAAATGCTACTTACTCAAACCTAATCTTGAAGTAAACAAACATCAACATCGTCATTCATTCAGAGGTTTTATGGAACTGAGAGGCTCTAAGAGTTTCTGAAAAGTCCACCCAATCATTCTCTATAACTTGTCACAACTCACTGAGAATCTCAGTTACCAAGCCTCCAAAGTGGGATTTGATCTCCATCTTGGGTCTCTTAGTTGTCACTACCAAAGGCCCCCATTCCTATATTTTTTCAATGATGTCATCAGCCAACCTGAGCCTCAAATCCTTGTGAGTTCTCAGTGCTAAAAACTGACATTATCATCAGTTAGGGAGTTTGTTGAAAGTTAAATATATGATTCCTTTCAACCTTTTAAAGTTATTGAAGAAAAGCTTTCAGAGCCACTATTTTCGTCTTTATCCTCCACCTGTTCAAGCACCCCAGACTGGAGTTTCTGACCAGATAATCTGTGAGGCCCTTCCCTGCTTCATGATTCTTGGTCTGGCTTGCTTCATTTAGTATGATCATTTATATATCACAGCCTGCTTCTTACTTTGTCCCCCTTGGAGTACCAGTATAAGATCACGCACGTTGTCATGTGCTCATCTCTTTTATCGCTTCTTTTTGCTGCCCAGTACTCCAGGGTGGGCCTCCACTGTACTTTTTCTACCCAGACCCCTGACACCACAAGAGTATACCAGAATAAGCATCCTTGTGTCTATCCCCTATGACATATTGTAAGCACTTCATTGGAATAGTATGTCTGGGGATAAAATTGTTGAGTCATTAGGTTTGTAAATATTTATTTGACCAAGTAGACCCAGATTGCTTCCCAGAATGGCTACACTATCCATGTTTCATCAGCAGCAAGCGAGAGTCCTCTGAGCCCACATCTTTGCCAAAACTTGGCATTATCTAGCTTTCTCATTTTACATTTGAGAAAAGGAAGCTTAGCATGAGTGGATCCTCCTCCCTTGACCAAGAAGAAGTAAATGTAGCTAGGGGTACCAGACTGGCTAGACTATTCCAAATGCCTCTGTGGCCATGTGGAAAAATCATGTGGTTTTTTGATCTGCATTTCTTCAGTCATTTAAGAATGCCCCTCACTGTCTTTGGACATCAGTGTTCTCATCCCTTATTTAAAGGAGTAGTGTTTGATGATGTCCAGGGCTCTTTCCAAATCTACAGTTCTCCAGCTGTGAATACCCTTGTGTCTATCACTAGCAATTGCCTCCAATGGCATCAAGGTGTGTCTGTGGGCTTCAAGATGTTGCAAATAACAGACTGGTCTTTGTACCTTTTTTTCGTTAAGTATTGAAAGCATGTAAGGAATAACCCAGCACCCACACTCAATGTTATAAACCTTTCATATGAATCTCCTCTCCCAATCTTCCTGCACCCTCGACTAAGAAAATGCCCAGAAATAAAAGACAAGGTACGCAGTGTACTTTTGCAAAGTCCAAGAGTATGTTAGATTAGACTTTCTCCCAGTCTGAACAGTATTATTTCCCCTGTTCTGGTGAGGGATGGGTCACATCATTTCTAAGGCAGAGTCCAAATATGAAAATGATATCACCCAAACTATGAGAAACCAAAGGTCCCTCCTCAGGCATTTACTGACTGAGGATGGAGAACTGACATGAAGTTAGGGGTCACTTTGTTTTTGCAGCTAACTTATGACTCCCCACTTATTTCCTTCTGTGCCCAGTGAGGTTCTGCAGACTCCCCTGGCTTCCAGACCCTGCCTGAGAGGACCGTCAGAGCACGTGCCTGTGGACCAGCCTTACTAGGATTCCCTTCCGACAGCTCCCTCAGGAAGACCAGCCCTTCTTGAGTCTCATAGATGGGCAGTCACTTTCCACCAGCAGTCTCCACATTTAAACCTCTCAGCCCCTCCCCGTGTCACATTCTTGTCAGGTTTCCAAATCCCAGAGACCTGGAGAGGCTATAGTTTGGACTGAGTTTCAGCTCACCATTTTCAGGAAGAAAGAGAAGCTAGCCACTTGCCACAGAGGGAAGCTCCAGGATGAGACGTCTCGGGTCCCAGTCTCTCGTCCTCTGAGCCGGCATCTCTTCTGTCTCCTCTGTCTCCTGAGCCTGTATAGTTAGTTCCATTGTGAATACCCAGTATACCTCTGTCTATCCTGGGGTTGTAAAGGGCAGGGTAGGAATCTTCCCGAGGGATATTTAACTAGATGCTCATGTGTGATTCAAACAGCTTGTTTTTCCTAAACAAAGGACACTGGCTAGCTGTTTTGCTCTTGCCCCAGTGAGCCTCTTTGTCAGCAGCAGGATTCAATCTTCTCCCTTCGATGGCCAAGTTGGGAGATTTATTTTACTTTGCTGTGGCCCAAGTTTTGCTTTTTGGGAAGAGTTGCTAGGGCAGTTTGGATCGGCTCTGCTGGGACCTGGATGGGAAATTCAGTATAAGCCCACACAGAATATTGTTCTGGCTTAGCTGCAGGATTAGAGTTCAGAGTTCCAATGTGCTTGTATTCTCTTACTCTCTAGGGTCATTGCTAGGACATGCGAGGCCCTGTGCCACTCAAGCTGGTAAGGGTTTTTCTAAAAAAACCCTTCTACTAGGTGAGGGGAGTACTTAAGTCTGGGGCTTATTGCTTTCCTTTCCTTTTTTTTTTTTTTTTGTAACTTTAAGGAATAGAACATTATAGCTGAAAAAGCAGTGACCAGGGAAGTCTGGACTTCATTGAACTCACTGAGATAAGTGAACATTATAACTAGCCTCATTGGTTCACGTCAGGGCTTTGACAGAAAGAATTTTGAGATGAAAAGTTTTGTGATTTTTAGAACTCCTTTTCAGATGTGGAAATTGCAGATAAAGAATTATGGAGCTAACTAATGGGAAAAGGGTAGCAAGCCTTCAGCATCAGAAAGATAGAGATTCAAATCCTTTTAGGCTGATTTTGGTGAATTCACTTAACTGTTCTGAGCTTCAGTTTCCTCCTCTGTAAAAATGAAGATTATCATCATTACCAGGTAGTATTGCTTGGAAGACTATGTGCAGCATAGGATAAATATTTTTTTAAGATAACTGTTAATTTTAGGATATATGGAGGGAGGCAGAGATGAACTAGAACAATGAAGTGCATGAAAAAACAAGAAACTTAGATTTGGAGAGGGCAGTGAACCATGTGGAAAACCTTAATTTGAGAGTGGAAAGGAACAAAGGAAAGAAGAGTCTGAAGAATGAAAACTTGCTGGTGGGCTAGGTGGGTTCTGGGAAGACTGGAGCCTCTAAGGTAGGTGCCTTGAGCTACCAATAACCAGACTATGGCACACTGGAGCTAAGGGGTGGGCATAGGTTCAGCAGGAAATGTTGAGACACTTCGCACAGGGACGTGCCTGTTGGATCCATAAAGAACCAGTCAATGTGTCTTTCAGCGTGAAGCGAGTTTGTCTGCTAGGAACACCTGACTCTTACTCATCTGGATGCATGTCTGCCCTACGATTTCATTGCCCTTGGAGCCAGGTGACTAAAACCATAGTGCACAAAAGCCCCCAAACAGAAATGCAAGTGGTAACAGTTTATGGAGTGCATGTGTCCCCAAAGCGCCAGACACTGGGTTAAGGCATTTTGCATCCATCATCTCCTTAAATTCTCACAACACCATGAGGGATGCATTATCTTCCACATCCTATAGATGAGGAAGCTGAGGTTCAGAGACATGAAATGACTGCCCAAGGTCACAGAGCTAACAAGCAGTAGAGCTGGAATTCACCTCTAAGTCTGACTGATGGCACAAACCACCACAGTGCGCCTCCTTACTACTGATAGCAAGAATTTTACATGAGAAATCCCTAAGCTCTCAGACACTGGAAATAGAAGGCCCAGTGGTGCAGCTTTTGTGGGAAGGACTTTGGCCCCCTTCACCACAGTCCTTTCTCTCGGCCGGGTCCCAGATCCAGGCTGATACCCACTAGGCACGGAGGGCACAGGGAACCCACAATCCTTCTAAGGACCTGCAGAAATGTTTTAATTTGTCATAAAATCAGAAGAGAAAAACAAATATAATTTATTATATTCAAAGAAGTTATAAATGATCATTTTTAATACTTTTAGTGGAGAAAGGGGCACACAAAAGGCCCATGAAAACCATAATGTGGTCCTGCCTGCTTTCTTAAATAATCTAGAAAGTGTATGGTGTGTAATTGCAATCCTTGTATAGCACCACTTCCTCTTTCATTCATTTGGGGGGTTATATCATTTTAGAACTCCTTAAGTAGGAAACATACTTTTCTTGGCAGGCAGTTCTTTTTGGCTAACATAAAAGTTGATACGAATATGTCCAAATACTCAGACATACAAATGTCAACAGATATTTACTGTTTAATATTTATAAGCTATACCCAAGAAATGTGTACCCCACCTTGTCCATGGACATAAATTCACAAGCACCAGGGGGCAGCCCTAGAACCTTTACTGTAAATATAATCACACATGCGTGCGCGCACACACACACACACACACACACACACACACATACACACACACACACACACACACTTCTCCAACAATAAAACAGACAAGAAGCCAAGAAGATCAAATTACTATCCCATGAACAATTAAAAAGAGAAAAATCCCAGATTTAGAGTCTAATCTGCGGTAGGTAAATAAAGGAGCCAGGGCCCCAGGGGTGGGAAAAAGGATAAGGCTATGTAGATTGAGCCAATACGTTTGTTATTATTATTTTTCAAGGTCCAATTCCCAGAGCACTTATTAAGGATGGCTCTCAGAATTTCCCCAATTAGGCATCCCTTGCTCTTTGAGGGATTCCAGATCTTCACAGACCAGTAGTAACATCAGATTTAAGAACTGAGCTGGGGGTCAAGACGAGGGGAGAAAGGGAGGGGGTAAAAACCTTGTGAGGGGTTCCATGATTAAAAACAAGTTCAGAAACAGGTGGAAAGCCAGAGAAGAAGCTATCTCCTTAATTAGACCCCTTTCACCTCTTTCTTTCCCCATTCCACCCACAGTTCTTCTCCCTCCAGAGAATGTACCCAGGCAAAATAGTTGAAAGGGATTATCTGCCCTGTTCTTCAAAGCCAAGTTATTTTTGGTTAATTGGGGGTGAAAATGTGAGGCAACCTCTGAGCAAAGATACCCTCAAGTCCTGCCTGTTTGGAATCAACAAATCCGAAACCCATACCAATAAGAAGATGTGTATTCATAATGGGGCCTCAGGCTTTAATATGATTTCTGTAATATTCATTTATCTAGAATGTTGGGAGATTTAGGTGTTCTGGTTCACTAATTCATTCCACAAAGATATAATGTCACCTATTGAAATAATAATAATAAAGTAATAACTATGTGCTTGTGCTAAGTGAAAACTATGGCACTATGCTAAGTACTTTATCTGCAATGATCTCATTTAATCCTTGCAGCTCCATGAATTAGGCACTGTTATAGAGAAGGAATTTTACAGACAAGGAAACTGAAGCTTGGAGATATTAAATAATTTACCCAAGTTCTCACATCTAGTAAATAGACCCAGTGTAGTACAACTCAGATCTCTTGTTGTATAATTTACATTGTGTTTTTCCTCTTTGCTATTCATCATTTAGGGTTCTTTCCAAATTTTAACTGCTAGAAACAACATGGCAATGTACTCTTTGCACCTAAAGCTTTTCTCTTGTTCTTGCTTTTTTTAGAATAAATTCACAGAAGTAAAATGTCTGGATTAAATGGTTTAATTACTTGTTGGCTCTCACTATATATTGCCAAATTGCATTTTTAAATGTTTTGCTCATTTACTCTGGGAATATCACCATACAAATGACCAATTTTTCTCAAATCCTGACCCTCTCTATTTGTAAATAAGATTTGGCTACTCTCTGACCACCATTCGATGATCGATTCCAAAGTTTCTCAGGAATTCTATTTTCATGGTCAGTAGCATCCCAAGGCTGTGAAAATGCTGGATTATACCAGGCTCTATGAAGGCCTACTACCTCTTACCCCATCTCCCCTCTGTTGGCCAGTACCTGTAACTCCATCATTAGGGACTCATTCATTTGACTTAAGGTTTAGAATTTTTCTAAAACATCCCCTGGAAGGTTTTACTTTTAAATGGCTATCAGTTGTTTGTAACCTGTTGTGAAGGAAAAGAACCATATTATTTTGAGAAGGGAACAAAGCAGGGGACAGTGATTGGAGTTCTGGGGGCCTGGTGTGGGAAAGGGGGCTTGGGGAGGGAATGAAAACCAAGAAGAAAGCAGGTACAAAGCTGTTCACTCCCATATTAGCCAAAGGTACACTTTGTTTTTCCCTTCTAGCTTTGTGCAAAGGAAGGTAGTTTTCGTTTATTCCTTTATTCATTCATTCCACAAAAAATATTTTTGAGTGTTTACTGTGATGTAAACAGCATTACAGGTGCTAGAGGTGGATATATTTGTGAAAAAAAATAAAGTCCTTGCCCTAAGAATGCTTACATTTTAGTGATAGGAGATAGTCAAACAAATAAACATATGATATGTCAGTTCAGTTCAGTCACTCAATCGTGTCTGACTCTTTGCGACCCCATGAATCGCAGCACTCCAGGCCCCCCTGTCCATCACCAACTCCTGGAGTCCACCCAAACCCATGTCCATCGAGTCGGTGATGCCATCCAACCATCTCATCCTCTGTCGTCCTCTTCTCCTCCTGCCCCCAATCTTTCCCAGCATCAGGGTCTTTTCAAATGAGTCAACTCTTCGCATGAGGTGGCCAAAGTATTGGAGTTTCAGCTTCAACATCAGTCCTTCCAATGAACACCCAGGACTGATCTCCTTTAGGATGGACTGGTTGGATCTCCTTGCAGTCCAAGGGACTCTCAAGAGTCTTCTCCAACACCACAGTTCAAAAGCATCAATTCTTCGGTGCTCAATATAATATGTCAGGAAGCAATAAACGCTATAAAGTTATTATCTTTAAAGAGGAAAATTGTCAGAAACCAGTTTCTGACAAGGACTCTGGGGAGAGATAACCTGTAGACTCAAGGGTTTGGGGCATGTATGTGAGACTGAGTGATATGACAGGAAAACAGAAATTACAGACAAATCAGTAGCTAACATACAGCAGCTTTCTAACTCTTATTAGGCAGTACTCTAAACCTACTTCATCACTCCCAACAAAGATCCATGATTTTAGTCACCAGATCCCTCAGTTGGCTATGAGAATGTGAAGGATGTGTGTAGACAGGGTATTATTGTTCTGTGTCTAAATCTAGTGTATTGTTCTATAGGAAGAGCAGCAGAGCTCTTGCAGGCTTCCTTCTGAGAAGTGCCTTTGGTAAGAAGGCTGGGAAGCCTTGGAGGTCAAGGCTCTCCCTAACCTGCTGCTATGGAACTTGGGCCAGGCCTCTAATTGCTCTGCCCTGGGCCTCAATCAAGCCCAATTAAGCTAAACGAGAAGTTTAGATTCTAGAAAGAAGGTCTCCGTGGTTCCTTCCAACCTTAGTCCTTGTCTTCTACCTCAGCTTGCATTTCTGCCTGTGAGCCTTCCAAGTAAGCAGCAGGATTAATCCATCAGCTCAGTGGGCCGGGAGAGGAAGGGAGGCAGGCAGAAGTATCAATGGTATTGCACTCCAGTGAGCACTGAAGAGGCTCCATTCATGGACCAACAAAACCTGGGAGAAGCCTCGGACTTAATCAGCCAAGGAGCCTCCAGCAGTAGGAACAAAGGAAATCACAGCCTTATTTTGCAATCCAGGCACAGCTTCTGTGTTCTGCCTGAGACTTGAGCCCACCAGCTCCCCCAGTGCACGTGCATGTACACACACACACACACACACACACACACACACACACTGTGGGCTTACAAGTTTCTGGAAGGAAATCGGAGGACAAAGAGGCAAAGATAAGGCACCTGAAGAATTAGGTGGTAACTGATATCAGAGCCTCATTTTAACACTACCTTTTAAAGCAGGCTCTAGGAGAACGTATAGCTTAATTTTATTAAATTGAGATCCTTTCTACACTGAATAACCAAGGAACACTTTGATAAGGCTCAAAATGAAAATGCATGGACTTCTGCATGAAAACTTTTAGGGTCCTGAAGTAATTTATGTTTCTTAACACATTATGGCAGTTGTAATACTTTGCGCCATGCCTTTCCATAGAACCCTTATAAGGATAGGCATTTAAAAATATTCCAGTATCTTCTAATGAAGGAAGTTGGGAATATGCATAGTCCCATTTTATAAGTGGGAAAACGGAGGTTGTATTTCTTATGCCTGCTTATTATGCCTGCAATGTGCTGCTGCAATCACCTAGGCCAGCTTCCTCCACAGGCAGGATCCTTGACCTTGAATGGATGGTGGTGAGAAGGAGCAGATTGCCACCACCCTTCCACAGGCAAGTGCCAGAAGGAGGACAGACAATTAGGATGCCACACAGCCAGTAACTTTCTTGGAAGTAGGAACATGACACTACCCTTCTCCATGCTAATTTAAATGCTACACTGTCTTTGTCAGCTGCTAAAGTATCTGGGAGATTATATTAATAGGATGACTCACACAATTAAATGATTACTTGTTTTATTTTGCACTCATTTTTTTTATGTGACCTTCTGCTGCCCTATGCTATCATAAGTTGCATCTTTCTGAAGGCAAGTTTGCATACATGAGTATATATTAGTAGCATGTCAGCTTATGGGCATTGTCTTTAAAAGGGGGCTGGAGCAGTCTTTTGTGGGGTCTTCAATTAAGATATTTGCTAAATAGCTTTAGGGAAAATATTTTTGGCTGAAAAGTCTAGTAGAAAAATGAAAAGAATTCTGCAAGCAAAGAATCTAGCTTATTATGTTCAGTTATTTTTCCACAAGGAATAGGTAAAGGATGTGAGGTTAAAAATCATTGTTGAATTATGAACAGTAGGTGACTGACATGGTTTCTTTTTTTAAAATGTGATACCTGTGGCCACAACTGATTGTAGGAAAAACCATGGAGATGTTTCTATTCATCTATTTTCCTTTCGTGTGCTCCTCTCTCTACTCGTAGTTTGTTTTTTCCTATGAATTTGGTGGGCCTTCTCATTCCATCGAGATGTCTTGGTCTCTGCCCTACCCTTTGATGTTTCCCCTGAGTAGCATCTCCTACTTGGGAGCAAATCCATTCCCCCCTTCACTACTTTCAGACCAGGTATGACTTCATAATAATTGGACAATTGCAGGCATATCCCAAGAACAGGGGACTTGGGGGGCCAAGGAGCTCCATGCAACCCTTTTCTCTAGTTCCCTGTGAAGGGTCTGCTCACTGGTTAAGTATGGCCCCTTCAGACTTCTCTTCTCTGCTATCACAGAGGGAGTCAAGACTCTTGGCAAGGTTTGTGAGCAAAACAAAGGAAGCTGTTGCAGTTGTAAAGTTATTTCCTGCTTTGGTGGCATCTATCATTAGAAGGGACTGGAGGTGTTTTGCACACAACTGGCATGTGGTAAGCACAGTGTATATGTTGGCAGAGTTGAACAGACTGCCAAGAAAGAGTGACTACCCTTCTGCCACAAAACTCTAGTAGAAGTTGGCTAGTTTTTGGGACAGTGATCCTCAAGGGGTGTCTAAAGCTCACAGCAGGCAAGAAATATCTGCTTGTAAGCCTTGAAAGGGCTGTGATCTGTTAGTAGGAACAAACTTTCCCAAGCGACAGCTCCTGGGGCACAGAGATGGATGCTGAATGGGTGTATTCCATGTACCATCCCTCCTCTGACTCAGGTGTTCACCTTGACCTCTTCAGTGCAGCTGGCTCTAGACATTCTTCCCACACTGCACATAAAGAATTGGAATGAGAGTTGGCTGAGTCCCTTAGACAGCAACT
Source organism: Antilocapra americana (assembly GCA_007570785.1). NCBI lineage: Eukaryota > Metazoa > Chordata > Mammalia > Artiodactyla > Antilocapridae > Antilocapra > Antilocapra americana. The sequence continues at coordinate 44,508,710 of ML664161.1, read as the reverse complement.
TTTGGAACAGCAGTAGAATCAAATAAGAGATGAAAAAGCAGCTGCAAATGAGTATGTGTGAACTAAAAAGTTAGCAACCTGGACCCTACAGCAGGGCAGAGGGCAGAAGTTTAATTCTCCTCCCTCTGGGTCAGTTTATTGGTTGCAGCTTTCAGCATGGTCCCAGCTCCTCAAGTCTCACTTAGCAAACATCTACTAGTAACCTCCACCATGCACAGTACAAAGTGTGGGTGTAAGATGAATAAAAGATGAGCAAGACACGGTGCCTGCACTCCAGGAACTTACAGTCTAGTGAAGACAGAAACACTGGCTTCCCGGCAAGTGGTTCGTGGAATAAGTTATGGGATAATGACTGACAAAAAGGAGAAGGAAAATTAGGAACTGCCTGGAGAGGCGTGTAACCTTGCAGTCCTTCCTGTACGGACGGGCTGTTTTTCTGCACTGTGAGCCCTGCTCGCCTTCTTGCTCCTTCTCCTGCCCTCCCACTCTTTCCTCCTGTGGAGTCTGGCTGTTCTCCTGACTGAGGGCTGAGGAGCTGCTTTCCAGAATGAGTCATCTCCACCCACCCCCACACACAAAGCTGCGCCCCCTCCATGAAAGGAACAAAGATCTTCAGAGTAAGCTCAAATTTGAGCTGGTATATTTACTTATTTTAAAGAGGTTAAAGAGTGGAAACTCATTTGAATGTGAATGAGTTTTGACACTCCTTTTTAAGGCACAAGGATGTGGTAAATTTTTAAAAAATGTACCTATCCTGGTATCATGAGAACCCCAGGCCTAGACACTTTGGACTAGTGAGTGAAAAAAAGCTAGGAAATAAACTAGCCTCATTCAAAGAGCCAACAAGGAGTGTTGTGTTAATTTAGGCTAAAGTAAAATCTAAAACCAAGTGAAATGTTCTAAAAACAGGCATTCCTACAGATTCTATTGTTCATAAACTGGTAATCCAAGATATGATGAACTTGACAAGTATGTACAGTCAGTCATCTCAGTGAGCGCAGTAAATACTGACAGTCTCAGTGCTCACGGTTCCTTGGTGATGTTTCTTCAAAGTAAAAGGCAGAGTTTCCTGAAAGGTCCGCGCTCTCTCTCACTCTCTCGCACTCTCTTCCTCTCCCTCTGGCTTCCTCTCTCCCCCTGCACTGGTGAGAGCCACAGGGAGAGTCTGTTGGCAGCTGTTAAACTCACGTCCAGGCACTGTTTTGTATCATCTGTAGTTTTCAGCAAAGGTTGTCAGGGTAGACTCAGTTATGCAGGAAATAGCAAACAACTCCAAAATCTTAGTGGCTTAAAACAACAAACTTTTCACTCAAGCCACATATCCATCACAAGTTAGCAGGGATCTTCGCTTTTTGTATCATTTAGCAAGCCCAAGCTGATGGAGCAGCTACCATCTTGAATGTTGCTGATGATTGTGCCAAAGGAAAAAGAATACTCAGGAAAGTCTTAAAACAGGCTCCAAGCTCCAGCCTGAAAGTGTCACATGTCACTTCTGTACAAAATTCAAAGATAATATAATTAGTCACACTATTCCCATTCAGTCATAATGAATCCAAGAAGTTTAATCTTAACTTCGTGCTAGAATAGAGAAAAACAAAATATTTGGCAAACAGCACTACAGACTACCACAATGGTGTAGTGGTGCTGATCCAAACCCTAAGATATGAAGTCACTGGGCAATTTCAACCTCATCATTGTAAACTTTGCCTCCTCAGCCTTAAAGGAAAGTAGAAAAGGCACAGTTACCATTAGATCCTTGGAATAGTCTTATCCCAGGGTGACCTTTCATACCACTCTCTAGCCATGTCTCCACAAAGGCACTTGCACACACACAAAATGGAGATAAGAAGGGACAGGGAGTTGGGAAGTGGGACGGTTCTCCAAAGGGATACAAAAAAAGAAGAAAAAAAAAAAAAAAAGAGGGAGGAGGCTAGGGTCATGAGGGAGGAGGTGAGGGTGAAATCCAATGCAGAGATTTTAAAATCAGACAAATTGGATTGGATTTACATCCTGCTTTCACCGTTTATTGTCCATGTGACTCTCTGTGTCTCAGTTTCCTCATCTGAAAAATGGGGCTAATAAAGCTAAACATATAAGCTTATTGTTGGGAAACACTGAGAGAACTCATGCAAATCCCTTAGCCCAGTGCTGGTAACTGGCAAGTCCTCAATAAGTGACAACCATTACTGTTAGTGTTAGGATTGGAATAATAAGCAAATATCAGTACAATGTCTGAAAGAAATCATGTAGCAAATCTGAAGGATATTTTAAAATTTTTTGCCTTTTCCTTGAGATGCTCTACTAAGTGTCAAGAAAAAGAGTGTGGGAGAGATATGCACAAATAACAACAAATAACGCACTTGGAGAAGCCAGTGGTATGATATAGCAGGTACACAGCACATAGTCCTTGGGAATGTCATGTATATAGCACTCCTAAACTTCTCCTAAGATTAGTGTGCCACTGTAATCTTATATATTTATTGAGAGCCAACTATGTATAGGCACCTCACAAATATCATTCCATTCAATCATTGTGATAAACCCATCGCTCAGATTTGGATCCCCATTTTACGAATGGGGTAAGAGCACAGCCTCTGGAGTTAGACTGCCTGGATTAAGTTGGTCTACCAACAACCAGCTGAGTGTCCTCAGGCAACTTACTTTACTGATTGCTCGTCTGTAAAATGGGAATAATAATTACATGTCACCAATATGCTGTGTTAATTAGGTGAGATAATGTGTGTAAAATGCTGAGCCCAGTGCTTGACATGTACTAGGGGCTAGATGAATGTTAGAATTACCAACTATGAGGAAATCAAGTCTCCAAAAACATAAGTCCCTTGCCCAAGATCACACAGTTAGTAATTAGGAAATTTAAAATCTGGTGGTTCCAAATCCAAAGCACATGTGCCTGTGTTTAACCACATCACTTTATTATTTACACTCAAATAATTGCCCTTAGGACTATACTAATCTTCTGAAATTTGGGTCCAGCAATTATCAGGCATAGTTGAAGAAAGCAAGAAATTGTGCAGTGGGCAGACTCTGACAGTGGGAATAAGTACATGGAGTCACTCTATTTTCAGTACTGGTCCAAACTGGCTCATAAAGATGCTTATACTCTAAGAAAGTGGGGGAATTACTTCAGAGTTTCAGATTGCTTACTATTGAGTACCTGTATCTGTCAGGCTCTCTGCTAGTTATTCCCCTGTTTTCTCATTTAATCTTCACACAGACCTATGAAGAAAGTACACATTTACTTTCCTCATTTTACAGAGAAGATTTAAAGGGTTAAGTAACTTACCCAAGGTCACACAGGTGGAAAATGGCAAAGCTTCTGGAAGATGAATTAGGTTGAAAACTACCTTTAGTAACTGAAAAATGTAATCTCATTTTAAAAAATAGTCAGTATGTTCCCACATCATCAGAGTAATACACGGTCATATACAGAAAGTCTAAAAGCAGTGCAAAGTGCAAAGAAGCAGGAAAGATTATTCGTAACTCTATCACTCAGAGTCATTCACTGTTAAGTCTTTTAGTATAGTTCCTTCTGTCTTATTTCTGTTTCTTTTTCATTATGTACTTGAGATCATACTACAACAATTTGCAATGCTGTTTTTTAAGAGATCAAGAATGAATTCAGTAGTCATTTCTAGTTAATACAATAAGATCTTCAGTTATAAGAATTCAGGAATTGATAATTATAGCTGCCGTTTATTGGCTATGTCTCTATGCCTGGCACCACACAAAATAGTTTTGACTAAAGTATCTCCTTGTATCTAAACCTATAAAGTAGGCATTAAATAATGAAAACATCAGAATATTTATGCAACTAGCATTTTAATGCACTCTACTTTTTAAGAGAAAGAGGTAAAGGACAACAAATAAGCTGGTAGGTATTATTTATTTAAAAAACCAAAACAAAAACGCTGCCAGGCTATGGCCTGTGGTCACCATAAAGTCTCTTCTGTTTTTCATCCCTTTTTATCTGCAGCACAATGAGGCTAGGTGCCCACGATGATGACCACAGTGACGACTCACAAGCGTCACAGATTAAAAGGGTTTAACTATACTTCCTTCTCTCAGCTTGGATAGACCCACACTTGAGCAGCCCAGATTACAGGACCACTCAGTGAACATCAGGAACTGAAATGAACCACATCTCCCTCATGTGGCCTGGGTCATATTCCAATTTCCTCCTTTAGGCATTTTTGCTGGCTCTACTGTACCCCTCTCATCCTTGAGAGGGATGAGATCTGAACTGTGATCAGAATTTCAGGACTACTTTTTCTGCAACCCTCAGAAACTTCCTTAACTAGACACAGACTGAGTGGGAAATGGTAACTGGACTACCTTTGAAGGGAGTCATTGCCCCGTGGAATAGGAAGAAAAGAGAGAAAGTCTTTTTGAGATTAATGAAAGTGCTCTCAGCCAAGTAAAATCTGAAAATAGCCTCCATGTGGTATTGACCCACATGGTCATTGACATGACCCCTAAGGTCCTAAAGGGAGATGCTAGGGAAGGCTCTGGCTGCAAAGATCCTAAAAGTCAGTAGTGGACTTTCAGGGTTTGCTGCTTTATGTTTTAAGACTAGGTCTGTGTTTTGATAAATGAACTTGCTAAGAGTCACCACTTGAATTGTTGCTTCCAGCTCTCTGTTTTAAATAAGGAGGTTCAGCCAGTAGTAATGGGAGGAGCTGCAAATGACTTCCCTAGTTGGGAGTGTCTGCTTGTTTTTCCATCTGCCTGGGCATGCTGGATGTGCAGGCTACACTCACAGACTCACACATCTGAGGAGAGAGCCTAAGGGAGCCCTTGATCTGTATATTTATATAGGAGGTGTATATTAATATATGAGGGGCACTCAAGTATCGAAATACTTAGGTAACTATGGGTGAAAAGAGTAAGTCTGTTGCAAGAATTTAAATATACGAAATATACAGTTTTTCATATATTCATTTCATTCTTCATTCATTTAATGAATCTTTATTGAACACCATCTGTGAGAAGCACTGTGTGATTTGCTGTGAGACATGCTATTATTTCTAAAAGATGGAAATTATTCTTCCCCTTTCAGAAGCTTGCCATGATGGGGGTACTATCTGATCATGCACTAAAGCATACAAATCACCCACAGTGAAAGATAATGCAGGAATGATTTCGAAGGTAGGTGCTGTAGAAATCCAAAGAAGCTAATCTTCACTGCTGGATCAGAAGACCTCAAGAAAGAGAGGCAGAGGGGGAACGGACCAGCAAGTATGGACAGGCAAAGAAAATGGTCTGATACCCTGAGAATTGTAAGCAGACTGGTTTATCTGGAAAGTAATCACACAGGAAAGTGTATTGAAATGAAATTGGAAGCTAGGGGTCAGGTTTGGAAGTACCTCCCAAGGTTTCAGAAATTCAGGAGATAAGGGTGATGTTAGAGCAGATGTTAGATGTTAGAGCGCTTCACTTTCTGAGTGTCTGCTAATCCAGCAAGCCATCACTGTATGTTAAGGAAACAAGTTCATACAGAATGTGGCAAAGTTGTGGAAAACGTAGCCTCAGAATAAAAGACAGCCCCTTAAATTGAATCAATTAAGAAAATTAAACTATGCTTATTTTTTCACCATGGGCCACTGGAAGGGTCATCATAAACATTGATATAGCTAAATTTTCCTTACTCCAACTCCACTGTCACCAGGGAAGCTTACGGCTATAATGTAAGTCCACAGGAGAGGAAGACTACCTTGGTGAGCTACCTGCCACTCTGGGCTTGCATGCTGGTTTCTTTAGAGCTTTGTGAGCAGGAACAAGTGTCCTCAATGGGATCTGCTCTTAGGACACTGGCTGAATCTTTAAAGCTTAAGACTAAACCCTGGACTTTGCTGAATTCACCACAGTCGGTGGCCCTGTCTCAAGTTCCATGTGGGTAGCTCACCAGATTTCCCTCTGGGCCTCCTGAGAGAATACCTCATCATTCAAGATACTCAGTTTCAGGTAATGGAAAAGTTTAGTTTATAGACCTGACTGTGTATGGCATATGTAAATAATCAAGAAGTGAAAGAATAAAATAGCCTTACACTAAAAGACCCTAAATGTTTACGTTTTTTGATGATTCAAGAACTACTTCCTCAAAATATCCAGAATATATGAGAACTCTTAAAACACAACAGAAAACAAATAACCTAATGGGAAAAAAAAAAATGGGTAAGATCATTGAACAGGCACTTCACCAAGAGGATATCTGGATGACAAGGGAGCACGTAAAAAGTTGTCAACAGCACTAATCACTAAGGAAATGCTGATTAAAACCAGATGAGTTACCATTGATTATAACGGCGGAAAGAAAAAAACCCTGACAATGTCACGTGCTGACAAGGACGCAGGGCAACTCAAACTCTAGGCATTGCAGGTAAGAATGCAAAAAGCTTGCCAGTTTTTTGGGTTTTTTTTTTTTAAGTTAAACCATATGATCCAGCAATTCCATTCCTGGATATTCACCCAAGTGAAATGAAAACTTACTTTCACATAAGAACGTATACACGCATGTTTATAGCCACTGTAGTCATCATCACCAAAACCTTGAAACAAGCCAAATATCCTTCTGGGAAAGATGGAAGGCAAAAGGAGAAGAGGGTGGCAGAGGATGAGATGGTTAGACACCATCACTAACTCAATGGACATGAACCTGAGAGAACTTCAGGAGATAGTGAAGGACAGCGAAGCCTGGCAAACCACAGTCCATGGGGTTGAAGAGTCGGGCATGACTTAACAACTGAACAACAACAGCAAACAAAAGTGACTTCAGAATTTTACAGTCGTTTAGAGGCAACAAACATTATGATCAATTAGTGTCATCAGGTGATACGATAGAAAAATATGTCATATGTTTTCTTCTATGTATTAAGATTCCAGATAAAGTGAGGATTTCATGCTACCACAAACATCAGAAAATGTGCAAGCTGTTCATTGATGCTTATGTTAACCATGCTGGGTATGTTTGAGTGCCCTGTGTCTAAGCATGTAGGTACTGAGCATGAAGTGTAGGTTTTGAAGGAGCGGAAGGGTGAAGTATGTGAATGGGAGGAGCACGAGAAGGTCTGCATATAGAACGAATGAACGAGTCTCTGTCAGCGTTGGCTTCATCCCCAGGACAAAGTGAGGCAGTGCCTTCATAGGTGTTGGAATAAAAAATTTTAATTACAGCTTAAAACCAATGAATGTCTTTTGAAACTGGTCTCTTCAGGGGTACAGGAGGTACTGTTTCTAGATGAACTTAAGAGAGTCGACAGACTTACAGAACTGGCAGGGCAGGAGATACTGCCAGAGGACGCGAACTCCTTACGTGAGTGCAGCCTCGGTCATTTGCCGTCCTCCATACACAAGCACTTGACTTGGTGTGACCCAGCCTCTCCACTCCGAAGGGGCAAAAGTTCTCAGGCCACAAATCTCTCTCCATATTCCCCAAAGCGCTTGGTCGGCATGGGAAAGCAACTACCTGGATTAAAGGAGGCTTGAGTTTACCAGCAGGTGGCAATAGAGGTAATTGTGTCTCCAGAAAGAGTCAACGTCTATTACTTTATGAACCAGAGATGGGAATCTCCAGAAGTTGATTGGGCCCCAGCCTCACTTCCCCCTGCCTTACACTAGCATATTGAGTTGGAATTGTTCAAGCCAGAATACTACAGCCAGACACATAAGCTTTTCCTCCCTGAGCTGCTGCTGCACTCTCTTTTCTGAGTGTCTCCTCTAAGTTTGATGCATTAATGGAAAAATTAGAAATGATAGCAAAATCATATTTAGTATCATAAATTACATTTATTTGTGGTTCAGGGAAGCTTGAAAGGTGAAATAAAACACTGCTTTAAAACATAACCTCCTGACATTATTAAATAAGCTAACCCAAACTCTCAAAGAGCAAAGATGAAGCAATCAGACTGATTTTGAATGTCAAAGTTCCTAAGTGAATTTCTCTGACCTTTGTTAATTCCTTTCACACAGGAGAAAACTTGTAGTTTTCAACGGAAAAATGAACTTTTTATTCATACACCGTAATTTCAAAGGTCAGTGGAACAAGATAGTGGACTGTGTTTCCACTGGACAGCAAAGTGTTGCAAGAATGTTTCACCTGACTACTCTCATCCTAAAACTTACCAATCGTCTGTACTTCTTCCTGCTTTGCCAGCTTTCTCTGGTTCTCTTTTCCTATGGAGAGGTTCCTAACTCCTAGTTTCATCTCCACAATGTGTCTGTTTTTCTGTGGTTCCTCACTCCTTTTACGTTTTTTTGTTTGTTTCTTTGTTTAACAATCTCTCTCTTATGATTGAAAGTAAATTTGGAATACATATTTAGAAAAATAAAAACTATGCTGTATTTCTTGGTAAGGCTCATTTCAATTTCATATTTCTAGAAAACAGAAATAAATTATTTTTTCATTTATTTAACTTAAAAATTTTAAATACATCATGTGATTCAAAATTCCAGTGATACATCCTTTTATAATTCAAAAGGATGAAAGGGGACTTGGTGTTTCTCTAGCAATTATGGGAGGAGAATATTACTGACAAAAATAAAACTGGAAAATGTGCCCCTGAAAAAAAAAAATCCAGTTATACAAAAAGGTAAAAATGTTCTTTCATACCCCTTCTCCCAGTCACACAGTTCTCTTTTGGAGCACCTAATGCTTTTATTTTCTGATAAATATTGTCAGAGACATTATATGCATTTATAAGCAGTTAAACATATATATTTATGTGTGTACATATGTATGTATGTATGTGTGTGTGTTTATACATTCTTTATTTTTCTTGTTTCTACACAAATTATAGCATACTTTATACAAAAGCACCCTACTTCTTCTATATTATTATTTTTACTTACCTGAATATCTTGGCAATCACTCCCTATCAATCCAGAAACAATTCTGCTGGGGATCTCTAATGAATCTCAAGAGGTTCCTATTTCTGAAACATTTGTTTAGGGCTTGCATACTCTTTTCTCCTTATTTCCTGTTTTCCTAACCATTTATTAGGCTAAGGCTTCTTAGAGAAGTGTCATGCTGGAATTTTTTTCTTCCAAAGAGGGAAATAATTCTAGAATTTGACAGTAGTCATCAAAGTAACCAACCAGGTTCAGATGTTAAAGAATCTGCCTGCAATGTGGAACACCTGGGTTTGATCCCTGGGTTGTAAAGATCCCCTGGAGAAGGGCATGGCAACCCACTCCAGTATTCTGGCCTGGAGAATTCCATGGACAGAGGAGCCTGGCAGGCTACAATACATGTGGTTGCAGAGTTGGACGTGACTGAGCGACTTTCACCTTCTTGACATCTTTTACATCTTTTATCTACTCTGTCTCTCAGTATTGGCGCTAGAACACTGCCCATTTGTTCCCTTTGAATCAGCTATCACCAACTGATATTATGGGCAAAATCTCCAACTGAAACTGACAAAATTCATAGGGCACTGCCTATCACGATTCAAATAGATTCCTCAAAACCACTTCCCAGAACTAACCAATACCCTACAAGTAAAGGAGCACTTCAAGGCATAAAACCTATAACAGAGGATTACAAAGCTCCAAGGCCTCATTATCCCTTGTACTGCTGCTGCTGCTAAGTCACTTCAGTCGTGTCTGACTCTGTGCGACCCCATAGACAGCAGCCCACCAGGCTCCCCCATCCCTGGGATTCTCCAGGCAAGAACACTGGAGTGGGTTGCCAGTTCCTTCTCCAATGCATGAAAGTGAAAGTGAAGTCGCTCAGTCAGTCACTCAGTCGTGTCTGACTCTTCGCGACCCCATGGACTGCAGCCCACCAGCCTCCTCTGTCCGAGGGATTTTCCAGGCAAGAGTACTGGAGTGGGGTGCCATTGCCTTCTCTGATTCCCCTGTACTAGTCCCTGCAATACTACTATTTCACCAGTGAATAAACAATAAAAACTGAGAGTGTAGGTTGTCCAGGACCTTCAAGAAATAAACATTGTTATCCCTCAACGCCTTGTTGTTCTTAACCCTCAATGGAAGCAAATTCTTTTCTGTAATTGATTTATGCAGTACATTCTTTAGTATTCCAGTTGATAAAGCTAGCCAATACCTTTTTGCTTTTACTTGAGAAGAAAAACAATTCACTTGGACAGCAGTTCTTTACTGTTGTATTGAGAGGCCTTCCTATTTCTCACAAACTCTGAAGGCTGATCTGGATAATATAAAGCTCCGTAGATGTTCTACTTTGTTGCAATATGTGGATGATTTGCTTCTCTGCTCTCCTCAAGCCTCCTCACAGGAAGACAGCACACACCTGCTAAAGCTTTTAGCCCTAAAGGGACATAAGGTCACCAGAGAAAAACTGCAGTTTTCCAAAATCCAGGTCTGATATTTAGGGCATCTGAAACTGGAACAAAGGCTACACCTAGATCCAGGTAGACTTCGTGGTTTCCTAAGTTTCCCCAAACCCCAAAGTACCAACTGCAAGGTTTCTCAGGCTAGTTGATTACTGCTGAAATTGGATTCCAGATTTCTTTTTTATAGTCAACGTGTGTGTGTGTGTGTGTGTGTGTGTGTGTGTGTGTGTGCTCAGTCATGTCGGATTCTTTGCAACCCTATGGACTGTGGCACACCAGGTTCCTCTGTCCACAGGATTTTCCAGGCAAGAAAACTGGAGTGTGTTGCCATTTCTTCCTGCAGCCAAACCTCTGTATGTTTTTACTAAACAATAACAACCCCAACCCAATTTTATAAGAAGAACTGGACTACATAGTTTTAAGACCTTGAAGGAGAGTTTGATGAACCCATCTGCCCTTTGGCATCCCAATTACTAGGAATGCCCTTGTACATGAAAGAAGACGGTGCCCCGGTACACCCACCCTCAGAACATGGAGACCACCATTGATAGGGTTTTCTAGCCAGCAATTGAACCCTGTGACATGGGGATACATCCCTACCTGGCAGACTCCTCTTGAACTTCATAATGATCAAAGAACCCATTTTACTGATCAGGTACTTGACAAGTCTGTGGTGTTTGTCAAATTTTCAATAAATACCACAAATATGTGGGAAAATGCAATAAAAATAGAAACAAATTTCCTTACTTAATACGATTATATTCTTTTCAACCCAAAACAGCACTAATAGGCAAACATTCTCCTTCAATTCTGAAATAAGAGAAAGACATCCACAATTATTACTTAACTTGTACTGGTTCTGGCCAATAAACTTAACAAAATAAAGAAAATAGAATTTGCGTTAGTTTGCTAGGGCTGCCATAACAATATACTACAGATTGGGTGGCTTAAACAACAAATTAATTTTCTCACAGTTCTGGAAGCTAGAAGTCCGAGATTAAGGTACAGCAGGGTCAGTGTGTGGTGAGGTCTCTCTTTCTGGCTTGCAGACGCCTGATTTTTTCATTGCACCCTCATGTGGTATTGGGAGAAAGAGAGCAAACTCTCTGGTGTCTCTTCTGATAATACACTAATCCTATTAGATCTGGGCTTTCTCAACCCTATGACTTCACTTAATCTGAATTATTTCCTTAGAAGCCCCATGTCCAAATATAGCCACAATGAGGGCTAGGCCTTCAACATATGATTTTTTGGAGGACACATTCAGGCCATAAGAGATACATTATGGAAAGGAGATAAAATTATCATTATTGAGTCACAAGGTTCCTCTGTCTATGGAATTTTCCAGGCAAGAATACTGGAGTGGGTTGCCATTTCCTACTCCAGGGGATCTTCCTGACCCAGTGATTAAACCCATGTCTCTAATGTCTCCTGCATTGGCAGGCAGATTTTTCACCACTGAGTCATTTGGGATAGTGCACAAAATGGTTATATGCCCCCCAAACTTAAGTGACTCTATTACAAATAATTTGAAAATTCACTGCAGTGGTGAGATACACACTGGGTACAAAAATCAAAGCTATATAACAGTAACCACTCAGAAGAGATAGAAGGAAAGATCCCATTGAAAATAGCAATAAAAATAAATAAAAACACCAAGAGATGAACTTAAGAAATGTGTGAGCTTTTTATGAAGAGAATATCCAGTTGCTTCTACAGGTGAAAATGAATCCTTTATCAAATGAAAATTGTCTGTAAAGAGACTCAACCATATAAAGATGTCTATTCCCTCTGGGTCAGCCTATATGTTTAATGCAATTCTAATAAAAATTCCTACATGATGTTTTTTGGGACAAAATTTATCCTAAAGTTCATATAGAAATTAAAGTAAGAATAGAAGAATTGTGAAAAACAGGAATGAAGATGGCTATGTGGTGAAAATTCAGAAAGACAGGCCCTCTCATATCTCTGGGGTTATAAATCCTAAAAAGAGCAGATTTACAGTATTTATTAAACTTACAAATGCACATATCCTTCAATCCAGCAATTCTGCTTCTAGGAATTTATCCTTCAGACATATGCTTCTATATGCAAAATGACATATGAACAAGGTTATGATTTAAACTATTTTAGTACTTTGAGACAGTAGGGCCTGCTTTATAGCAGTAGTGTTGAGCACCAAGAATGTGGTTCCAGTGTCAGTCAGAACTGGAAGAGATTCATCCCCAATCTGGAGAAGTGTTTCTTCAAGCCACTAAAAAGAGAATTGAAAAGAATCCCCATAGCTCCTGGATTCCTGTCATTGATTGGAAGGACACTGGAGAGGCTATTCTAATAGCTGAAAGTGTCTGAAGCACTTAGGTTTGTAGCAATCTCTTCTCCAATGTCCAAGCTTTTTACAGTAATAGAAGAAAATAGACGGCCTTGGTTTCATTTAGGAATCTTCATTTCTTGGAGTTGAAGATTAAGAGTTTTTGTGGTCTTTCTTTTAGGTGACTCATCTAGTGTGTGAGAAAGCTGTTTGTCAGATTAACTAAATCTGGAGTGGATATAGTTTCCCATTTCACTCTGGTCCTTTTTACTAGAAAGGAAAGGTCTCAGTTCAGCCCATTAGCAAACATAAAGATAAAAGCTACCAGGGTAGAATCAACATCTCAAGGAAAGACTAGAATTTTCCTTAAAAATAATCTGAAGTCAATTGTCATACTAATGAACAGGTTCAGACTGTTGTGTGCAATCCTGAATTTTGTTCCAATCAACAGGCTTTGGAAAAGCCCTAGGAACTGCTTGATGAAGTCACCTAACAATTGTCTAAGCCTGATATATACTAAGTTAGTGGGCTGGTCTCCTGGTTATAATTTCTAGAAAACTTTCAGTGTTTTCCTATTTAGCGGTTTTCTTCCAATGCTGGGCCTGGCCTTCACCAACAAGTATATGAATTAGCTGATGTAAGTCAGAGAAACCAGGTTGATCATTTTGAATCACTATATTGAAATTGCTTAGCAAATCTGTAAGGATCTTAAGTTATCTTGGTAAAATCTTGGACTATGGCTTACAATTCAGCTTTAGTCCAGAAAATATAAGAAAGTAAGAGTTTAGTTTCTAGATCCCTTTTCCAAAGGAATGGGCCAAAGGCTTCTCAACTAGTTTCAGTTGCAAAAATCTGACCTCAAAATCAGACTGAAATACCAAACAAGTACTTGTATACAGAAAGAACAAGGCTTTACTGAGAAAGAACAAATCCTTAAAACAGATCTTGAATAAAACCTGGAGAGCTTCAAAAGCAAAAGTGGGCATAAATTTGGATCCAGAAGAAAGACATACCTTTAAACTCCAGGGTCAGTGAGAAAAGCAGTGAACCCAATGGGCTCAATTGTGGATACTGATACCTGTTCACTCACCAGCTCCCAAGCTGTCAGGGGTCTACTCTGGTCCCTGTACAGGCCAACAAAATGTTGACCTAAAACAAATAGACTGCCAATTATTTCTTCAGCAAAAAAAAAAAAAAAAAGGGTTTATTCAGGATCAGCAGAGAATTGCAACTTTGTCTGCAACCATGGTGGGCCATGTGCCAGTTCCTACCCAGGAAGGGCAAGAGAGCCTGCCAATACAGAGAAAAAGGAAGCTGGGAGGGCTGTAGTAAATCGAGTCCATGGCTTTTCATTGGCTGAGTCCTTGTCAGGAAATAAGAGGAGTTTTTCTTCTTCCTGTTGGGCTCTGCTATAGTCAAAGAGCATGAGAGCGCCCCCTTCTGGTCTCCCAACTCTATTTAACTGAGGTTTCTGTGTATTCGTTTTCTTACAGGTATTAATGATATCAGAGATTTTCTTCTGTTTCTATTTCCCAGAAAAAAAATTTAAGAGCATTAGAATAATCCATTCTTTAATGGTGTAGAAGAATTTCCTGTGAATTCAACCGGTCCTGATGCTTTCTTGTTTTCCAGTTGTTTGGAGGATATTACTTCTTCAAAAATTTTGCTGTTTTTTGAATGGTAATTTGTTTGTGTACATATCCTATGGTTTTCTAGAGACATTTTAAATGATTTTTATTTTTATAAAAGTATGTATTTACTATGATTTAATATTTATTTGCATAATTTTGAGAAAGGTAGTCTGTACATTTCTTTTAACTTCCCTTGTTTTGATATGCAGTTATTGTCCTCCTTTATAAATTTTTATTTTCTTTTTGTATGTATTTGTGTTTTGCCTTAAGTTAAGTACATCATTTTTTTCCTACAAGGGAATATCTCTTAGATGTAATGTACTCTACTCTCTTTTTGTTTGTTTGTTTTGGGTTAAGCAATTTCTGCTTTTATTTTGATTTCCACTTTCTTTAGTTTTATTATTATCCCTATTATCATTCAGTTTTTATTAACTCCTTGAGTTGGATGTTACCTTTTTCATTTTTAGCCTTTTTATTATTTGATATATGTAAGGCTATGGGCTTCCCAGGTGGCGCAAGTGGTAAAGAACCTGCCTGCCAATGCAGGAGACATAAAAGACGCAGGTTCAATCTCTGGGTCAGGAAGATCCCCTGGAGGAGGCGTGGAAACCCACTCCAGTATTCTTGCCTGGAGAATCCCCATGGACAGAGGAGCTTGGTGGGCTACAGTCCATAGGGTCACAAAGAGTTGGACATGACTGAAGCAACTTAGCATGCTCACAAGAGTATTAATTTTTCTCTGAGTAGTGCCTTAATTGCACACTATAGGTTCTGGTGTGCAGTTATTTCTAAATGTTTTTAGCACAGAAGTGAATTAATCATTGTCTTTATAGCACACTCTCATCACGGGTCAATACATAGCCTTCTTTTATTTACTTAATTGTTTATTCTGCTAGCTTTTTAAATGTTATCATTTTTATAATTATGAACCCATTGTTCTCAAGACTATTTTAGATGGTGGGTCCATAATTATAAAAATGATAACATTAAAAATAGCCTGTATGGCCTTTCCTATCCCCTCTCTGCCTCCTCCCCCAGCTCAATCAGAGATAGGCATTATCCTGAATTCTTTGTTTTTCATTCCCTTGCTTTTCTTGTTATATAGTTTGATAGCATATAGCTATCCCATGTCTATTCTTAAAGTAGATTTTATTGTAGATTTAAAGCTTTTCATTATTTTCTGACTATTCTCTAATTTTATATTGATTTTCTCTTTGACTCAAGAATTGTTTTAAAAAGAGTTTTTTTCCTTTTTTTTTTTTTTCAGGTTTTAGGGTATTTTGTTTGTTTTCCTGTCTTGATTCATTATTAAGATTCTAGGTGTATAGGTTTGTGATCACAGAATGTTTTCTGCACTATTTTTAAATTTTGGAATTTATTAATGTTTTTCTTTGGTTTAAAATATGGCCAACTGTAACTGCCACACAGCTCATATAGAAACAGCATACTGTCTATGTCTAGTATATAGTTTGATATGTATCAAGCAGATCTACCTCACTAATTATGTAATTAGTTATTATTCTCTTTTGTTTCTACTTACTCTGTCATGGGGGACAGAACTAAAATTTCCTGCTACTGAAGTATTTCTTTTTCCTTCTGTCTTCCATGATTTTTGCTTTATAACTGTTGATTCCCTGCTAGTTAGTGTTCTAACTTTCTGAGAATTACATTGTTAAAACATTATAAAGTATCATTCCTTGACTTCCTTAAGCTTTTCTCTTTTTAATGTTAGGGCTATGACCCATTGCGTTTGCCAGTATCACTGTCCACCCTTTTATTCTTAGCTGTTCTGATTCCTTCATTTTAGGTAGGTCTCTATATAGGCTACAGGTGAATTTTGCTTTGTGATTCAATTTGAAAATCTTTTCCTCATCTTTGACTTCTCTTATGTGTTGAATTATATTCCCCAAAATGTGTACTTTGAGTTTCTAACGTCCAGTTCCTCAGAATGTGATCTTATTTGGAAAATGAGTCATTGCAAGTGTAATTAGTTAAGATGAAATCATACTGGAAGGTAGGCCCCTAATCCTATGTTTGGTGTCCTTATGAAAGGGGAAGATGTGGACACAGATATATAGGGATAATGCATGTCAAGAATGAAGTTATGCTGCCACAGGTCAAGGAACTACCAAAAACTAGGCATAAGGCCTGGAATAGACCCTTCTCTAGACCCTTCAGAGAGATCACGGCCCTGCCAACACTTAGCTCAGACTTCTAGATGCCAGAATTGTAAGACAATACATTTCTGTTGACTGAGCCGCTCAGTTTGTAGGACTTTGTTATAGCAGCCTTAACAAATTAATACAGCTTCTTTGTAAATATCAGTTGATTTCTCATTATTAGAATTTGATATTAATTTTTAAAATCTCTCATATGCCTTTATAAGTAAAAATTCATGGCAAATCGCTGAGGACCAGACATAAGTGTTAACAGGACCTATAGGTGACCCCCTAAAATGTTCCAAATCCTTACAACCCTAAGAGAAACCAGAATAGCTTATACCTGTTCTAACATTGGCATCCTCCAAAAATCTCAAGTGAGCAAGCTAAAAGCCAGCCATCTGTGTAACACCTCCCTTTCTTTTCCAGATTGTGAGACTTACATGAATCAAAGAACTGAAACCAATAAGAGTCTCTCCAGAAAAAGGAAAATAAACCTAGACTTCCTGTCTGTAACCTGACACAGAGATACTGGGACTTGCCTGGCCATTTGTAAAAATGAAGCAACTTCTACTTCCTCCAGCAAGGGTAACTCTCTTACCTAACTGTAAAGGGCTATTAAGAAAATGAGGGCAGCTAAGGGCCCTAATTGAGATAAGATCTAGATTGTTCTCATCTTGAGCATTAATTTGTAATTTAGCTGTCCATGCTCATTCCGTTACCCAACAAGTTTTTGTTTTGTGTTTTTACTTTGGTTATCAATATTTAGCTGCAATTTATTAAGCAAAGCTAGAAGGCAGAAGCAGCAGACTGGGTAGGCTCTGTAGTTAAGAATGACTTGGTGCTACACCCCAGAGATGCCCTTGTTGCTGGCCTTTGAGAGACAGCCCAGGGATCCAGAATGGCTTTATATATTCTCCCTTCCTTCCTTCCCTTCATCCTTCCACTTCCTCCCTCCCAAGTCCAATTGCTATGGAGAATACCAGATATATAATTTGAAGACTATGAACAGTAGCAATACTTTCAAACCAGAAATACGAACATCTAGTCCATACTTAGTATCAGGAATTTGGGTAGTTTCTAAACTCTGACAGTAAGGGCCTCTGTTGAAAGAGATAATGAGTGAACTGGAGATGAGAATTCCCCTATGTAAACACATGTAACACACATCTTACCTAAATATATCTTCCAAAGGGGAAAACAAAAACTTTACCACATTGGTTATAAACTTGACCACTGTAAAGAATAAAATGTAACTCAAAGGAAAAATAAGCAAAAAATGTTTTACTTGATTCTATATAAGCACTTAGGTCAGTATTTTTAAAATAAATTATTTTTTTATTAGAGCAATTTTAGGTTCACAACAAGATTGAGTGGCAAAGACAGAGAGGTCCCGTATATCCCTTTTCTTCACACAGTACAGTCTTGCCCAAGCTCGACATCCATCCTGCACCCCAGTACAGTTGATAAGCCTACAATGATACAATATCACCTAAAGTT
Organism: Antilocapra americana; assembly: GCA_007570785.1. Taxonomy (NCBI): domain Eukaryota; kingdom Metazoa; phylum Chordata; class Mammalia; order Artiodactyla; family Antilocapridae; genus Antilocapra; species Antilocapra americana. The sequence continues at coordinate 44,490,784 of ML664161.1, read as the reverse complement.
CATAGTTACTGTAACAGTCCATTCCTGATGTTGTACATTCTGTGGGGTTTGACTAGTGTACAAAATAGTTCCTCTGCCCTAAAAATTCTCTGGGTTTGTCCAATCATCCTTCTCTTCCTCAATCCCTTGGCAATCACTTACCATTTTGTGTCTCCATAATTTTACCTTTTCCAACAGGTCATGTAGTTGGAGTCACACAGTGTGTAGTCTTTTTTAAAACTGTTTCTTTCACTTAGAAATATTCACTTAAGTTTTCTCCATATCTTTACATGCCATGACAGCTCACTTCTTTATAGTGCTAAATAATATTCCATTATCTAGGTTACTACAGTTTACTTATCCATTCACCTAATGAAGAATAGCCTGGTTGTTTCCAAGCTTTCATAATTACGAATAGAGCTACTGTAAATATCTGTGTGCAAGTTTTCTGTGGACATAAGTGTTCAACTCCTTTGCATAAATACCAAGGAGAACAATGGTATAAGTATGTTTAATTTTGTAAGAAACAGCCAAATGATCATCTAAATGAACTGTATCATTTTGCATTCCCACCAGCAATGTATGAGAGTTTCTGTTGCTCCACATCCTCACCAGCATTTGATGTTGTCAGTGTCTCAGATTTTGGTAGTTCTAGACAGCATATTAAAAAGCAAAGACATTACTTTGCCAACAAATGTCCGTCTAATCAAAGCTATGGTTTTTCCAGTAGTCATATATGGATGTGAGGGTTGGACTATAAAGAAAGCTGAGTACTGAAGAATTGATGCTTTTGACCTGTGGTGTTGGAGAAGACTCTTGAGAGTCCCTTGGACTGCAAGGAGAGCCAGCCAGTCCATCCTAAAGGAAATCAGTCCTGAATATTCATTGGAAGGACTGATGTTGCAGCTGAAACTCCAATACTTTGGCCACCTGATGAGAAGAACTGACTCATTTGAAAAGACCCTGATGCTGGGAAAGATTGAAGGCGAGAGGAGAAGGGGACGACAAAGGATGAGATGGTTGGAGGGCATCACTGACTCAATGGACATGAGTTTGAGTAAACTCCAGGGGCTGGCGATGGACAGGGAGGCCTGGTGTGCTGCAGCCCATGGGATTGAAAAGAGTCAGACACGACTGAGCGACTGAACTGAACTGAACTGAATAGGTGAATAGTGGTATCTCATTGTTATTTTAGTTTGCAAATCTGTGATAACATACCTGGAACGTCTGTTCATATGCTTATTTGCCATCAGTGTATCTTCTTTGGTGAAGTGTCTTTGAGGTCTTTGATCCATTTTTTAAAATTTATTTATTTTTGATCATGCTGGGTCTTTGTTGCTGTGCAAGGGCTTTTCTCTAGTTGCGGCAAGCAGGGGCTATGCTGTAGTTGTGGCGCACGGGCTTCTCCTTGCAGTGGCTTCTCTTGTTGCAGAGTATAGGTTCTAGGGTGCACAGGCTTCAGTAGCTACATTTCCTGAGCTCTAGAGCATAGTCTCGATAGCTGCGGTGCACAGGCTTGGTCGCTCTGGGGCATGTCAGGTCGGCCCAGACCAAGGATCAAACCTCTGTCTCCTGCACTGGCAGGTGGATGCTTCACCTCTGAGCAAACAGGGAAGCCTTGGTCCATTTTTTAATGTGATCATTTGTTTTCTTATTGGTTTTTTTGTTTGTTTGTTTTGTTTCTTTTTCTTTTTCTTTTTTTTTTTTTATTGGTTTTGCCATACAATGACATGATATCGCCATGGGTGTACATATGCTCCCCCTCCAGAACCCCCCTCCCTCCTCCCTTCCGACTCCCTCCCCCCGGGAAATCTCGGTGCGCCAGCCCCGAGCATCAATCCTGGGCTGGCGATTGATTTCACATATGATAATTAACATGTTTCAATGCCATTCTCCCATATCCTCCCACCCTTGCCCTCATCCACAGAGTCCACGAGTCTGTTCTATACATCTGCGTTCCTTTTGCTGTCTCTCATGCAGGGTTCTCGTTACCATCTTTCTAAATTCCATGTATATGTTTTCTTATTGTTGAAAGTTAAGAGTTCTGTGTATATTTTGGATTACAGTCCTTTTTCAAATGTCCACCAAATATTTTTTCCCAGCCTATGCCTTATCACATTCTCTTCACATTTTCTTTCTCAGAGCAGAAGCTTTTAATTTTAATGAAGTTTGGCTAATCAGTTATTACTTTCATGGATTTGTCTTTGGTCTTGAATGTAAAACAAAATCACCATAACAAAGGTTATCTAGATTTTCTCCTCTGTTATAATCTTCTAGAAGTTTTAGAATTTTACGTTTAACATTTAAGTCTGTAATTCATTCTGAGTTAATATTGTGAAAGGTGTCTGTGTCTGCGTTCATTTCTTTGCATATGGATGCCCAGTTGTTCCAGAACCATTTGTTTTGTCAAAGATCAGTTGGCTGTATTTCTGGGAATCTATTTCTAGACTCTCTATTCTGTTTCATTGATCTATGTACTTGTTCTTTCCCCAAAACCACACTGTCTTGATTAACGTAGCTTTATAGTAAGGCTTGAAGTTGGGTAGTATCAGTTCTTCAGATGTGTTCTCCTCCAATATCATGTTGACTATTTGGGTCTTTTGCCTCTCTCTATAAAGTTCAGAATCATTGTGTCAATATCCACAGGATAACTTTCTGGGATTGTGACGGAGATTGCATTGAATCTATAGATCAAACTTATAAGTTTAGAGTTGTTTATAGCATTTCTTTATTATCCTTTTAATGTCCATGTAGTGATGTTTCCTCTTTCACTTTTGTTATTATTAATAGCAATTGTTTATTCTCTTTTTTGTTAGTTAACCTGGCCTGAGGCTTAATGATTTTATTGATCTTTTCAAAGAACTAGCTTTTGGTTTTATTGATTTTTCTCTATTGATCTCCTATATTCAATTTCATTGATTTCTGCTCTGATTTTTGTTATTTTATTTCTTTTCTTCTGCTTGTTTGTAGCATTCATTTCATTTATATATAAGCATACATAAGCATATGTATGTATACATAAGCATTCATAATCAAATATTTGGAGCTAGTATTTTGAACAAACTGTTACCTGTTGCATCAATTAAGAATAAGAAAAATAAAAGTTTTTATTTTACCTTCATTGTTCACTCTCTAATATTCTTTCTTTATGTAGATCCAAGTTTTTGTATTATTTTTCTTCTCCATGAAGAATTTCTTTTAACATTTCTTACAAGGCAGGTCTATTGGCAACAAATTTCTTTGATTTTTGTTTGTTTGATAAAGTCTTTACTTCTCTTTTACTTTTGAAGTACAATTTCATAGAGTACAGAATTCTGGTTAGTGACTTTTTTCTCTCAATACTTAAAATATTTCATCCCAGTCTCTTCTTGGTTGCATAGTTTCTGAGAAATCAGGTATAATTTTTATTTTTACTTCTGTAGACATAAGGTGTTTTTCTTTCCAGCTTCTTTATCTTTTCTTTTTTTTTCCTGCAGTTTGAATATGATGCGTCTAGGTGTAGTATTTTGTTGCTTAATCTGCTTGATGTTCTTTTAAATTCTTGGGTCTGCCTATTAAGTATATGGTATACCTTCTGTAGTTGACCCACTATTTTTGGATTTTCTGTTTTGTGTTTTTTCAGTCCTTTCTCCTCTTTGCTTTTCAGTTTTGGAAGTTTCTACTGACATACCCTCAAACTCAGAGGTTTTTTCCCTTAGTCATGTTCAGTCTACTGATGAGCCCTATCAAAGACATTTTTTCATTTCTTTTACAGCTTTTTTTTTTTAATCTCTAGCATTTCTTTTTGACTCTTTCTTAGAATTTCCATCTCTGATTACATTACCATTGCATGTTGTCCACTTGATCCATTAGAACCTTTAGCATATTAGCCATAGTTGTTTTTTATTCACGGTCTGATAATTCCAACACTCCTGCCAATGTCTGAGTCTTGTTCTGGTAGTTGTTGTGTCTCCTCAGACTGTGTCTTTTGCCTTTTAATATGTCTTGTAATTTTTTGTCAAAAGGTAGATATGATATGATGTACTGGGTAAAAGAAATTGACAAATAGGCCTTTAGTAAGATAGTAGTAAGATGTGTGGGGAAAGAAAGCATTCTATATTCTGATATTTAGGTCTCAGTCTTTTGGTAAGCCTGTGCCCCTGGACAGTGTAATTCACCAGTGCTTAGTCTTTTACCTTCCTTTGGTGGAATGGGATGGCTAGGGGGGGCCCTTCCTTCATGAGGAAACACCCAGAAGGAACTTCAGTTGGATGTTTCCTTTATTCCGTGTGGGTTAGGCTCCAATAATCCCAGCAGGTTAGGCCCTGGCAAAAGAAAAAAGTTTCTACTGAGGGCATGCCTTGTGAAGAAGACAGAATGCTGAAGTCTAGGATATTCTCTGATCTTCACTCTGAGCACCTGGTAGAGCTACTGGAGTTTAAAGCCACAAAAGATGAATGTGTGAGGGTTACTTCTCTCCCTGCCCCCCCACCCCCATGACTGGGATCCTCCTGGAGTTTTTCTCTCTCAGGCTCATTCAGCCTGAGCCTCCAGCAGTTCATCTCGTCCTGGCTCCTCAGAGGCTGCTGCTTGTGGGTTTCTGTCCAGTAATTTGTGAGTCTCTATATCTGTTTGTTTGCCTCTCAGTTTTGGGGAGCAGCGGTTTGCCCTGTGCTCTTACTTCTCCAGTGGATCTAACAAGAACTGTTGATTTTTCACTTTGTTAAGCTTTTTACTTGTTGTTAGGACTGAGTGGTGACGTCTAAGCTTCTTCCATGCTGAACAGGAAACTGCAGGTCCATACCTCGGTATTTTAAAATCGATGTAGAGGTAATAATCAGCTCATCCTGACAGAACACCTCTTAGGCAAATCAGCATGACTTTGAGCTGATGGTTAAAACCCAGCTGTCACAGAAATGTTAAGCAGGTTAGCCGAGGCCACAGGGGGCTTCCCAGGTGGCGCAGTGGTAAAGAAGATCCCCTGAAGTAGGAAACTGCAATCCACTCCAGTAGGCTTGCCTGAAAAATTCCATGGACAGAGGAGCCTGGATAGCTATAGTCCATAGGGTCACAAAGAGTCAGACACGACTGAGCACACACACCAAGACCACAGAGCAAGTTGGAAGCTGAGCAGGGATTAGAGATCTGAAGAACCTGACTCCCAGCCCTGTGTGCAAAGTATACCAGTGTAAACTAACCAGCTAACAGCCAAATCAGATAAATGTGCCTGACGTGAGTCACTTGTGGTTGCCGAACTCGGCCTCTTGGCACAGTCTGCGAGCTAAGGATCAAACCGTCAGGGCCTTCTGCACGCATATAAGCACAAGAACTCATCCCTGGGAGGCTGTGCTCCAAGGAGCAAGGGGCTGACCATCTTCAGTGGTCATCACAGTGATTGGCCGTTGCACTTGTGTAGTCCGTCTCAGTTTTTGAAGTGGTTTTATGTGATTTATCTCACATGTTCCTCCCAATTATACCAGGAGACTGTAAAATATCATCTTTCTTTTGTTTTTACGAACTTCGTGGACTTCCCTTGGCACTCCAGGGATTAAGACTCCATGCAAGGGGTACAGGTTTGATCCCTGATCAAGGAATTAAGATCCCACATGCAGCATGGTGTGGCCAAAAATAGAAAATAAAGTAAAAAAAAAAAAAACAATAAAAATAAAAATCTCATGAGCCAACGAGGCCAACAACCTAGCGCTGGGAGTTGAATCTTGCCCTAATGTGGATAAAAAAATTAGCGGAAGGCCTTGTCTCCAGATGGACACAGGAGGTGATTTATGAGACCAGTTCTAAGCAAGACAGACAGCACTGCCCTGGCTGGAGGCAAGCTGGAGATGCAGCGTTTAAGTAAGGGAACCGTGTACCTGTTACCAATATTATCATCACAATTTATAAACTTCCTGGGAGACATGTAGTATTAGGAGTATAGTATCTTGGCCATGACTGGGGTATTAAAAAGTCCTTGCCAAACCCCAAATGAACCCTCTTCTTGTTTCTCCCTGTCTCAGTCTCCTGCCTCCTTCACTACTGTGATTAACCTCCACCCAGGGCCCCGGACTTCACCCTCCCAGCTACCTCTGGCCTCCTGAACTCAGTTTCCTCCAGTCCTCTGAATTTATCAGCGATAGGATGCTACCTCTTGGGTCTCCCTGATCACTTGGCTCTAAGTCCTTGCCCTGAACCCCACACCCAACTACCCTTTACTACTGTGACCATCTAACAACATACCTGAGAAGTTATATAAAAGTTATAGAAATTAAACTAAGGCTGCGAACAACAGTGGTAAAAAGTAGAAATAGAATTATATCATTGTGTCAGTCTACAAGGTATCTTTTCCCCCTCCCCCTAACTCCAAGGACATGGCTAGATTAGGTTTCCCAGTCTTCCTTGTGGTTAAGTAAAGTAGAGCCATGTAACTAAATTCTTCCCAATGAAGTATGTGGAACTGTTATATATTCTTTAAAGGCCTGACTGATAAAAATTCTTCTCTGTCCTTCCACACATTTTCTATGGGCTGGAGAATGTGGCCCTAAAGGTTGACAGGGTCACAAGGGTCTAAGAAGCCTGGATTTCCTAACCACCTCATAGAAAAGAGCTATGCCCAGGGAGAAGCACCTGCCCTGAACAGTTGTATGAGGGGCAAGCTTCTGTTGTGCTTGAACCTTCATACATATAGGGTGTATTTGTGATAGTAGTTCAGCCGACCCTAACTGATAAACCCATCAAGTGACTGAAAGAAGGTAGGACAATCAGTAAGCTCTTACCAGACCCTAGAGAAGCATATAATTGAAAAGGAAAAAATATCTGCCTAATAACAAAAAGGAAAAAAAAAAAAAAGCCACAGGTGAATGTGAGTTATACTTGTATAAAATAGCATGGGGAACTTTTGTGTGATAAAGGTTTTTGCAGGAAAGAACCTTTGGGGTTTTAAATAGCTAACAGTCTCAGTGTGAGCTACCATTACCCAGTGGATGAAAAAGAATTCCTTCAGGACAGGTTCCTTGTTAATGGATCAGCCTAACACATACTAGTTACACTGTAAATAAGAAACTCTTTACTTCAATCAAATCAATATCAAGGGAGGGTACAGTGTCAACACCAGCACATTTCTAGAAATGAAACATAGCCAACCTTGAGGGCCAAACTTTTAAAAAGATATTAACAAAGTTAAATATCCAGAAAAGGGAAGAGAATCAATGGTAGCAAAGTAGTAAAAGTCTGAAACCATATCAGATGAGGAGCATTAAGGGAAGGTTATGTGTATGCTTGTGTGTATGTGTGAAGTGGGGAGAGAGATAAGGAGAAGCAAAGTGAGAACCACAGCTGTCGTTCAGTAACTTGAAGCATTGTCTTGGAGAGAAGGAACTGTATTTCACATCTCTTAAGATGTAAAACTGGAACTGAACTTCTGCTTTACATGAAAAGAGCTTTCCAACAAGTACAGCTGTTGGACAATGGAACAGGCTGTCTTGGAAGGAACTAAACTTCCCCTCAAAGGAAGTATTTTATCCAAAGCTGGCTGCTGCCAATTGAGAACATTGTAAAAGGTCATCCAGCACTGGGTGTTAGATGAGACAGTGAAGATCCCTTCCAAAGTCTTTGTTGTTGTTCAGTCACTAAGTCGTGTCTGACTCCTTACAACTCCCAGGACTGCAGCACATTAGGCTTCCCAGTCTATATCCTGGAGTTTTCTCAAACTCATCTCCATTGAAATGGTGATACCATCAGACCATCTCATTCTCTGCCACCTTCTTATCCTTTGGCCTTCAATCTTTCCCAGAATCAAGGTCTTTTCCAGTGAATTGACTCTTCACATCAGGTGGCCAAAGTATTAGAGTTTCAGCATCAGTCCTTTCAATGTATATTCAGGGTTTATTTCCTCCAGGATTGGCTGGTTTGATCTCCTTGCTGTCCAAGGGGCAGCACAATTTAAAAGCATCAGTTCTTTGCTACTCAGCCTTCTTTTGTTCCAACTCTCACATTCATACATGACTACTGGAAAAACCATAGCTTTGACTACATGGACCTTTGTCAGCAAGATGATGTCTTTGCTTTTTGATATACTGTCTTGGTTTTTCACAGCTTTCCTTCCAAGGAGCAAACATCTTTTAATTTCATGGCTGCAATCATTATCTGAAGTGATTTTGGAGCCCAAGAAAATAAAATCTGTCACTGTTTCTACTTTTTACTGTTCTATTTGCCATGAAGTGATGGAACCAGATGCCATGATCTTAGTTTTCTGAATGTTGAGTTTTAAGCCAACTTTTTCACTCTCCTCTGTCACTTTCATCAAGAGGCTCTTTAGTTCTTCTTCACTTTCCACTGATAGGATGGTGTCATCTGCATATCTGAGGTTATTGATATTTCTCCCAGCAATCTTGATTCCAGCTTGTGTTTTATCCAGCCAGGCATTTCACATGATGTTCTCTGCATATAAGTTAAATAAGCAGAGTGACAATATACAGCCTTGACGTACTCCTTTCCTGATTTGGAACCAGTCTGTTGTTCCATAATATTGTTTGCCAACACTCAAGTTAGGATGTCAAGATTTGTTTATAAACCACAAACACCTTACTCTAGCTCTGCCTAGTCTTCCTTATCTAGGTCAGTCTGGTTTCCTTGGTTTCAAGCCTCAGTCTGTTCATTCTTCCTCTGGGAGAAAGAAAGGAGAAGGAAAAGAAGGATGCTAACTGTGTTAAATATCTTCAGTTATCCATTCTGATGTGAGTCTCCCAGCCCCATAATTTCTCTCTTCCACATCCAGTATGATTACTCCACAACTTCTCTGTCAGGGAGTTATAGAACCCATTCACACTGGCTGACTCCTGAACCCCCAGAAAGATAGCAAAGAGTACTGAATAGTACAGAAACCTAAGAAGGAGCACAGAATAAGTGCTACAAGCTATTTGAGGGGAAATTATGATGAACTACTTAGTCAAGGAAAGCACAGAGGAAGAAGAAATGAATTTGAGTCTTGAGGAATGAGCAGAACTTAGTCATGCAAAGAGAAGTGAGAGAATTTCAGGTTGGAGAGACTACACAGGGAGAAGAGAATATAAAAGAGTATGTTAGGAGCCAATGTGTGGAAGAGTCAGACTGGAAGGATCTACTGAGGGAACTCAGTGCTTGGTGAAACACTTCTCACAACCTTCAGCTTCCATGTGCCATTCCAACCCCATCCATGATTGTTTGGGAGTCCCTAGACAGGAGTGAGCATGCTATGGTCTAGGCCAGTAGGTTAGGGAATGCATAGAAAAGGTTTATCTGCAAAGAATCTGACAAAGCCTCCATGAAATTTTCAAATCAAATGGAGAAAAAATTGACTGGCTAGAAGTATCGTTAAATAAATTTATAGCTGATTCAATCACTGAACCAAAATTATTCTCCTCTCTTGCCCCAAATCTGCCACTGGTCATATTTTCCTTGTTTCTATCATTGGCAATTCATCCAGTAGAAGTTGTGATGGGTCCTTAAAAAAAGTCACCTCACACCCAGATCAGTGTACCTCTGGAGTTTCTCATTGATTGAGTTGTCATAGAAGAAGTACTTAACGAACTTAAAGACAGTCACCTTTCTCTAGGATCTACATGTAGGTCATAAAACACTGTGGTCCTATATGTTTCATATAATGTGTGGGACTCATATTTTCCAGTTCTAGAGTATTGAGAACCTTTTATCCAAATTGATGTCTGGGTATGCTATACTACTTAAATAAATTAGTATTTCCATTTAGACCAACTTGTATGGTAAGAATTAGAAGTTCAAGTGTCAGTGCCCCACATAATACACTTGCCATTGTGAAATAGGAGTTTATATAATGTTTTCCTGCTAACATTCACTGACTTGCATAATCGCAGTGATTGGCCTACATCTAGCATTTTGTGTAAAACATATAAATGAGAAGACAATAATAGAAAGTTTAGAGAAGTGAGGACTGGTCATAGGATGAAAGGGATGGTGGGAAATGTTTTATAGTTCATCAAGACACAAATAGTGATGGCTCATTTTTTTAAAAAAAAGACAGTTGGTCTATAGAGAAATAAGTAAAAATCTAAAAGATTATGTAAGCTAAAGAATGACCTGGAAATATGGAACATAATAGATCAAAAAGTACCAAACCAGTGGAGTCCAGCACACAAAATTATAGAGTGCCTAGGCATCTTCTGTGGCACTACTTTGAAAGGTTGAGAATCATGTTCCTAGTGAGTCTTGAAGAATAAAGACTCTGTAGCAGTCTGACCTGGAAGTCAAAGTAAGGAGATTTAAGTGTTCTCAGAAGCCCTTCTCTGTCCAGTGTCTTGGGATTTCTGGCTGAGTTAATGGGATAGAAGTTTTCCAAGTCACAGAGTGTATGAACTATGGATGATCAGGGACATCATTTCTAGAAGACAGAGGCTTCCATGAGCAAGAGGAGGCTGCCGCAGAGTTGTAATCTGCCATCCTGAAGAGGTTGTCTGTGACAGAACCTATCTGACAATTTGATCAGGAATTTCTTCCCAAGTGGGACAACATCCCTGCCTTTTATTTCAAGGTCTGCCTTTTTTCCCCCTGAAATCCTTAAAGCAATAATAATAATTCTTTGCTAAAGGAAAGTTGCCATTCTTGCTAGCCTGGTCTTTGAACTGGCTCTCTCTCTAATCCTCTGGCACAGAAGACTTGTTAATGAAATGAATGAACTAGACAAGCACAAGACAAGACCATCCTGAAATAGCAAGGGGACTAGAGGTTTGTTTTTGTGAGATACGGACAGTGTAAGGACCCACTGGGATAGCAAGGCAGCCACTTGTTTCAGACTGAGGGGCAGGAGTTGAATGTAGCCAAAAAGGGGGAAAGACAGTTGAAAGGAGTGAGTTTCCACAGGCCCCCTCTTAAGGCTCTGCCTGAGTTCAGAGGTCTGTGCAGCTTTCTCAATTTATTATATATCTGTGGACTGAGGGATAATCAGGAGAATGCAGTCCATTAATCAACCATAGGTCCAAATACTCTCAACACTTTCACACACTCAGCAACCCCAGTGGACAATGAAGTCTAAAGGCAGCACTTTTAGGTGGGAAAAAAAAGTCTAATTAAAGTAACTTTTGAAAAATCCCTTAAATTTCCTGTTATACCATCTTTCAACAAGCTGTGACACCATCTTTATACCACCTTTCATTGTTATACCATCCTTCAACAAGTGCAACATAATTTTGTGGGTGTTTTCCTTCAGCTGGGTAGGAGTTAAAGTAGTAGACTTTTGTTTAAAGGATCATGTTTTGTAAAATAAATTCTTTAAACCCAATCAGATCATGTTATGAGATACATCTAGGAACCAAGATCAAAATGGACCAAGACAAGAGTGGATTCACATCTCTTATTTCAGCTCATCTGACACTACTCACTGAGTTGAAAGAAGGGCAAATCATCCTCAACATTTAAATCGCCCTCTTTCCTTTCCTTCTTTCTTTCTTTTTTTCTTTTCTGTCTTTTCTTTTCCTAACACATATTGTTAAACTCATATCAGTTGAAAACACATGACACTCAACTCCATAGTTCATGGATATATCCTCTCCCAAGAACCTAAGGAAGAGTCAGAAAGAAAAAGTAGGGTCCAATACTTGAGGCTTTAGTTTCAGGACCAGTTGGCCTCTGGAAAATGCCTTATTGTTCACTGCCATCTTTCTAAACGTGTGCCCCAGACTCTGCCCTTTACTTACCTTACTTTTCCCACTGATGATTCCTCTTCCTATCTTTGTGTTCTTTATACAATTCTTGGATGATACCTTTGGTCCAGAAGACTTTAATTAAGAATAAAATACAGATTTATGGGAAAGAGACCTGGAAAATCTCAAACAGACACATCTTTATTGCAAGCCTCTGGATCCGTGAGAGAGAACAGGGCCCAGAGGATCAGCTCTGGATTCGCTCCAACTCGAGTCCCTCAGTCACCCCCTCCTCTGTAAGCTCCCCACTTGCGCCAGCATTTTAATCTTTCAATCTCGCTCCCTCCTCCATCGTCCCCTGTTTATTCACCTTTTCCATTCCTTTGTCTCATTCTTTCTGATTGCCCTGCTCTTTCACACTCATATCCCCTTGCAGATCATCTTTCTGTTGGAGCCTGTACTGATGGCCTCTTTCCAAGAGCAGCAGGTTTGAATCAGCTCCAGCTTAAAATGAATGCAGAAGGTGGGGGGAGTGAGGCCAGGAGGGGATATCGGCTCTCTTGTGTCCATTGTTCTGAGTGTGCAGCCTTCACCCAGGCCTCCTGGCACCCTCCTCTCTCTCTCTCTCTCTCTCTCCCTCACTGCCCAGACATCCCCCACACCACACACAGAAGGCACAAAAGGTATGCACAAGAGAAGGCTTCATGATCCCTTGCAGGCAAAACCAGAGACCCTCCATCTCCACCCCCAATCAGGCAGCTGGTTTCCATTAGATGTTCCAAGCCCTATAAATATTCCTTTTCTCACTTATCTCTTATTATTTTTCCTTTCTCTTGCTCATATTCCCCTCCCTGCCTCTGGATTTCCTCCTGGGAGGAGGCTGAAATTAAGAAGGGAAGGCATGCCAAATTTTGCATTAACCATCTCGTCATGCCCCAGGCCCCTGGCAGAGAAGAACCCAGAAATAATGGCTTCTTGTTTGTCCAGTTTGCTGCTCCACACACAAGTTTGAAATCTGCCCAGGAGAACAGAAAAGTTGAGCTCAACCTGAGCTCAAGGGTCACCCCATGTTTGTGCTCTCATCATACTGCTGGCTGAGACTTGGGAGTCCTCTGTCTTGTGCTTTGCACTGAATGGTATATGGTGTTTGGGGCACAGCTCTGGAGGGGGATATTCTGGGTTCAGATCCCAGGCTCTTATTACACAGGCAAACTGACCTCAGGCAAGTTACCTAACCTCCCTCATTTGTAAAACTGTGCTGATAACACCTGCCTCAAAGGACTGCTAGGAAGATGGAAATGAAGTAACTAATGGGAAAACATTTAGCTCAGGTCTGCACTTAGCACACAGCAGTTCTCTCTTCTTGCCCCTTCTAATAGGATTGACTATGGAAAAACCCACCCTCTTTTTCTACCTACTCCCACACCTTCCAAGTAATTAACTGAGCAATTAGGGAAGAATTTACTTCTAAATACCCAAGATCTGAGTTGGGGAGTGTAAAATGTTTGCTTCTTGATAAATGTTTTCTCTCAAAGATAAAGAGACAGAGAAAGAGTGATTGTAAAAGGCTTCAACTAGAACAGTGATAATGTTCTTTGCAGCTGAAGGTGGAGAAGGTCTATACAGTCAGCAAAAGCAAGACCAGGAGCTGACTTAGGCTCAGATCATGAACTCCTTATTGCTAAATTCAGGCTTAAATTGAAGAAGGTAGGGGAAACCACTAGGCCATTCAGGTATGAACTAAATGAAACCCCTTATGATTATACAGTGGAAATGACAAATAGATTCAAGGGATTAGATCTGATAGAGTGCCTGAAGAACTATGGATGGAGGTTCATGACATTGTACAGGAGGCGGGAAACAAAAACATTCCCAAGAAAAAGACATTCGAAAGGGCAAAATGGTTGTCTGAGGAGACTTTACAAATAGCTGAGAAAAGAAAAGAAGTGAAAGGCAAAGGAAAAAGGAAAAATATACCTATCTGAATGCAGAGTTCTAGAGAATAGCAAGAAGGGATAAGAAAGCCTTCCTCAGTGAAAAATGCAGAGAAACAGAGAAAAACAATAGAATGGAAAAGCAAGAGATCTCTTCAAGAGAACTTGAGATACCAAGGGAACATTTCATGCAAAGACGGGCACGATAAAGGACAGAAATGGTATGGACCTAACAGAAGCAGAAGATATTAAGAAGAGGTGGCAAGAATACACAGAAGAACTATACAAAAAAGATCCTAATGACCTGGATAACCATGATGGTATCATCATTAACTTAGATTCTGACATCCTGGAATGCGAAGACAAATGGGCCTTAGGAAACATCACTATGAACAAAACTTGTGGAGCTGATGCAATTCCAAGTGAGCTATTTCAATTCCTAAAAGATGTTGCTATTAAAGTGCTGCACTCCATATGTCAGAAAATTTGGAAAACTCAGCAGTGGTCACAGGACTGGAAAGGGTCAGTTTTCATACCAATACTAAAGAAGGGAAATGCCAAAGAATGTTCAAACTACTCCCCAATTGCACTCATTTCACAACTAGCAAAGTAATGCTCAAAATCCTCCAACCTAGGCTTCAACAGTTTGTGAACTAAGAGCTTCCAGATGTACAAGCTGGATTTAGAAAAGGCAGAGGAACCAGAGATCAAATTGCCAACATCCATTGGATCATATAAAAACCAAGAGAACTCCATAAAAACATCTATTTCTGCTTCATTGACTAGGTGAAAGCCTTTGACTGTGTGGATCAGAAGAAACTGGAAATTTTTAAAGAGATAGGAATACCAGATCACCTTTCCTGTCTCCTGAGAAACTTGTGTGCAGGTTAAGAAGCAACAGTTAAAACTGGACATGGAACAACAGTCTGATTCCAAATTGGGAAAGGAGTACAACAAGGCTATATATTGTTACTCTTTTTATTTAATTTATATGCAGAGTATATCATGAGAATGCTGGGCTAGATAAATCAGAAGCTGGAATCAAGATTGCCGGGAGAAATATCAATAACCTCAGATATGCAGATGATATCACCTTTATGGCAGAAAGGGAAGAGGAACTAGAGCCTCGTGATGAAGGTGGAAGAGGAGGGTGAAAAAGTTGGCTTAAAACTTAACATTCAAAAAACTAAAATCAAGGCATCTGGTTCCATCACTTCATGGCATATAGATGGAGAAACAAGGGAAAGTGACAGACTTTATTTTCTTGGGCTCTAAAATCACCGTGGATGGTGACCGCAGCCATGAAATTAAAAGACTCTTGTTCCTTGGAAGAAAAGCTTTGATAAATCTAGACAGTATATTAAAAAGCAGAGACATTATTTTGCTAACAAAGGTCATATAGTCAAAACTATGGTTTTTCCAGTAGTCATGTATGGATGTGAGCACACAGAATTGATGCTTTCAAACTGTGGTGTTGGAGAAGACTCTTGAGAGTCCCTTAGACTACAATGAGATCAAACCAGTCAATCCTAAAGGAAATGAATCCTGAATATTAATTGAAAAGACTGATGCTAAAGCTTAAGGTCCAGTACTTTGGCCACCTGAGGTGAAGAGCTGACTCATTGGAAAATACTCTGATGCTGGGAAAGATTAAAGGCAGGAGGAGAAGGGGATGAGATGGTTGGATGGCATCACTGACTCAATGGACATAAGTTTGAGCAAGCTCTGGGAGATGATGAAGGACAAGGAAGCCTAACGTCCTGCAGCCCATGGGGTCACAAAGAGTTGGACAGGATAGAATGACTGAACAACAACAGAACAATAGTTACAGTTGTTAGTACTTGTTATAACCCAGGCAGCAAGAAGCAATGTTGAATCAGTGACCTCAGAGCAAAAGTTCCTTCAGGGGTGGGTGGGAGGAAGTAGGGGAATTTGGACACCTAATTCTAAGCCATGAGATTAAGAATGCAGCCTTCAGGATCAAACTGTTTCTGATCCTGGACTCGAACTCTCAACACAAATCAATCTAGGTAGGAACTGGTTAAGATTGTTTGTTTGTTTTGGCTAATGTCTTTGTTCTATAATTTAACCTTCTCATACACTGGAGTCAGCTAGACCTGATTCTATCATGTCCTTTACTGTGTGCTTGGGCAAATTGCTCAACTTCTCTGAACCTCCATTCCTTAATCTATAAAATGAGACTTACAACCTTACAGATGTATCACATCTTTCTTAACAGATTTTAGCCATGGCCACTCACTTTCATTACTATTCTGTCACTTTGCTATAGTTTAATTCCACTTCCTCTATTCTATCCTTAATGCAGTCAGAAAAACAGCTGGTCACCATCATTTCTATGTATAACTACCTTCTAGACACCTGGAAACAGTTAATAAATCATTCTTCAGCCTCTGATCTTTAGCTAAACAATGCCAATTTCATTCATCTTCCTCCTGAAGTCCTATCTGAAAATCTTGAATAATTGTATTTTTGCCTGATGGTCTATCTCCAAATTATTAACAACTCTGTTTTTTAGTGCCCAAACATGAATGTATAATTTTAGTAAGGGCCCACCCAACTGAAACATTGACCATAGTTAACATAAAGTTTAATTAATTCATGGTTAGCTTGGGTGCCCACTAGTATCCCATATATAGAGTAATATGTATTTGCTGTTGCTGTGTTCCTAAGACGTGCTCAAATCTTTGTGACCCACTGGACTGTAACCACCAGGTTTCTCTGTCCATGGGATTTCCCAGGCAAAAATACTGGAGTGGGTTGCCCTTTCCTTCTCCAGGGCATCTTCCCAACCCAGGGATCAAACCCAGGTCTCCGGCATTGCAAGTAGATTCTTCACCACTGAGCTACCAAGGAAGCCATATGTATTCCTTGGTATGGGTCGGGAAGATGCCCTGGAGAAGGAAACGGCAACCCACTCCAGTATTCTTGTCTGGGAAATCCCATGGACAGTGGAGCCTGGAAGGCTACAGTCCATAGGGTCACAAAGAGTTGGACATGACTGAGCAACTGAACAACAGCAACCGGGAAAGCCCATATATATGTATATATATATATACACATATATGTAATATTTTTGTATATAAATGTTAAGCAATTCAAATATAAAATAAAGAAAGGTCAGTATTTGTTCCTTTCAAAAGGCAACCTCACAACTTATTTGCTAAACTTTGAGCCATTTGCTGGAGGAGGAAAAAGAGAAAGAACTGTTGAAAGGGACTATGAAGGAAATCATTAAAGTGAGAAGAAAGACTCTTAAGAGATGCTTTCTGCCTTCTGATCCTCCTGTGTTCGAGCCTGTTCTCCCATGGTGACAGTGCAGCTCATGTAAGTCTGTGCTCCCCTAGGCCCCTGCTGAGCAGGGCTGGGGTAGGACAGGAAATCGCCACTCACAAAATAAATGACCTGTCCCAGAGTCTTTTGTTAATGAGTCTAGGGCATAATAAATCAAGGTGATCCAGTCTCAAGAAACACAAGCCTGTGTAAAAAAAAAAAAAAAACAAACCCCAAACCCCCAAGCCCCAGAGGTGAAGAGGAGGAGAAGGGAGAGGGGACTGCAGGGAGTCCTTATAAATCACACCCAGATGAAACTAGTGCAGATGTTTTCCAGTTTCAGACCTACTCAAGAGGCAGAGAACAGACACATGTGGATTGAACAGAAGGGGCTATCCATTTGGGAGGGGGGAGACAGGAGCCAGCAGTCCCCAGGGACACAGCCCCTCCTCTTGCTCAGCCACCCCAGGGCTGTTAGTGGCACAGGTCCACAAGCTCCTTCTTGGTGTCTTCTAGTTGTCACCATCCACTTGGCTTTTTCATCTTGTCCCAGATCTCCCTCTAATCAGCATGGCCGGACTGTCTAGAGTTAGTGGCCTATCTAAAGCCCCTTGGCTTTAAGAGCTTCTTGTGTCACATGAAGTTTTCAGCTTCCTAAAGTGGGAGGCTCTGGTAAGACAGGAGTGGTCAGGTAAACTGTGGGAGAGCCTTAGCTTACCAAGGAAATTGCCAGTTCTCTAAAGGTGAAATTTAACAATGGGATAAAAAGAATGCTGGTCTTCCCAGGTGGCACAATGGTAAAAGAATCTGCCTGCTAATGCAAGAGATGAAGGAGAATGGGTTTAATCCCTGGGTCAGGAAGATCCCCAAGAGTAGGAAATTGCAACCCACTTCAGTATTCTTTCTTGGAAAATTCCATGGACAGAGGAGCCTGGCAGGCTACAGTCCATGGGGTTGCAAAGAGTCTGACACAACTGAGCACTTGGAAATAAACATTTCAGTCTGTGGCGGAAACCTGGAGCCTATAGATTTCATCTCGGGTGAGCAGTAATGTGAGACTCTGTTATATGCCGAGGGCTTTCGTCATAGCTCAGTTGGTAAAGAATGTGCCTGCAATGCAGGAGACCCAGGTTCAGTTCCTAGGTTGGGAAGATCCCCTGCAGAAGGAAATGGCAACCCACTCCAGTATTCTTGCCTGGAGAATCCCATGGACAGAGGAGCCTGGCAGGCTATAGTCCATGGGGTCGCAAAGAGTCGGATACGATTTAGCGACTAAACCACCACCACCAAGATAGATAAGGGTCCCAGCTTCACATTCTGAGACCCGTATTGTTCCTGTTTGACAAATGCAGAAACTGAAGCCAAAAGAGGCTAAGTAATCACTACAAAGGGCATTTGTAAAGCACTTTGCCGTTTGTAAAGAGCGTATGGCCAGTTAAAAAGGTTGTTCTTCCCTTGGCTACAGATGAGGACACCTGGAATGAGGGGGTAGAAAAAAACCTGGCCCGGTCACGCAGCTAATGTGTGGAGGTACTCCTGTCCATACCCAGGCTCTCAAATCTGTCTATTGTCCTTTCTATTCAACACAGCTATTTGCCAAAGTCCCATGATGAACACTATGCTATTAGGGAAAGGATAATGAAACAGAGAGACTAAAACTTTGGCCAAAGTTCATGACAAGTTAGTGTTTAGAGGTAGCTGGAAAGTAGATGAATGGACAAGAGGAAACCAGCCAAAGATTTTTCTTTCTCCTTGTTGTATCAAACCTGTCCTCTGGTCATCTCCCTTCCTCTTAATAAGCATGGCCTCCTCTGGTCACTCGCTCCTGCTGCTGATTAGTCGCTTCGGCCGTGTCTGACTCTGCGCGCCCATGGACTGAAGCCCACCAGGCTCCTCTGTCCATGTAATTCTCCAGGCAAGAATACAGGAGTGGGTTGCCGTGCCCTCCTCAGAGAATCTTCTCGACCCAGGGATCTAATCCGTCTCCTGCATTGCGGACAGATTCTTTACCACTGACCCACCAGGGAAGCCCCACTCTCTTCTACTCAACATCATTTCAAAAGAAGTGGCATCACACCAACTACTTCTTTTTAAAATTATTGCCCATGATGAATTCAATCCCAATGATCATCATTACTGCTACTAGTTTGTATAGTACTTTATATTTAAAAAAATTTTTTTCATATCTGTTACTACCTGTGAACCTCTTAGTCGGGTTTGCCATTTACCTTTGGAGAAACTGAGATCAGAGTGACTTGCCCAGGATCACACCACACATTAGAATGGAGATCTGCCCCTTCCCCCTTCTCCAGTCTGCACTGCTTCCAAAACAAACACAAGTAGCCAGATGCCTTTTTCCATCTCAACTGTTTTTTTTTTTTTTTTTCACTCATATTGCCCCAGTTCTGCAGTGAGAGACATCAGTGTCTCCTCCAGGGTTCTCCATAGACCTTCTATACCAGCTCTGCTTCCTCTAAAAATAAAATAATGACCATTATCTTCTAATCCAAATAAGAGTCCAAGAGTTGGCTCAACCAGACACAGTTGTCAACCATAACAGAAAGATGCCACAGCAGGCTGCCTAAAAAAACCAAAATAAACCAAAATAGCCTTAAATTGGTCCAGGGCCCAGATCTGCAGGACAGCAGGCACACCCATTAAAATTAGGACTATTCCAAGTATTTTAGTAGAATAGCAGCCTTCTACCAAGGCAGAATACTGCTTAGGTTTCCTTTTCTTGTTTTTTGTTGATTTTTGGTTTTGTTGTTTTGGTTTGGTTTTTGGTTCTGCTCAATGAGTTCAAATCTTTCATACACAGATGTTGACTCTCAGCTGGGTATCTAGAGCCAAGAACACCAGGATGTGGGCATTTTGGTGAATTCTGGAATATCAATTATCTGTTATAAAAGTCAATCTGTCATTCAGCATATTATCTTGGTTTCCTAGTATATACTAGGGACTGTGTTAGGTGGTGAAGAAGATTGAGACTTCTGTTTTATACTATCCTGGCCACTAAATATCTGGGAGACCTTGGGCAAGATCCTCCCCTCTATGGATGGCAATTCCTGCCTCTGTAAAGTATAAAAGTGGATTGTTCTATCTCTAGGTCCTTTCTGCTTTGCTGTTCTGTAGCTCATGGGAATCTGTGCTAGTGTAGTAGGCCTGGGAGCAGCACTAAGGAGAAGAATAATGTCCTTTTGACTTACTTATGAAAAGAACTAGAAAAGGAGGTAGAAATGAAGACTATATTTTGCGAGGAAATCAGGTTTTGTCATATAAGGTGGGGCTGGAGGGATGGGGCAGGAAAGAATGGCTACTGAGTTTTAAAAATCTGTTGTATATCTCAAGAGAAAATTCTAAAATCCAAATATGTGTATCACTTTATGCTCCTTTCTGATACATGTTTTATTTAGCTATAACCAGTTCTTGCATGATATTTTTCATTCTTTGTTTTATCTGTTATTTTGTGTATATATTCTATATATCACAGAGTGTATGATTTTCTAATTGTTTTTAGTAGATAAGAGCATTCTATCCTATGGTATCTTAGATATCTTACTTATTCACAAATGGTGGGACATCTGGAACATGTTGGTGTTTTCCTTTTATTAATAGCACTGGTGTAACTTTCCCCCAATTTATTTCCTTTGGACATTCTTGAAAAAAATTAAATTTCTAAATCAGTGATGTGATCTATTTCTAAAGACCCAGCTCATTTATAATAGTATCAGCAGTTTCTGAGCATTTTTGGTTTTCTATATCCCTACATACATTGAATGTAATAATTTAAATTTCTTTTTGATAATTTAAATTTCATGTTTCTACAATTACAACTTCTATGAAATTGTTTATATTTTAATTTCTTTCACAGTTACTGAGGTTGATCTGTTTTCTATGTGTTGAATAATTTTCCATATCTCCTCCTATGTGAATTATTTATTTATGTTTTTCGACATCATGTATAATGATTTTTGAAAAACATGTTACAGTTTTTGTGGGCCAGATCCTTAAGCATTATTGCTGATGTTGGGGAAACATTCATTTGGAAGAAAGTAGAGATTTTTGTCTATTTTGTTCACTGAAGTATCCCAAGAACCTAAAATAATGTATATAGCAGGTGAGTGTATTGAATAAGTGAATAAATATTTATGAGATACCCAGTATGTATGGGGACAAATATGAGCATTTAGTTTTGGCATGGAGAATGAGAATGACCTTTGACAAAGTCAAAGAGAGTGGGGGAAGCGATGTTTCTCACTTCAGAATTTTAAAAATTTACTCAAGGTGAAGCGGCAAGGTAAGAAGACACTAAGGAGTCCCTCTAGTTATTGCCTTAATATCGCCAAAACATGGCACAGATATTTGTGTGTTTTGTCTGCTCCCCTCATTTGTGTGTGTACTAAGACTTCAGACCAACTTTAATAATATCATATTGTGAATCTAATGCAAGCAACAAACATTTCCTCAGCTTTTACTGTAATAAGCAGGTGCTGAGGTAGCCACAGGATACTAGTCCAAAGAACAGAGTCCTGTGTGTGCATGCAACAGAATACTATATATCAAGAAAAAAGGAACAAACTACTGACACAGACTACAATGTGTATAAAACTCAAAAACTTCATGGTAAGTGAAGTTGAGATACAAAAAATTACACATTATATGACTCCACTTATATGAAATGCCCAGAAAAGATAAATCTATCAATATAGAAAATAGATTACTGGTTACCTGGGGCTAAGGAATGGGGCGACAGCAAATGGGCACAAGGGATCTCTTTGAGAGTGGTAAAGTTGTTCTAATAGTAGAGAAATAGCTAAAGAAGGAATAAAGAGGCTGAGCCAAAGCAGAAATGATGCCCAGTTGTGGATGTGCCTGATGATGAAAGTAAAGCCTGATGCTATAAGAACAATATTGCATAAAAACCTGGCATGTTAGGTCCATGAATCAAGGTAAATTGGAGGTGGTCAAACCAGAAATGGCAGGAGTGAACTAAAATGGACTGGAATGGGCAAATTTAATTCAGATGACCATTATATGTACTAAGGGCAAGAATCCTTTAGAAGAAATGGAGTAGCCCTCATAGTCAACAAAGGAGTCTGAAATTCAGTACTTGGGTGCAGTCTCAAAAATGGCAGAATGATCTCAGTTCGTTTCCAAGGTAAACCATTCAGTATCACAACAATCCAAGTCTATGCCTAACAACTAATGATGAAGAAGCTGAAGTTGAATGGTTCTCTGAAGACCTACAAGACTTTCTAGAACTAACACCAAAAAAAGATGTCCTTTTCATCATAGGAGAATGAAATGTAAAAGTAGGAAGTCAAGAGATACCTGGAGTAACAGACAAGTTTGGCCTCAGAGTACAAAATGAAGTAGGGAAAAGGATAAGAGTTTTGCCAAGAGAACACACTGGTCATAGCAAACATCCTTTTCCAACAACACAAGAGAAGACTCTACACATGGACATCACCAGATGGTCAATACTGACCTCGGATTGATTATATTCTTTGCATCCAAAGATGGAGAAGCTCTATACAGTTAGCAAAAAAAAAAAAAAAAAGACCAGAAGCTGACTGTGGCTCAGATCATAAACTCCTTATTACCAAATTCAGACTTAAACTGAAGAAAGTAGGGGAAATCACTAGACCATTCAGGTATGACCTAAATCAAATCCCTTATGATTATGCAATGGAAGTGACAAATAGATTTAAGGGATTAGACATGATAGACAGAGTGCCTGAAGAACTATGAACAGAAGTTCATGACATCATATAGGAGGCAGTGATCAAGACCATCCCCAAGAAAAAGAAATGCAAAAGGCAAAGTGCTTATCTGAGGAGGCTTTACAAATAGCTGAGAAAAGAAGAGAAGTGAAGGGCAAAGGAGATAAGGAAAAATATACCCATCTGAATGCAGAGTTCCAAAGAATAGCAAAGAGAGATATGAAAGCCTTCGTCAGTGATCAATGCAAAGAAATAGAGGGAAATAATAGAATGGGAAAGACTAGAGATCCCCTCAAGAAATTAGAGCTACGAAGGGAATATTTCATACAAGTTCAGTTCAGTTCAGTTCAGTTGCTCAATTGTGTCCGACTCTTTGTGACTCCATGAATTGCAGCACACCAGGCCTCCCTATCCATCACCAACTCCCGGAGTCTACCCAAACCCATGTCCATCGAGTTGGTGATGCCATCCAGCCATCTCATCCTCTGTCATCCCCTTCTCCTCCTGCCCCCAATCCTTCCCAGCATTAGGGTCTTTTCCAATGATTCAAGCCTTTGCATGAGGTGGCCAAAGTATTGGAGTTTCAGCTTCAACATCAGTCTTTCCAGTGAACACCCAGGACTGATCTCCTTTAGAGTGGACTGGTTGGATCTCCTTGCAGTCCAAGGGACTCTCAAGAGCCTTCTCCAACACCACAGGTCAAAAGCATCCATTCTTTGGTGCTCAGCTTTCTTCACCGTCCAACTCCCACATCCATACATGACTATTGGAAAAACCATAACCTTGACTAGACAGACCTTTGTTGGCAAAGTAACGTCTCTGCTTCTCAATACACTATCTAGGTTGATCATAACTTTCCTTTCAAGGAGTAAGCATCTTTTAATTTCATGGCTACAATCGCCATCTGCAGTGATTTAGGAACCCCAAAAAATAAAGTCTCTCACTGTTTCCACTGTTTCCCCACCTATTTCCCATGAGGTAATGGGACCAGATGCCATGATCTTAGTTTTCTGAATGTTGAACTTTAAGTCAACTTTTTCACTCTCCTCTTTCACTTTCATCAAGAGGTTCTTTAGTTCCTCTTCACTTTCTGCCATAAGGGTGGTGTCATCTGCATATCTGAGGTTATTGATATTTCTCCTGGCAATCTTGATTCCAGCTTGTGCTTCTTCCAGCCCAGTGTTTCTCATGATGTACTCTGCATATAGGTTAAATAAGCAGGGTGACAATATACAGCTCTTTTTCCTATTTGGAACCAGTCTGTTGTTCCATGTCCAGTTCTAACTGTTGCTTCCTAACTTGCATACAGGTTTCTCAAGAAACAGATCAGATTATGGGCACAATAAAGGACAGAAATGGTATGGACCTAACAGAAGCAGAAAATAGTAAGAAGAGGTGGCAAGAATACACAGAATTATACAAAAAAAGATCTTAATGACCCAGATAACCATGATGGTGTGATCACTCACCTGGAGCCAGACATCTTGGAATCTGAAGTCAAGTGGGTCTTAGGAAGCATTACTATGAACAAAACTCATGGAGGTGATGGAATTCCAGCTGAGCTATTTCATCCTAAAAGATGATACTGTGAATCTCAACATGCCAGCAAATTTGGAAAACTCAGCAGTGGCCACAGGATTGGAAAAGGTCAGTCTTCATTCCAATACCAAAGAAGGGCAGTGCCAAAGAATGTTCAAACTACCACACAGTTGCACTCATTTCACATACTAAGAAGGTCATGCACAAAATCCTTCAACCTCGGCTTCAACAGTTTGTGCACTGAGAACTTCCAGATGTACAAGCTGGATTTAGAAAAGGCAGAGGAACCAGAGGTCAAATTGCCAACATCCACAGGATCGTAGAAAAAGGAAGGGAATTCCAAAAAAAACTACTTCTGCTTCTTGACTGCACTAAAGCCTTTGACTGTGTGGATCACAACAAAATGGAAAATTCTTAAATAGATGGGAATACCAGACCACCTTATCTGCCTCCTGAGAAACCTAAATGCTCGTCAAGAAACAACAGTTAGAACCTTTCATGGACAACTGGCTGGTTCAAAATTGGGAAATGCGTATGTCAAGGCTGTATTTTGTCACCATGCTTATTTAACTTATATGCAGAGTACATCATGCAAAATGCCAGGCTGGATGAAGCTCAAGCTGGAATTGCCTGGAGAAATATCAATAACCTCCAATAGACAGATAACATCACTGAAATGGCAGAAAGTAAAGAGGAACTAAAAAGCCTCTTGTTGAAGGTGAAAGAGAAGAGTGAAAAAGGCAGCTTAAAACTCAGCATTCAAAAAACTAAGATCATGGCTTCTGATCCCATCACCTCATGGCAAATAGATGGGAAACAATGGAAACAGTGACAGACTTTATTTTCTTGGGCTCCAAAATCACTGCAGACGGTGACTTCAGCCTTGAAATTAAAAGATGTTTGTTTCTTGGAAGGTAAGCTATGACAAATCTAGACAGCGTATTAAAAGCAGAGACATCACTTTGCTGACAAAGGTCCGTCTAGTCGAAACTATTGTTTTTCCAGCAATCATGTACAGATGTGTGAGTTGGACCATAAAGAAGGCTGAGGGATGAAGAACTGATGCTTTCGAACTGCATTGCTGGAAAAGATTCTTGAGAGTCCCTTGGACAGCAAGGAGATCAAACCAGTCAGTCCTAAAGGAAATCAATACTGAATATTCATTGGAAGGACTGATGCTGAAGCTGAAGTCACCACTGGATGGGAAGAACTGACTCAACGGAAAAGACCCTGATGCTGGGAAAGATTGAGGGAAGAAGGAGAACAGAGGATAAGATGGTTGGATGGCATCATTGACTCAATGGACATGAGCGTGAGCAAGCTCCTGGAGATAGTGGACAGGGAAGCCTGGCGTGCTGCAGTCCATGGGGTTACAAAGAGTCAGACATGACTGAAGGACTGAACAACAGCAATAAGTTGTCCTAATACTTTATTGTGGTGATAACTGCACAACTCTGTAAAATTACTGAGAACCCACTAAATTATACACTGAAAGTGAGTGGATTTTATGGGATTTTTAACTATACCTCGATAAAGCTGATTAAAAGAGGAGAGCAGCTATCGTGACCTTTACCCTGTCGAAAGCAAAACGCAGTCCCCAGAGCAGGCAGACAATTAGAATACTGTCAGTTATGAGCTGCCATAGAGAGGAGCCCAGGGGACTGTGGGAGCACTCAGGCACCTAACCCAGTCCTGGCGCTCAAGGGAAGTTTCCTGGAGGAGTCAATGTCTGGCTGGGAGAAACTACTGCAGGCAGAGAAACTGGAAGTGAGAGAGTAGAAGAGATGCCATACCAAGGCAGTGATAGTAGAATTCATGTCATGGAAGGTAGCAGTAAGCCCAATTCCCACCTTGTTCTGAGTTTAGCAGGTTTTAGAGGAAGCTAAACACTAGGAGAAGATTTATATGTGAATGATGACCATCATTTACTAAATACCTTGTCATGAGACAAGAACTGTACATTCCATAACAACAGTCCTGCAGGCAGGATTATGATGAAGAATCAGGCAAAAAGAGATTCCTTGTTAGGGATAACTTTTCTTACAGCAGCAGAGCTGGAATCCAAGCGTATGCCTGGGTGTGAAGCCCATGCTTTTCCCATTCTACTATCTCCTTTTCTACTACACAAACACGTGACTACTACCAGTGTGGAATCAATGACCTTTGCTGAGAAGGACACGAGTTTTGCTGTATACTAATGCATATATATGGAATTTAGAAAGATGGTATCGAGAACCCTGCATGCGAGACAGCAAAAGAAATGCTGATGTATAGAACAGTCTCATGGACTCTGTGGAAGAGGGCAAGGGTGGGATGATATGGGAGAATGGCATTGAAACATGTTAATTATCATATGTGAAATCAATCACCAGCCCAGGTTTGATGCTCGGGACTGGTGCACCGGGATGACCCAGAGAGAGGGAATCGGGAGGGAGGAGGGAGGGGGGTTCTGGAAGGGGAACATATGTATACCCATGGCAGATTCATGTCAATGTATGGCAAAACCAACACAATAAAGTAAAGAAATTTTTTTAAAAAAAAGAATTCATAAAACTCATCTGCAAAGAATTTTGAAAATGCAGTTTGTCAGGGTCTCAGAGTCACAGCCTTTGTAATTTATCACCATCCTCAGCACACTACTCTGTATACAGCAGGCAGACATTTGAAATGTACTGTTCCCTATTTAGCTTCAGATGTGTGAGTAATATCCAATCATCAAGATAAGTTAAAGGATGTTGAGTTCCTAAAAGAGCTAGCTAGAAAATTCTGAAAGGCCACAGAAATCTAATTTGTAACACATAGCCATAATCCAAAATCCTCATTAAATGCCTTTCAATAACAATTTTAGATGATCACACAAAGATCTTAAAAAGGTAAGACCAAAACAAAAACATGATTTCTTTTAAAAATATGTTTAATTTCCCTTTTAGGTTGAAAATTGCTCCTTCCCCTCACCTTTGACCCAAGTGTATCTATGCCTTTTGGAAATTGTGAGTCGACTTGGGTGAGGCAAAGACACACATTCTTCTCTTGAAAGAACAGACTTGCATTCCTATGAGTAAAATAAATTAGGCTCAGTTTCTCTGTCCATTAATTATGTGGAATAAACAACTTTCCACTGCTCAGAAAGCAGCTCAGGAGACCAGCACAAATTTCCTCCTCAGACTCAGGGGAAAGATCACTTGACTATCCAGGAGAACGCCTGTGGTCTGAGAGGATGCAGAGCATTGAAACAGGCAAGACTGTACCGCCAGATGTTTATAAGAAATGCACTGATGGAGACAATCCCATGATATAATCCACAGAGGATTGCTGCCTTGGGGGGAGGGGGGCTGGTATTGCAGAAGAGCAGCAGAGGGAGAAGGAATTTGCGTCCAATTCTGCCCCTCAGGAATATCTAGCCCTCAACCCTGAAGACAGCCCATGGGTCCCGGGAATGTACTGCCCCACCCCACCCCCAAGTACTTATTTTATTTTAGAGTCTTAGAAGATGCCAGGAACATCACTCCTGGGAAATTAGGTAGATAGGAGGGAGGTAATGCAGGGCCTCTGACATTCTACAGTCAAATTGAACTGGCTGGGATTTGCAAGAGCATGAACCATTACCCCCGGGAATCTATAGACAAGGAGAAACATGGCTGATGAGAGGGAGGTGTCAGAGTTGGAAATATGTGCCGGGGTCCAGCCTCGGCGGGGTCCGGGGTTCTTGAGGGATGAGTGGCATCAACGGAAGAAGAACTGAGCTGAGTCAATGTGTGGTGATGGAGCAGTCTCTCTTTATTGATGTTAGTTTGTGGGATGATGGAGAAGTCTCTCCAAAAGGAAATGGAGAAGTCTCTCGTTTATTGTTGTTGGTTTACAGTTTTACAGCGAAAAGACATCCCCATTACATCATTACAACACCTATCATTCTATACAATTTTTTGTTTTCTACCTTCCATAGCAACCTTATCATTGAGCTCATTCCCCAATCTGTCATGAAACATTCCCTTTGCAGAAGTCAGATTTTTATGTAATTAGATTTAACAATAGTATGTTTACCATTTGAATGTCTTCAGTATACTTCATTCAGTCATGATAAGCACATCAACCTAAGTAGAAAGGTTACATTTCTCTTATCAGGTACAACTGTGTAGAAGCTAGAGGGAAGGGCTAAAGCTTGAGACTGTTTATTCTAGTAACCTACTTCAGTTCTTACGAGGAAAGAGGAAAGAGGACAAAGAGACAGTTAAGAAAGAGGAAAGAGGACTAAGACAGTCAAGCAGCACTGCTTTAGCAATAAAACCCTATTAACCTTATAACTACTATAATGAATTCCTATGTCTACATTATCCTAAAGCAATCAATATCTCCAACTATGCTGGCCACAATTATGAGCATTCCTTAGTCCCAATCGAGCCTGATTTTTTCAAGGAAGAGAGCCTCCTTTATGGAGTGGTCAGGGGAGTGGGAGGTGAAAAGGTGACCCAAGTAGGAGCCTTTCTGGTGGTGGCCTTGCCATGACCCCCAGAGAACTCTTGGTAAACTCCCAAGTAAGAAGTAGTAATCTATTTAAATGTCCCTTTCATTCCTCCTTAGCCCCCAGGGAAGGTGATCCACCTTCCCGGATCCTCTGGTCGATAAGGTCTGGGGGGATTATCTCAGGACAAATTCTTTCCAACTGGGACTGACCTACTGAGATGAGCCAATGTTCTGAGCATGGACAGAACTCCCAAGAAAAATACCAGGGGGTGCCTAGCCCGGGATGCTCCGATAAAGAAAGTCAGCTTTGGAATTTCTTTCTTAGTCTCGTGACCTTGTCATCCGAGCAAGGGGGCATCCTGATGGCTCCCGGCAAATATGTTTGTGTTTTTGGCCTTTACACATTTGTGACCAACACTCCAGTTCATTACCCCCTTCTTCCATACCAAGAGAACCTTGATTTTATTGTAAGCTGCAGCTGTGCTGACAGTTAAACCGTTCAGCTTCCCAGATTCCACTGCAGCCAGGACGGTCCAACAAGATGTGATCAGACCTTGCTGGGGTCGGCTGTTGAGCAGTTGCATACCTTGTTGACCTCCTGCCCTTTGTGCTGCAAGTGTGGCCACCTGGAGCAGCCTCTTTCCCCGAGAAAAGAACCGCAGAATACCAGGCTGGCGAGCAGAAATAGTGACGCAGCCAGGTGTTTGATGATTCCCAGCAGACATTGCACTAACGCTGGTCTGCTGCCTGTAAGTCTTATCTTGCTTAAGTCACCGTTTGTTGGGTCTTCATTGCCTGAAACCAAGCATAACTGCTAACTGCTAGCAATTTGAATTGAATTAAATTCAGCAGTGATCACCTATGATTTCTAGGTTTGGGAATATGAAAATAAGAAAGATAAAACCCACTGCCTTCAGAAAATTCACGGGCTAGTGCACAAGAGAAAATACTTAAGTAAACCATTCTAGTGTAGTTGATACCTTCTAGAGTGGAGGTTTGTTTAAAGTGTTATGGGAACAATCATCGTTATTAATAAGGAAGCAAAATGTACTGGAATAAATTGTGTGGCATTATAAGTTATTCTCACCCCTTATAATACATATATACCTGTGTACACGTATACAGGTAAATCCGATAAACTCATTGAATAGCCACAATTCATGTTATTGATACTGCCTGTCAAATCACGAAGTCACAGTTATTTTACCCTCCCTTAAGCACCACTTTACATTTGTTTATTTTCTCTGGTGGGGTCAGAGGACCTCCATGTTTCCTAAGTAAATTTCTCAAACCTTTGTCAATTCCTTATATACAAGAGAAACCCCAAGAAGTCCATGGAAAAATAAACATAGTCTCAAAGAGCAGTAGTAACAAAGGACAGTTTGGTCTGAAGCACATCCAGAAATGGATGACAAAGTACAGTGGCAGCATTTTAACCCAGGGTAGCACCTACTACAGGAGCAGCTGCCCCTGTCCTTGCCTCTTTCCCTAATTTGTGACTCTCTCTATGCATTCCTCTTTCCTTGACATCTTCTGCCTCATTCCCCATTATCTCCCCTTAGTCTCCTGGATAGCATCTTTATCTCCTGCTTTCTCACACTCTCCATTACTCTCTCCCTTATCCAGCTGTGAATTAAGAATAACATTTTTTTAAAATATTACTTGCAGCTTTTAGTAAAGAGATTTTTGTTCAAGATTTTAATTTTTTATTAGTTGATGATTAAATTAATTGATAGCTTGCAAAAACAAAAATAATTGCTTTAAAAAGTTTGAAGAGGTAATATATTTAGGAATTTTAAAGTATAAAATTTATACTTTGCTTCAAAATTTAGGAATTTTAAAGTATACATGTAAAACATCTCCCTCACATCTGCTACCTAGCTCCCTTGCTCAGGACAACTAACATTACCAATTTTGTGTGTATCTTTACATAGCTATTTTGTATACAGGTAAATATGTACACCTATTTTCCCACTTCATTTTTTTCCCACAAAAAGATGACACATACTATGTACCTTGGGGCTTCCCAGGTGGCACCAGTGGTAAAGAACTCGCCTACCAATGCAGGAGATGCAAGAGATGCAGGTTTGACCCCTGGGTCGGGAATATCCCCCAGAGGAGGGCATGGCGACCCACTCCACTATTCTTGCCTGGAGAATCCCATGAACAGAGTAGACCGTAGCCTGGCAGGCTACAGTCCATACGGTTGTAAAGAGTCGAACATGACTAGAGCAACTTAGCACGCATTTACGCAAGTAGCATTATATATGCATCATTTCACAATGAGAGAATATTCCTTTTGGTTTGCTGGGTCTTCTTTGGAGCTCATGGGCTTTCTCTAGTTGCAGCAAGCAGGCACCACTCACTGTTGCATGGGCTTCTCATGTGATGGCTTCTCTTGTTGCAGAGCTCAGGCTGCAGTCTCAGAAGCTTCAGTGGTTACAGCACAAGGGCTCAGAGTTGTGGTATGTGGGCTCTCGGGCATGCAGGCTTCAGTAGCTGTGGTGCGGGGACTCAGGAATTGTAGCCCAAGGGCTTAGTTGCTCTGTGGCATGTGGAATCTTCCAAGACCAGGGATCAAACACTGCGTTGGTAGGCAAATTCTTTTCCACTGTGCCACCAGGGATTTTTTTTCTAGTTTTCTATCATTTCTAGTTTTCTATCATGCTTAGAAAGGTCTGCTGATAGAAGAGGAGATTCTTCTTGATCATACATTATACTGAACATCAGTCAAGAAGTTATTTCTTAAATGACTGGTACAACTTAGAGTGATCAGGAATAAAAAGCAGGTGGGGGACAGGGTATTCAGGTGGTAAGATTCTGGGTTCAGATCTTTTCCATTCCTGGTTATGTTGCTAGGTAAGAGGGCTTATTCTGACATCTACTCTGTCCGTTTGTCTGCTGTAGGTGAATGAATATGACCAACACTCCACAGGCTAGGTATATGTGAGAGTGAGAGGAGGATTCTAAGGTGCTTTGATGGCATGTGTCCATAAACATTTGAATTTCACCACCACCACATATGATAGTGTCATGTCTCCTGTTGGCCATCTCGGTACTTCCTGTCTACATAATTTTGTTGTTACTGCTTTTCCTCAAAGAGTCTGGTGTGACAGTTATAGAAAAACTCATTATAGCTAAAAAAAAGAAGAAGAAAAAGATCCCCCAATACATTGCATTTCAGTGGAGGTGGGGGTGTGGGCAGGAAAAATTCAGCCACCACTCTTTGGTTGAGCAGGGCTTAAGAGGGAGCCAGGCTCTGACATGTGTAATGAGGTGCCTATAACAAGCTGGACCCATCCTGCCTCTTCCATCTGCCCCAGTCATAGCCTCCCAATCTCATGGATCCTAGCTCCCCCCTTCAGATGAGGCCAGAATCCAAGACAGGCACCTAAGCAGAAAAAGTTGCCCTCCTGCAGGATTAGAATACCTCTATCAATTCCCAAGGTGGCAGCATCTGAAATTGTAGAAGCAACAGCCCCTTTCCTGGTGTCTTTACAACCTCAGAGGAGCAGGAAAGCTGGCCACTTATGAGCCCAAACTTGGCTCCAGAGCACCTTGACTTACTTCCAAGAAGCACCATTCAGGCCTTAGGGATTTGTCCTTTGATTTTTCTCAGTTTGGGGACAGTTTGAGGTCATGTCCTGCTTACACAAAGTTCTTCACTGAGAGGAGTGGTCAAAAGCTCTACTGCCACTGGGTCATACATGGTGGATCACCCTGAGGATATTAGCCTCAGTCGTCCGGTGCTCCCAGGACTTGGGCTCTGGGGAGGGAAAGAGTGGGGCTGCTTGGGGTCCAGCAGGACAGAGTGATGGGCAGCCACAGGGATCAGAATTAGGAGATGTGGGTGCCAGAAGGTCAGGTTTCCTCAGGTCATTCTCACAGACAACATCATGGACATAGAATCTTGGGATAGAGTTAGAAGTGGGGACTAAAGGATAGGGGAGGTTTGTTGTAGTCATGGTAACAGCTCTGTGTGAAAGCCAAGATGATAGAGGCCTAGAGATGCTGTTCTATGGCTGCCCTACATAGTCAGCAGCTAGATGAGGTCATTTAACATTTGGGGCATTAATTATTAAACATGTGAGACCTTGCTAGTCTCACAGGTTTTAAGAAAGCCCCACCTATTTCTGATGGTGTAGAAAGAAGAGGGAATTCACTGGAGTCAGGGGACTCAGGATTGACGAGGAAGGGGTTGTATCCAATGGGAAGACAGCTACATCCAGAGAAATTCTACAGGCAGATCCTTCCATTGTTCCTTGAGTTTGGATTCAGGTGGTTTGAGGACATTTTCTATCTGAAACTATAACAGTGACTTGAGACTTAAGTGTGAAAAGAAGAGATCAAGAGTCATGAGAGAAATGGCTCCAAGTTAGGGACTGAAACGTAATCAGTCAGCCAACGTAAAGGGAAAGAGTGGCCATTATTTATTCATCCCACCACCATTCTCTGAACCTTGTGTGTGTAATACTGTTTAAGGTACCAGGGATATAGCAGTGAACAAAGCAAAGCCCATGCTCTCCTGGTACCTATATTGTAGTGGGAGTGACAGGTGATGAGTGAAAGTGAAAGTGAAGTCGCTCAGTCATGTCCCACTCTTTGCAACCCCATGGACTTAAGCCTACCATGCTCCTCCACCCATGGGATTTTCCAAGCAAGCGTACTGGAATGGGTTGCCATTGCCTTCTCCAGAGGATCTTCCCAACCCAGGGATCGAACCCGGGTCTCCCACATTGTAGGCAGACACTTTACCATCTGATTCACCAGGGAAGTCTGACAGGTGATAAACAAGATATTTTTCTGTATCATATATACTTCTATAATGATGTACCGTTATTTACCTTTACTCCATCACCTACCTGTCTATCCTCTTCCCTGGTTCTGTTAGCACATTACCCCTTTCCTACTGTTAATAGACAAGTGATGGAGGGAGAATGCTACTCTATGTTGGGTGGACATAGAATGCTTCAGTAGTAATGATGTGACATTTGAGCAGAGCTGGAATGAAGTGAGAAGGGAGCCATGCAAACAGGGGAAACGGCATCCAAGGCGAAGGGCACAGTGAGCCCGGGAGGCAGGCAGGAATGTGCTGGTGCCACAGGGAAACCCCTCAGGCTGGAAATGAGTGAGAGTGGCATTATAGGGGATAACGTCACAGAGATTGGAAGGAATGTCTTGGTGTAGCCACAACAAGGATTTAGGAATAACCCAGATAACCACAGTGGTGTGGTCACTCACCTGGAGCCAGACATCCTGGAATCTGAAGTCAAGTGGGTCTTAAGCATTACTACAAACAAAGCTAGTGGAGGTGATGGAATTCCAGCTGAGCTATTTCAAATCCTAAAAGATGATGCTGTGAAAGTGCTGCACTCAATTTGTCAGCACAGCAAATTTGGAAAACTCAGCAGTGGCCACAGGACTGGAAAAGATCAGTTTTCATTCCAATCCCAAAGAACGGCAGTGCCAAAGAATGTAAAAACTACCATACAATTGTATTTATTTCACATGCTAGTAAGGTAATGCTCAAAATCCTTCAAGCTAGGGTTCCACAGTACGTGAGCCAAGAACTTCCAGATGTACAAAATGGGTTTAGAAAAGGCAGAGAAATCAGAAACCAAATTGTCAACATTCATTGGATCATAGAGAAAGCAAGGGATTCCATAAAAACATCTGCTTCTGCTTCATTGACTACATGAAAGCCTTTATGTGGAAATGTGGAAAATTCTTAAAGAGATGGGACCATCTTACCTGTCTCCTGAGAAACCTGTATGCAGGTCAAGAGGCAATAGTTAGAAACTTACATGGAACAATGGTCTTGTTCAAAATTGGGGAAAGAGTACGACAAAGCTGTATATTGTCACCCTGTTTATTTAACTTCTATACAGAGTACATCATGAGAAATACTGGGCTGGATGAATCACAAGCTGGACTCAAGATAGCCAGGAGAAATATGAGTAACCTCAGATATGTAGATGATACCACTTTAATGTCGGAAAGTGAAGAGGAACTAAAGAGCCTCTTGAGGGTGAAAGAATAAAGTGGAAAAGATGGCTTAAAACTCACAAGAGTCAAAAAACTAAGATCATGGCATCTGGTCCCATCACTTCATGTCAAATGGAGGGGTAAAAGTGGAAGCAGTAGCAGATTTTATTTTCTTGGGCTCCAAAATCACTTCAAGTGGTGACTATAGCCATGAAGTTAAAAGATGCTTGTTCCTTGGAAGGAAAGCTGTGACAAACCTAAGCAGCATATTAAAAAGCAGAGACATCACTTTGCTGACAAAGGTCTGTATAGTCAAACCTATGGTTTTTCCAGTAATCGTGTATGGATGTGAGTTGGACCATAAAGAAGGCTGAGTGCCAAAGAATTGATGTCTTTGAATTGTGGTGCTGGAGAAGTCCCTTGAGAGCAAGGAGATCAAACCAGTCAATCCTAAAAGAAATGAACCCTGAATATTCATTTTAAGGACTGATGCTGAAGCTGAAGCTCCAGTATTTTGGCCACCTGATGCAAACAGCCAACTCATTGGAAAAAACTTTGATGCTGGGAAAGATTGAAGGCAAAAGAAGAGGGTGGCAGAGGATGAGATGGTTGGATAGCACCACTGACTCAATGGACATGAATATGAGCAAACTCTGGGAGATAGTGAAGGACAGGGAAGCCTGGTGTGCTTCAGTCCATGGGATCACAAAGAGTTGGACATAACTTAGCAAATGAACAACAGATTGGTGCAAAAGTAATTGTAGTTTTGCACTGTTGAACTTTGTCATTTGATATTGGAATACATTCTTAAATAAATGTGATTATGTTATACATTTTAATGTGCACTTCTTGCTTTATGTCTTTTGCTAATGAATTATTACTTGCTGTTGATTTTGTATATATTTTAGACTTTGGAAATGATGTTAGACAAAAAGCAAATTCAAGTGATTTTCTTACTCAAGTCAGCATGGGTCATAAAGCAGTGGAGACAACTTGCAACATCAACAACCCATTTGGCTCCAGAACTGCTAATGAATGTACAGTGAAGTGATGGTTCAAGAAGTTTTGCAAAGGAGATGCATGATACAGGGTGCTCAGGGCTGGTGCACCCGGATAACCCAGAGGGATAGAATCAGGAGGGAGGTGGGAGGGGAGTTCTGGAAGGGGAACACATGTATACCCGTGGTGGATTCATGTCAATGTATGGCAAAACCAACATGATAATGTAAAGGAAAAAATTAATTAATTAATTAAAAAAATAAAATAAAAGTGTTGTCTTCTCTTATTTCACATAACAACAAACCATTTCTCAATCAGATGGTGACATGCAACAAAAAGTTGATTGTATATGACAACCGTTGACAACCAGCTTAGTAGTTGGACCAAGAAGAAGCTTCAAAGCACTTCCCAAAGCCAAACTTGCACCAGAAAAGGGTCATGGTGGTCTGCTGCTGGCCTGATCCACTACAGCTTTCTGATTCCTGATGAATCCATTACATCTGAGAAGTATGCTCAGCAAATTGATGAGTTGCACCAAAAACTGCAATGCTTGCAGCTGGCATTGGTCAACAGAAAGGGTCCAATTCTTCTCCACGACAACTCACAACCACTCATTGCACAACCAATGCTTCAAAAGTTGAACCAATTGGGCTATGAAGTTTTGCTTCACCTGCCATATTCATGTGATCACTCATCAACCAACTATCACTTTCTCAAGCATCTCAACAACTTTTTGCAGAGAAAATGCTTCCACAACCAGTAGGATGCAGAAAATACTTTCCAAGAGTTCATTGAATCCCAAAGCATGAATTTTTACACCACAGGAAAAGACAAACCTATTTCTCATTGGCAAAAATGTGTTGATTGTAATGGTTTCTATTTTGATTAATAAAAATGTGTTTGAAACTAGTTAGAATGGTTTAAAATTCAGAGTCTGAAACCATAATTACTTTTGTACCAACCTAATATTCTGAGTGTATTGAGAGGCCATTGGAGGATCACATACTCATCAGGTTACTGCACAGCCTCGAAGACGCTGTACTGACATGTATGTGGGATTCTCCAGTGCTGTACTTGCCTCCCAGCCTGTGAAAGGTTTTGCCCCCCCAAAGCCTCAATTACAGGGAAAACAGGTGTGTACCTCAACCTCCAGTTGTGTAATTCTGGGCTGCAGAGAGGCCTGACATGTGAAGAAAGAGAAAGTCTGCAAATCTCAGGCCACTGGAACAAAGCTTCCTCATCTGGATGATGTCAGTTGCAGCCTCGTAGGTGGGGGTTACCTTGACTTCTGACTTGAGTTGCATCTTATACTAGTAAGTGGCTGGCACTCCAGTGTTCAGAAACCAGTGTATGCTTCCTGTTCCCTATATTCATCCTCTTAACCCCTCCGTAGACCAGGCCTCTGCTTAACAGAGCCTAGGAGAACACATGCTGTGAACATCTTCTTCCTAGGACAAAGGACTGGGCAGGCCTTTGCAAGCTTCTTCCTTGCATAGTAAGTGAGATATCCCCCTAAAGTCCCCATAGAGTTAAAGAATGGGCTTTGTCTAGAAAGTTTATAGACTCAGCCTGGAAAACCCCTCACTCCTTTTTAGATTCAAATGCCTTAGCAGATAAGCATGAGGAAGGAACTCAGATTCCAGAAGTTGATTTCTTTTACAGGTGTCCTTTCTTGACAGGGAAGCCTGCCAGACTGCAGTCCATGGGGTCGCAAAGAGTTGGACATGACTTAACAAATGAACAACAACAACTTCTTTTGAAGTCTTCGAAAATGGTGGTGATCTTGACATTTGTACACTTTGTTGTTTGTGTGTGTCTGTTTGGCTTACAACACAGTGGTCTACTTCTTGCACATGCATCGTGTCCACTCTACATGGCTGTAGATCCCTACTGTCTTCATTCCAGTGAAGACAGTGAAGACACTCCTCCTCCTTTATACTGAGGCTGAAGGTATAGTGTCTGCTGTAATATGCACGTCATCCTCCTCAGGATTGTTCCCAAACACTGATGGTTTTTGCAAAACATAGGGTGCAATTTCTGTGCTTTCTTTGCAAAATAAGCTTCCATCGGTTTAGAAACATGTTCTTGTTCCCATCTCCCTATTTCATTTTTATCATAAAGTTTTTGAACACACTTGGACACGTGCATGCACACACACACACTCATCGTGATAATATTAAAGACTAATGACCTAGAAAGATATTCACATGAAACAGTATGCTCAGTATCATTGTGTGTCTGTTCTAAGTATAGGTAATTATGCATAGCTCTAAATACCAAAGTGACACATTATGGATGATTTTTATTTCCATCTTTTTTGTGGCATTTTCAAATATTTTTTAAAAATCCTTACATTGCGTCTACCTGGATACAGTATCAGAAAATCATTGTCTCAACCTCAGTACTTTCCATCTAACGGCTCTCTGCAAGAGAGGGCCTTGTAAGTCCCTCCAACAAATCCCCTTTTAAATAGAGCACTTGTGTGTGGTAAACATGCATGGACTGATCCCCTGACCCATTGACCAACCCCCTTTTGTTAGGGGTCTGCACATGGTTTAGAACCATTCACATGCAGGATCACAGAAATGGCAGAGATTTCGGAAGTGATCCTGCCTGACTGCCTGCTCAGGGCACAGCTCTCCTTTCTGCATGCCCGACTGGGGCTTGTCCAGTCTCTGGTTACTCATGTCCCTGGATGGGGACCACAGGGTGGGGAGACCAGCCATTGCTAGACAATGACCTTAGTTAAGAAGGTCCACTTTACAGAGAAGAGGGATCTATTTGCACATAACATGCACCCTCAGATCCTAACCCCCACATTTATGGTACTTCATAGCTCTAAGAGCTCATCCTATGGGAAACAAAAGGGAATGAGATGAAGACTAACACTTCCTGTTGTTTCTCTGTTGTTTTGTTTTGACTCAGAGTCGCTTTTAGTTCATCTAAGTTTCTTTTCCATGCTGTCTGGTACCATTCAAAGATTTGCTTAGTTCTGTGTCTCTTTTTATCTGAGCTTTCCTTTTCTCCAGATGAAACATATTGAAGTTATTTCTCCCTACTTCATCCCAGCCACTGCTCTTTCATAGCCATCCTTGCTCTTTTATTTTCTACCCTACTGGCTTTCTTTGATTTTTTCCTCTCCTAATTTCATCACTAATGTCTCTGCTTTTTAATATGCAGAACTATAAAGAAAGCTGAGTGCCAAAGAATTGATGCTTTTGAACTGTGGTATTGAAGAAGACTCTTGAGAGTCCCTTGGACTGCAAGGAGATCCAACCAGTCCATCCTAAAGGAAATCAGTCCTGAATATTCATTGGAAGGACTGATGCTGAAGCTGAAGCTCCAATACTTTGGTCACCTAATGTGAAGAACTGACTCATTGGAAAAGATCTTAATGCTGGGAAAGATTGAAGGCAGGAGTAGAAGGGGATGACAGAGGTTGAGATGGTTGGATGGCATCACCGACACAATGGACATGAGTTTGAGTAGGCTCCAGGAGTTGGTGATGGACAGGGAAGTTTGGTGTTCTGCAGTCCACAGAGTCGCAAAGAGTCGGACATGACTGAGCGACTGAACTGAACTGAACTCCATCACCCTTTTCCTTTCTTCATTAGAACTTCTATTCTTTCCCTTTTAGGGTCATGTTACAACAGTTGTAATACCACCCTTCCAAACATGAGTTTAAATAAAAGCAGTACCTAACCATAGAACAAGTTTATGGAAAAACAAATTGCTTTTTTTTTTTTTTCAGATTTTCACAATAAAGTTCTTTCAGTGCTTTTTTTTTGCATTTTTTTAGTTGTAAAATATACACAGCATAAAATACGCCATTTTAAAATGTATGATTCAGTGTCACTAAGTACATTCACAAAGTTTTGCAACCATCACCACTTTCTAGTTCCAGAACTTTTTCATCACCCCAAATGGAAACTCCATGCTCATTAAGCAGGCATTCCCCATTTTCCATTCCCCCAAGGCTACAACAACAACTAAACTGCGTTTTGTCACTATGGATTTGCCATTTCTAGATATTTCCTATAGGTGAAATCATATAATATGATTTTCCTTAACTTTGCATATTATTTGCAAAGTTCATCATTGTTGTAGCATGCATCAGGACTTTATTTTTTATGGCTGGATAATATTTCACTCCATGAATATACACATTCTGTTTATCCATGTGCTCATCAGTTGATGGATATTTGGGTGGTTTCCATCGTTCAGAGATTGTAAATTGTGCTGCTGTGAACTTTTATTGTAAAAGTTTTTGTCTGAACACAAATGCTTTTTTTTTTTGAAGTATTAATTTTTTCCTCCAAAATGCAGGCTTGTTTGTTTTTGCTGGGGGTAAGGGTGGGTATGGCTCCATATTCTGATGCCCTAAGCAAGGTTCAGCTTATCCACTGGTAATCTTCTTCTGTTTCTTGTTCTTATACCTCTTGATGCTCTGTCTCCTTATTTTTCCTTTAGTCCCTCTTCCCTGCACAAATCTGCATGTATATGTGGGTCCTCCCCCCATCCCCCCCCAAACAATTTGGAATTCATATTGGCAAGTGTATTTCCTCCTCTTTCACAGGTGTTTTTTTTTCCCCTCTTTAATAAATACAATGAATGTGCACAATTCAGAAAGGCCTTAGGCCTTAGTCCTTAGCTTCCCCTAACAAGGCCCCTTTCCAACTTGATTCCAGGAAATCAGGCTCCAGGAGCTCAAGCCAGGGGAGGCCCTTCCCTGGGGCCTCAGCTCATAAAGCCAAGGTGTGTCTGGCCCCTGACTCTCTCAGGCTTGGAACGTGAGCCTTCCCTCACTGGCTGCTGTCAGAGTTCAGTGTTCCCTGTCAAGCCCTTGGAAAGCTGGGAACCAGAGAGAACAGAGAAGCATCAGATTACTGCCTGCAAAAAGGAGGGGGCCACCCCATCTGATACCCGCTGTGTACAGAGTTGCCGTTACATGTTCAGCAAGCTGGGTGAGCAACCCCAGGCATCGTCAGGATCATATCACAAAACAGAGCTCGATTATCTTGCCTCCTCTCAGAGGTATAGATGGCATTGCTCCTTCCTCTGTGCCTCTCCCACCCCTTTTTCCTGGGTTTGCCCCTCTCCTCCTTCTCCATATCCCATGCTTTCCTCAATCTGTTTTTCTTCTTTCCCCCAAAGAAGCTCTCTAGTTTTCTCCTGTCCCTTTGATTCCCTCCCCCTCCTTCCATCCTCCAAACCTTTTCTACCCACTCCCTGTCTCCTTGCCTTTCTCGGTGTGCCTTTTGGATCTGTTTCCTTTGACACTGGTCCCAGGCCTGCTGCCAAGTTTCAGACCCATTAGTGAGGTGCCTTGCTGACTGAAACACAAATCAAAACCGATCCGGGTACAATTAGCAGCTGCTCGCACCTCATCTGGAAAGCATTAGCCAGCACAGAGTGGAGGGAGGGAAACAGGAGAGAAATACTGATGCCAAACAGAACAGATCTCCTATTTTGGAACATGAGAGGATCCTGACCCAGTAGACGTGTAACTGAAAATAAGACACACATAGACAAAGAGGGCCCCCATGAGAGTCAAAGATGAATGGCCTGTTAACTGACCTTGGGTGTCCTTCCATATCTACCCGAGAGATATAGACTCCTCCACGTTTGATTCAGGGGTAGAACTGTCATCCAGGAAAAGAGGTGTCTGTTCTGTTCAACCCAGATGTTTGAACACTCATGTGATCCAGGAGTCCTGTGCTCTCTTGCTGCATACTGCTACCTTAGTACTGCTTCTAGAAATCCAGTGTGTTAAGAATCACCTGGCATTGAGTTAAAAATGCAGATTCCGATTCACTAGGACTGGGGAAGGGCCTGAGACTCTGCATGTACAACAAGCTGATGTACGAACCACACTTCAAGAGTCTAGGACAATTCAACTCATGAAATGTTGGTCAAATATCCCTGCTAAAGGCTTCTCCCAGTACCTGTCCTTTTCCTTGTTAGCACTCACAAATACTACCAGATGCCTATCTTCCCAAGTCAAGTGCAAGCTGCCCAAGAGCGAGGACCAGGCCTGTCTGATTTACTTCTGTATCCCCAGTGCTAGCCCAGGGTGTTGCTTATGGTAGGTAGTAAATAAACATTTCACAGGTGAATGAACCAGCTCAATCCTCAAGGCCCATCACAAGCATCTCCTCTTTCAGAGAGCTTTTCTAGGCCAGCCTGGTGACAGTTGTTAATTTCCTGTGTGTCCCAGCCCTTTAACTAGATTATTTGCTACTTAAAGCTGGGACCTGGTCTTCTGAGTTTCTGAACTTTTTTTATGCCCTTCCTCCTCCATCCCCCCAGCACCTTAGCACTGCCTTGCTCTAGGAGGCATTTAATGGCAGTTGATTGATTGAGAGACCCTAGGATGATGCCAAGTTCTATTTAGACCTCAATTATAAAGCCCATGGGTTGGCTGAATTTTGGCTTGGACTGAAACCAAGGTTTCACATGCCCCAGTGGAAAAGTCTTTAATACTACCTAACACATCTGTGGGTGGGAAGGCTGGGACATTCTGTGTGTACAAAATCAAGAGATGTCATATTGTGAGGCTTCCAAAGCAGTTATAAATCAGGCCACTCTGGAGGGTTAACTGGCGCGCCTGTGGCCATTACCTCACTCCCTTTTCTCTGCTGAAAACCGTGGCTCACAGTGCAGGGCTGCTGCTCTTTTCCAGAATCAGGCATATCATTTACCTTGGAAATACACAAAACTGGCTTACTATGTTCTCCTATAGAGAGGAGAACCTGGTTTTGTTTGAAATTCATCCAATGTCCTATTGTTCAGGGGTTGGGGAAACCCAGTTTGCCTTTTGTCAAGCACTTTCCCCCATAATCTTAAAGCACGTGTGTATTGTAAGGGACATTTAATGCGTATGCTTTCAATTTACTTGCCCTTAAATCATCAAAATATTGTTATGTGAGATCTATTTGATGTCCTAATGAGCATTATTTGGGGATTTAAAAACCTTGCATTCAGCATAAAAAGCAGGAAGTTGTATTTTTTCCAAAAATGTAGGGCCTTCAACACAAAAAAGATTTGAGGGCCTTTTCAGAATCCTCATTTTGCAGGGCTTAAGGGGTTCGGAGCCAGCACAGTCGAGGCTCACATCCCTGTCTCTCCAGTGAATCAAAGCATAGCTGGAAGTCCTAGGCTTGGCAGGCTCTGTGACCCTTCAGTATCCAATGGTGACAAAGCTTAATCTGTCTGGAGACTCCTGCACATATTTCGCAGCCAATACTCCAGACGCATGTTCTACATGTAATCCTGCAAAATGCCTGACTGTGATCTTGATTATCTTCTGAAGCAGATAAAATACAAATCTAGGGTGTTAGAGACAACTTTTGAAGTTTGAAAGTACCTGGCAAAGAAAATCCACCAGAATGCAGCTCAGAGATGTAGTTCTGTGGGATGGAGTTTCAATGATCAGTTTGATCTCGGGGCAGGCCATGAGATAGGGGATGTATGACATCCTGTTATCTGCTAAGGCTCTGCCTCAAACGGGCCCTGTAAACTCAGAGCCACCTCTTTGGTCTCTGAGTTCTGGTTCAATTACAGGTGAAACAGTGAAATGACTGGAGTGGGTAAGTTGCAAAGTGATGCTGATATATACACATGCACACACATACAGAATGTTTGTACATGAATGTCCCATATAAACACAATGAGCAAGAACAGAGAAGGGAAGAGATTGTAAACGGCAGAACAAACTCAATAGTTGTTGAATGAGAAGGGACTGCATGCTGCTAAGAACAGGTAACAGGAAATCTGAATCCATAACCACCAACTCTCAGATAATAGGCTCACCTGTGGGGACAGGGAAGTTTAGGGTAAGAGGAGAGAGGAAGATGGCCCTTGGGCAGGTAGGAGTGGCCTAAGCAAGTGGTGAGAGGCCTAGGAAGACCTTTGTTCCCCAGGCTACCTGGCCTGCCTCCCCATTGTGCTTTTTCCTCTGGGACCTTGGAGCCCAGCCTGAAATGAGCAGAGCCCTGCCTGGGGGGTGAGTCCTCCAGAATTGATGTTCGGCTGCTGCGTTAACCACTCAGTAGATAGCACAGAAGCCTGCCATCTGTCAAGCATGGCACAGCCGTCTCAGCGCCACAGCAGGGGCTAAGATGCAGATCCCACCCTCAGCGAGTTCACAGTCTGGCAAAGGCGAGCAGCCAGCTTCCTTCCTGCCCTCCCAGGATTCAAGAGAGTGTGAATGGAAACAACGAGACAGAAGGAGACATGAGCAAGAGATGGAATTGACAGCCCCGAGCAGATGTGAGGGGCAAAGGACATGGCACCATTAAGAATGCTATTGAAGTTTCGAGTCTCAGTGTCTTGGAGGATGGTGATGATATTAGCAAAAATAGAGATTATAGAGGGAAAAAAAAGCAGTTGGGAAGGAAGATGCCACAACCAGCTTGGAACCTACCTGCTCAATCTGGTTGGACGTCTCTGTAAAAGGGTACTACAGGAAACCTTTATTCATTTGGGGAGTGGATGCCTAGAAAGAAAAAAGTGGATGCAGGAAAATGAGAGAAACGGGAGGTAAGAGAGGCTGAAAGCCCTGTTTAGGGGGCTGCACTCTTGCCTGGTGGGA
This sequence comes from Antilocapra americana, assembly GCA_007570785.1. Classification (NCBI taxonomy): domain Eukaryota; kingdom Metazoa; phylum Chordata; class Mammalia; order Artiodactyla; family Antilocapridae; genus Antilocapra; species Antilocapra americana. Next base: position 44,446,656 of record ML664161.1, on the reverse strand, counting down.
GGCCAGCAGAAACAGTGAACTCTCTTGGCCCCAGCTTGCCTAGGTCAGAACTAGCATGCTGTCTCACTTTTGATCATTTTAAATGTTCTCAAAGTGAGAGAAAAGAGTCATCTCACACCCTCATAAACTAGATCAGATGTGTGTGCTTCAATGGGGAGTGGTGAATCTACTTATGGAAAACTGTATTCAGAAATGCCTGACTCTAGCACTTCAAATCCATGGCACACATGGAAGGAATTGAGGAGATAGCTAGACTTAAAAATATCCCACCCACACTGTGTAATGTGGCATCCTGATGCATTTTGGAAACTGAAAAGAACCACGGTGGGAAAACCTCTGCATAGTTCAAAGTGGACACCTTGAACATGAGCTAAATTCTTTAGGAGATTTCTATATCACTAAAGACTTGGCCAATTTCATCCCATGAAGAGAAATCATAGAGTGTCACCTCTGGCTATCTAGAATGCTTTGGAAAATGTAGTGTTTTAAAGAAGTACATATTCAGAAAGCAGAGACTTTACCCTCTTCAGTGAAAAATTTTATTTCAGTGAGTTTGAATGAAATTTTTTCCAAAGGCATATACTTTTCCTTACCTTCTTAAATATGAACTTAATTTTATTTGAGGAATGCCAATTATAAACTGCTATAATATGAGAAATACTAGGCTATAAATTCATTGAGAAGTGAATGCTGCAAAAATTAGTGAAATCCAAATAAGGTCTATAGTGCATTTAATGGCACTGTACTGGCATTAGGTTTTTTCCCTCTGATTATGAACTAATATAATACAGTGGGGTAAGGTAGCAGAAGGGTACACATAGGAAATAATTTTGCAGCTTCTTGTGAGTCTAAAATCATTCAAAGTAAGGGTTTTTTTGAGTACCCTGACATCAGGGACTCTGTTTCAGTTATCAAGTGGATGAATAGAAGGAAGAAAGCAAGGAAAGAAGGGAGGGACAGAGGGAGGGAGGGAGGACAGACAGACAGACATGGGATCTTTAGAGATCTAAAAAGCTATATGGGGGCAAGTGTGGAGTATCAGAAATGTGGGGCTTTAAATGTAGGCAGGTATCAGGGTGATGGTGGCCTTGTAGAATGAGTTTGGAAGTGTTCTTTTCTCTGCAATTTTTTGAAAGAGTTTTAGAAGGATAGGCATTAGCTCTTCTTTAAATGTTTGATAGAATTCTCCTGTGAAGCCATTTGGTCCTGGGCTTTTGTTTTTTGGGAGATTTTTGATCACAGCTTCAATTTCAATGCTTGCAATTGGGTTGTTAATAATTTCTATTCCTTTCTGGTTCAGTCTTGTAAGATTGAGCTTTTCTAAATCCATTTCTTCCAGATTATCCATTTGATTGCCATAGAGTTGTTCATAATAATCTCTTATAATCCTTTGTATTTTTGCATTGTCTGTTGTAAACTCTCCTTTTTCATTTCTAATTTTGTTGATTTGATTCTTTTTTTTTTCTTGATGAGTCTGACTAAAGACTTGTCAGTTTTGTTTACTTTCTCAAAGAACCAGCTTTTAGTTTTATTACTCTTTACTACTGTTTCTTTCATTTCTTTTTCATTTATTTCTGTTCAGATCTTTATGATTTCTTTTCTTCTACTAATTTTGGGGTTTTCTTGTTCTTCTTTTTCCAGTTGTTTTAGGTGTAAAGTTAGGTTGTCTATTTGATGTTTTTCTTGTTTCTTGAGGTAGGATTGTATTGCTATAAACGTTCCTCTTAGAACTGCTTTTGCTGCATCCCATAGGTTTTGAGTTGTCATGTTTTCATTGTCATTTGTTTCTAGAACTTTTTTCATTTCCCTTTTGATTTCTGCAGTAACCTGTTGGTTATTCAGAAACATGTTGTTTAATCTCCATGTGTTTGTCTTTCTGTTTTTTTTTTTCTTGTAATTAAAATCTAGTCTCATAGCACTGTGGTCAGAGAAGATGCTTGATATGATTTCAATTTTCTTAAATTTACTGAAGTTTGATTTGTGACCCAAGATGTGGTCTGTCCTGGAGAATGTTCCATGGACACTTGAGGAGAAGGTGTATTCTTCTGCATTTAAATGAAATGTCCTGAAGTTATCAATGAGATCCATCTCATCTAATGTATCATTTAAGACTTGTGTTTCCTTATTAATTTTCTGTTTTGGTGATCTGTCCATTGGTGTGAGTGGAGTATTAAAGTCTCCTACTACTATTGTGTTACTATCAATCCCTCCTTTTATGTCTGTTAGTGTTTGTCTTATGTACTGAGGTGCTCCTATGTTGGGTGCATGGATATTTACAATTGTATGTCTTCCTCTTGAATTGATCCCTTGATCATTATGGAGTATCCTTCCTTATCTCTTGTAATCTTTATTTTAAGGTCTATTTGTCTGATATGAGGATTGCTACCCCAGCTTTCTTTTGCTTCCCATTTGCATGGAATATATTTTTACATCCTCTCACTTTCAATCTATATGTGTCTTGAGGTCTGAAGTGGGTTTCTTTTAGACAGCATATATGTGGGTCTTGTTTTTGTATCCATTCAGCCAGTCTGTGTCTGTTGGCTGGAGCATTTAATCCATTTACATTTAAAGTAATTATTGATGTATATGTTCCTATTGCCATTTTCTTAAATGTTTGGGGTTGATTTTGTAGATCTTTTTTCTTCTCTTATATTTCTAGACTATATAAGTTCCTTTAACATTTGTTGTAAAGCTGGTTTGGTGGTACTGAATTCTCTTAACTTTTGCTTGTCTGAAAAGCTTTTTATTTTTCCATCAATTTTGAATGAGATTCTTGCTGGGTACGGTAATCTTGGTTGTAGATTTTTCTCTTTCAGAACTTTAAATATATCTTGCCATTCCCTTCTGGCCTGCAGAGTTTCTGCTTAAAGATCAGCTGTCAAGTGTATGGGGTTTCCCTTGTATGTTACTTTTTGCTTCTCCCTTACTGCTTTTAATAGTCTTTCTTTGTGTTTAGTCTTTGTTAGTTTGATTAGTATGTATCTTGATGTGTTTCTACTTGGGTTTATCCTATATGGGACTCTTCATGCCTCTTGGACTTGATTGACTATTTCCTTTTCCATGTTGGGGAAATTTTCAACTATAATCTCTTCAAAAATTTTCTCATACCCTTTCTATTTCTCTTCTTCTTCTGGGACCCCTATACTTTGAATGTTGATGCTTTTGATATTGTCCCAGAGGTCTCTGGGACTATCCTCAGTTCTTTTCATTCCTTTTACTTTATTCTGCTCTTCAGAAGTTATTTCCACCATTTTATCTTCCAGCTCACTGATTCATTCTTTGCTTCAGATATTCTGCTATTGATTTCTTCTAGAGTATTTTTAATTTCATTAATTGTGTCCTTTGTCTCAGTATGTTTATTCTTTAATTCTTCTAGGTCTTTGTTAATTGATTCTTGCATTTCCTCCATTTTGTTTTCAAGGTTTTTGTTCATCTTTACTATCATTATTCTGAATTCTTTTTCACATAGTTTGCCTATTTCCTCTTCATTTATTTGGACTTCTGTTTCTAGTTTGTTCCTTCATTTGTATAGCATTTCTATGCCTTTTCATTATTTTTTTCAACTTATTGTGTTTGAGGTCTCCTCTGCCAGGCTTCAAGGTTGAATTTTTTCTTCCTTTTGGTTTCTTCCCTCCTAAGATTGGTCCAGTGGTTTGTGAAAGCGTCATATAGGGTGAGATTTGTGCTGAGTTTTTGTTTGTTTGGTTGTTTGTTTTTCCTCTGATGGGCAAGGCTGAGTGAGGTGGTAATCCTGTTTGCTGATGATTTGGTTTGTATTTCTGTTGTTTAGATGAGGTGTCCTGCACAGGTGCTACTGGTGGTTTGGTGATGCCGGGTCTTGTATTCAAGTGGTTTCCTTTGTGTGAGTTCTCACTATCTGATACTCCCTAGGGTTAATTCTCTGGTAGTCTAGGGTCTTAGAGTCAGTGTTCCCACTCCAAAGACTCAGAGCTTGATCTCTGGTGTTGCATATAAGAATGAGTCTCCTTCAGTGGTATGCTGGAGCCTGCTTGTGTCAGCTTGGAGGACTTGCTTGTATGTATCTCCTTCCAATTCAGCATTCAGTAATCTCATCCTGAGAACTGTAGTTCATACTCACAAGAGCAGCACAGGAAGATATGCTCCTCTGGCCAAGAAAACTACAGGCCAATATCAGTGATGAACATAGATGTAAAAATCCTCAACAAAATTTTAGCAAACAGAATTCAGCAGCACATCAATTCACATCAATTCAGCAGCTCATACACCATAATCAAGTTGGGTTTATTCCAGGAATGCAAGGATTCTTCCATATAGGCAGATCAATCAATATGATATACCATATTAACAAATTGAAAGATAGAAACCATATGATAATCTCAACAGATGCAGAAAAACCCTTTGACAAAATTCAGCACCCATTTATGATTAAAACTCTTCAAAAAATAGGCATAAAACAGCCTCTTCAATAAATGGTGCTGGGGAAACTGGACAGCTACATGTAAAACAATGAAATTAGAATACTTCCTAACACCATACACAAAGATAAAATGGATTAAAGACCTAAATATAAGACCAGAAAATATAAAACTCTTAGAGGAAAACATAGGCAAAACACTCAATGACATAAATCAAAGCAGGATCCTCTATGACCCACCTCCTAGAGTAATGGAAATAAAAACAAATGTAAACAAGTGGGACCTAATTAAACTTAAAAGCTTTTGCACAGCAAAGGAAACTATAAGCAAAGTGAAAAGACAACCTTCAGAATGGGAGAAAATAATAGCAAATGAAACAATTGACAAAGGATTAATTTCCAAAATATACAAGCAGCTCATACTACTCAATGCCAGAAAACCAAACAACCCAATCAAAAAGTGGGAAAAAGACCTAAACAGACATTTCTCCAAAGAAGATATACAGACCACTAACAAACATGTGTAAAGATGTTCAACATGGCTCATCATTAGAGAAATGCAAATCAAAACTACAGTGAAATATCACATCAGTCAGAATGGCCATCATCAAAAAGTCTACAAACAATAAGTGCTGGAGAGGGAGTGGAGAAAAGGGACCGCCCTTGCACTGTTGCTGAGAACATAAATTGATACATCCAGTTTGGAAGACGGTATGGAGATTCCTTAAAAACTAGGAATAAAACCACCATATGACCCAGCAATCCCACTCCTAGGCATATACCCTGGGGAAATCAAAATTGAAAAGGCACATGTACCCCACTGCTCATTGCAGCACTATCTACAACAGCTGGAACATGGAAGCAACCTGGATGTCCGTTGACAGACGAGTGGATAAAGAAGTCATGGTACATATACACAATGGAATATTACTCAGCCATAAAGAGGAATGCATCTGAGTCCGTTCTGATGAGGTGGATGAACCTAGAACCTATTATACAGACTGAAGTCACTCAGAAAGAGAAAGATAAGTATTGTATTCTAACACATATATATGGAATCTAGAAAAATGGTACTGAAGAATTTATTTACAGGGCGACAGTAGAAAAATAGACAGAATAGACTTATGGACATGGGGAGAGGGGAGGAGAGAGTGAGATGTACGGAAAGAGTAACGTGAAAACTTACATTGCCATATGTGAAATAGAGAGCCAACAGGAATTTCCTTTGTTGTTAAAGGAAACTCAAACAGGGGCTCTCTATCAGCCTAGAGGGGTGGGATGGGGAGGGAGATGGGAGGGAGGTTCAAAGGAGAGGGGATATATGTATACATATGGCTGATTCATGTTGAGGTTTGACAGAAAACAGCAAAATTCTGTAAAGCAATTATCCTTCAATAAAATTTCTTTTTAAAAACATAGGCAGGCTCTGAGGTATACCCCCTTCCTTGCTTTGTGACAAATGTCTTAAACTCTAGGAACCTCCACATTACCTTTGTAACATAGCAATAAAAGTAGATGCTACAGAGAGGACTGCTGTGAGGATTAAATTGAATAATATGTCCAAAACACCCAATAGAGTGTCTGTTGTCTGTCGGGTATTCAATAAATTGACCTATTCGGAATGCCCCTGAGTAGTGCCTGGTTGTAATTCTTATGTCTTAGTCTATAGTTCTAGTTTCTGATCATCAGAATTCCATTCTCACACTCTCCGCCTACTTCCCTATTTAGTCTGCCAGTCCTCATCTGCTGTGAGCTTAATAGGATTCCATATGCAATGTTAAATAGACTCAAGATAAGAATCTCATCTGCAGATAAAATGTGTTTCAACCCATAGACACTAATTTTAGTTGCTCAGAGATCTTTTTCTTTTGAGGTGTTTTGTATTGTTTTACTTCCAGATAGATGAGGCTGTGTGATGAGTCTCAGTTAGATGAGAGAATGGTATTAACAAAAAATAACAAAAACCATAATTTGTTGATCATACAATGTGAACTATTTTAAGCGTCTGATGTATATTACCTTATTTAATTCTCATCACCACTCTGTGCGGTAACTTTTTGATCTCTGCCCTGTGGATGAAGGATTTCATCCCGTGCCCAAGGTCCCAGAGTGAATTATCTGCAAAGTTGACATCACAAGCCCCAGCTAATGCCAGAGCCCAGCTCCTTTCACAGAGGACTGTGGCAGAGTCCTGAGAGGGAGCTAGGTCTCTGATGAAGGAGGTAGAGAGGGGGTGAGGAGAAAAGGAAAGAAGGAAAAGAAATTAGTAGTCAAGAGTCCAGTTCTTTAAAAATCTCAAGGAAATAGCAGTCCTGGAACAGCATGATTTTATACTGTAGTTCCTTAATAAATGTTTGTTGAATGTTCCAAAAACAAACAAACAAAAAACCAGCATTTCCCAAACTACCTAAAGAAATGAAATTTTCTTACAGGTTTCTCTTTCTGTGTTCTGAGACCCTTTATCTCCTATGCTGACCTATTTCCTAATAAAGAGCAGAGCCAGTCAAGAAACCTCTCCTGTCACAGAACCTGAACCTCTAGGATCTAAATTACACAAATTCCCTTTATAGGCAATCTCTTACAAATTGTCTACTTGGCATTTGGAAGAATTCCTGTGTTTGGTGACCAGGCATCTGAAGAAATGTTAGTGATCTCACCAGAGATATGTAGGTGTTCATTGTTCACGCACTTCCACTCACAAGGGGAACCCTGCAGATAGGCACAAAAGGGGGAAAAGAGGGCAGAGCATCTAAGCTGAGACATAGAAAGCAAGTCTCTTCTGTAAGGGAGCAGAGACCAGAATTCAGCAAGGTTGCAGATCTGACCAGCTGTAAAGTCAGAGGAGCCTTTATTTTTGTTGTTGTTCTTCTTAATTTATTTTTTTTAATTGGTTTTGCCATACAATGACATGACTTAATTTACTTTTAAAATTTATTTATTTTTAATTGGGGGATAATTGCTTTACAATATTGTGTTGGTTTCTGCCACAAATCAACATGAATCAGCCATAGGTATACGTATGTCCTCTCCCTCTTGAACCTCCCTCCCACCTCCCACCCCATCCCACCCCCTAGGTTGTCACAGAGTACCGGATTTGAGCTCCCTGCGTCATACAGCAAGCTTCCACTGGCTATCTGACTTTACGTATGGTAATGCAAAGTTTCAATGTTACTCTCTCAGTTCATCCCACCGCTTACATCCCTACCTCCATGTCCACAAGTCTGTTCTCTATGTCTGAGTCTTTAAATAGAAAAGTTTGCTGGGCCTCGCCATATATTTCACAAAGGGTTGTGTCGTGAGGGATGTTTGGAACAACTGTAAACAGGAACTGCTGTGTCCTTATTAGGAATAATCACTTCTGCAGGCAGAGAAGTGGCTGTCGAGGCTGTGCTCGAAACCTCCTTCATATCTCCTGGCCCCAGCCTGTCCTCCCCATCGCTGCTGTACGAACACATTGAGGCTGTACTCTACGGTTGCTCTTGGAGATCACTGCTCAGCAGGGCCCAAGAAAAGAAAAAGCCAGGGATTCCATCTGGCGGAGTCCACCTTGATCCCAGCTGCTCACAAGAGCTGTTTATTCCCCCCAACACTGAGCCTAGTGTAGCCCTCCTCCCTACTGGGTGGCCTTAAGAGCTGTCCAACAGGCCTGGCAAATTTTGTCAAAGCCAGATGCTGGGCAGGACTTCAGGGGGTGGGTCTGGGTACTCAGCAGCCTGGATTTGGAGAGGCCAGTGCTCAACAGAAGGCAGGGGCAACAGTAAGAGTGGACTGGGGCTTCAGCTTCCCTGATGGGAAGGGCAAATGCATCCTCAGGCCTCAATGCTAGAAGTCATTGCCTCAGGGTCACACTGAGCCAGTATCACAGAGGTGAGTCAGTAAAAGTGTAAGCTGTACCAACAAACAGTATAACAGATGCAGAATTCTGGCTCTGCCTCTTTCTAGATGCATTTTTTTTTTTCTGGGCATGAAAGTAAGACTTGTCAAATAGCTGGATTAAGGGGAAACAGAGAGTCTTTTAGAAATCTAGGTATAAGACAAACTGCCCTGGAGGAGATGAAGTTTGTTTATAAAAATTTGGAATTAAGGAGCCTAAGCAAATTTGAAGGCAATATAAACTCAGTTTTTCATATTCTGAGTTTCAAGAGCTAATGAAATAATCAAATGAAGATGCTAGTAAGCAGACACAAAACAAGAAGGGAGTTTAAAAGACAGGTTAGAACTAGGTTTTCTTCTCATTGATCCATGCATGACCATTTTATTTAATCTTTAATAATATGATGAACATGATGAACCTATAACCCAACTTAAGAACCAACCATTACCGCTAATCCATACCTACTCAGGTGTTCATCCATATCCCATCCCATCACCTCAGAGGAAACCATGATCCTGACTTCTGTGTCTATGATTCCTTGCTCTGTTTTCTGTTTTATTACATATATACTCTTATCTTAAAAATAAATTTGACTTATTTTGCTTGTTTTTGAACTTTCTTTTTTTAATGAATTAATTTATTTTTTTAAATTTTTCTTTACATTATTGTGTTGGTTTTGCCATACATTGACATGAATCTGCCATGGGTACACATATGTTCCCCCTCCAGAACCCCCCTCCCACCTCCCTCCTGATTCCCTCTCTCTGGGTCATCCCGGTGCACCAGCCCCGAGCATCAAACCTGGGCTGGCGATTGATTTCACATATGATAATTAACATGTTTCAATGCCGTTCTCCCATATCATCCCACCCTTGCCCTCTTCCACAGAGTCCATGAGACTGTTCTATACATCTACGTTTCTTTTGCTGTCTAGCATACAGGGTTCACATTACCATCTTTCTAAATTTCATATATATGCGTTAGTATACTGTATTGTTTTTCCTTCTGGCTTACCTCACTCTGTATAATAGGCTCCAGTTTCGTCCACCTGAGTAGAACTGATTCAAATGAATTCTTTTTAGTGGCTGAGTAATATTCCATTGTGTATATGTACCACCACTTTCTTATCCATTCGTCTGTTGATGGACATCTAGGTTGCTTCCATGTCCTGGCTATTGTAAACAATGCGGCGATGAACATTGGGGTACACGTGGCTCTCAATTCTGGTTTCCTTGGTGTGTATGCCCAGCAGTGGGATTGCTGGGTCATATGGCAGTTCCATTTCCAGTTTTCTAAGGAATCTCCACACTGTTCTCCATAGTGGCTGTACTAGTTTGCATTCCCACCAACAGTGTAAGAGGGTTCCCTTTTCTCCACATCCTCTCCAGCATTTATTGCTTGTAGACTTTTGGATGGCAGCCATTCTGACTGGTGTAAAGTGGTACCTCATTGTGGTTTTGATTTGCATTTCTCTGATAATGAGTGATGTTGAGCATCTTTTCATGTGTTTGTTAGCCATTTTTATGTCTTCTTTGGAGAAATGTCTGTTTAGTTCTTTGGCCCACTTTTTGATTGGGTCGTTTATTTTTCTGGAATGGAGCTGCAGGAGTTGCTTGTATATTTTTGAGATTAATTGTTTGTCCGTTGCTTCATTTGCTATTATTTTCTGAAGGCTGCCTTTTCACCTTGCTTTTAGTTTCCTTTGTTGTGCAGAAGCTTTTCATTTTAATTAGGTCCCATTTGTTTATTTGTGCTTTCATTTCCAATATTCTGGGAGGTGGGTCATAGAGGATCCTGCTTTGGTTTATGTCAGAGAGTGTTTTGCCTATATTTTCCTCTAGGAGTTTTATAGTTTCTGGTCTTATGTTTAGATCTTTGATCCACTTTGAGAAAAATATGGAGCACTTCACGAATTTGCATGTCATCCTTGCGCAGGGGCCATGCTAATCTTCTCTGTATCGTTCCAATTTTTAGTATATGTGCTGCTGAAGCGAGCATTGTTTTTGAACTTTCTAAACAGGTTCTACTATAATGTCTGTTGGAATTTACTTTGGTCACTCAACGTTATGTCACTGAGATTTATATGTGCTATGTGACACTGAATAATATTAGTTTTCACTATTGTCTATATTCCATTGGGTGAAAATACACTACTTATCTCTCATCATTAAGCATATGAGTTGTTTTCCATTTTACTATTCTGAGCAATGAACTATGAACAATTTTTCACATGTCTCCTTGTGCATATGAGTAAGAGTTACTCTTCTTCAGTTAATCCGTTTCTAAACAGCCCTATGGCATGGGTACTTTTTATAATATCTATTATAATTTCCATTTTACAGAAAAGAAAATGGAGGCTTAAAGACATGACCAGACCAGCCCAAGCTAGTCGACTGAGGTTCTGTTCTCTTAATCATTACGTGTAAACTGAGAGTGAGAAACTAGAACAAGATTGTGCAAAATGTAAAAGCTTAGGCCTAAAGAAATCAGAGATGTGGGAGGAATGAAGGCGGTTTTGATTAAGCACTTTTATGTGATAAGGAATCAGGGGAAGAGGAGAGGGCTGTGAACATGTTGGACTTCTACTATTTCAGGCCACGTGCTAGGCCCTTGGCATCAGTTCAGTTTAGTTCAGTCACTCAGTCATGTCCAACTCTGCGACCCCATGGACAGCAGCATGCCAGGCCTCCCTGTCCATCACCAGCTCCCGGAGTTTATTCAAACTCATGTCCATTGAGTCGGTGATGCCATCCAACCACCTCAACCTCTGTCATCCCCTTCCTTCTACTCCTACCTTCATTCTTTCCTAGCATCAGGGTCTTTTCAAATGAGTCAGTTCTTCACATCAGGTAGCCAAAGTACTGGAGTTTCAGCTTCAACAGTCCTTCCAATGGATATTCAGGACTGATTTCCTTTAGGATGGACTGGTTGGATCTCCTTGCAGTCCAAGGGACTCTCAAGAGTCTTCTCCAACATCACAGGTCAAAAGCATCAATTCTTTGGCACTCAGCTTTCTTTATAGTCCAACTCTCACATTCATACATGACTACTGGAAAAACCATAGCCTTGCCTAGATGGATCTTTGTTGGCAAACTAATGTCTCTGCTTTTTAATATGCTGTCTAGGTTAATCATAACTTTCCTCCCAAGGAGTAAGCGTCTTTTAATTTCATGGCTGCAATCACCATCTGCAGTGATTTTGGAGCCCAGAAAAATAAAGTCAGCCACTGTTTCCACTGTTTCCCCATCTATTTGCCATGAAGTCATGGGACTGGGTGCCATGATCTTAGTTTTCTGAATGTTGAGCTAAAGCCAACTTTTTCACTCTCGTCTTTCACTTACATCAGGAGGCTCTTTAGTTATTTAGGCCCTTTGCATACATTGACTTATTTCAATATGAACAAATTAGAAAGATAATTCACAAGTAGCAAGGGCTCCTGAGTGATTGGAAAGCATCCAGTGTAATGGTACTAAGCAGTCTGGGCTTTCTGTGTGTTTGTGTGCTTAATCACTCAGTCCTGTCCAACTCTTTTGTGACGCTTTAGACTGTAGCCTGCCAGGCTCCTCTGTACATGGGATTTTCCAGGCAGAATACTGGAGCAGGTTGCCATTTCCTTCTTCAGGGGATCCTCCCGACCCAGGGATCAAACTTGCATCTCTGTATCTCCCTCATTGCAGGTGAATTCTTTACCCGATAAGCCACTGGGGAAACCCGGACTTTCTGTAGGTTGCATAAATGACGGGAGCAGGAATCTAAAGAAAGCAGTGCAGTTGAGCAAGGGTTGGGCATATACAAGCAGAAGCCTTGAGGTAGGGTGTAGATGAGGCCAAAGAGGCCACTTATTTGCTGACCATGGCCTCTCACTTCAGGAAGAAGGTCATGGATCAGATGAACTGAGGTGGGGAATATCAAGGGACTAAATTTCACAGAGGGAATACAGAGGCAGTCCAGCATCGGCACGGGTGGGAGAGAAGTGGGAAGGTGAGAGACACAAGGACTTTTCATGGTTTGAGATCTTAGAGGCTTAGCAGCTAAGTCCTAGCAGTTCATGGTGTTGTCGCTCAGGAGTGTGCTGAAGGAAAGAAGAAGCAGATGAAGATTGCTGCGACTGAGAATCCAGAAGGCTGGGCTACACAGAGCACTTTGTTTTTTAATTATCTCCATAACCCCCCAGTGGGATTGTTGTTACTAGAGACATCACACAGATGGCAAAACTTGGGCCCCCCAGTTTTGAAGAAGCAGTCTCGGGATGTGAACTAAGTCGTCTTTTCTGAGTTCTCCTTTCCTCTTTAGTCCCTGCAACTCCCACGCACCATTCAAGAGTCAGTTCAGATGTCATCTCCAGGAAGTTTTCATCTCTCTATGACTCTTCACCTTGCATCCCAATTGCTAATTTATTGGTTTCTCACTGTGTGTGTTAGTTGCTCAGTCGTGTCTGACTCTTCGCAATCCCAGGGACTGTAGCCCACCAGGCTCCTCTGTCCATGGGATTCTCCCAGCAAGAATACTGGAGTGGGTTGCCATTGCCTTCTCCACATTTCCCACTCCTTCTAGAGAACAGTGACTGTGCCTTTATTTCCCGTGCATGGCATCATTTCTTACCCAGAGTGGGCTCAGTAAAAGTTTATGAAATTAATTAATATATCTGAAAACAAAAGACTTGCACCCAGAGACATACCAAGCCAGGAAATTCTGTTTCTAATATTTGGACTTACAGTCCCCCTACGTTTGGTTTGAGAAAAAAAATGGCTGTCTATAAAAACAAAGTCAGTGTAACAGGGGCTGGTAGAAGGGCAGCCAAGGGAAGCTGGGAGCCTTGGAAGGGGTGGGCTTATCTGGATGGGAATAAGTTCAGAAGAAAGGAGAAACAACCAAAGTGATACTGAGCATGTATTTGTCAAATTACTTTAGTCATTAATCAAAAGCCCCAGTTTCCAAAGAAGCCACCAGATACAACCTTAGTTCATCCTACCTCCATTACCCTACCCCAACCCCAGAAGAATGTAGAAAGCACCCACCACAGCTGTGCCTCATTCCTCATTCTTCATACCCACTTTCCTTCTCTCCCCATCCTTGCCTGAACCTCCCAGCCCTCTCCCCACGCACACCTTCCCTCCACATGCACAGATCACAGCAGGGCCGCTCCATCCCCAGATGTGCCCTGTGCTTGCTGCCTCCCGGGCTCCTGCTCCTCCTGGGTTCCCAGCCTGAGAGCAGAGAAAACCTGTTTTCAGTTAAAGCTTTGGTCACACACAGATGCCTTTTCCATTACTCTTGTTTTTCCTCTTGAAGTGTAACATTTCCAATTAATTCTCCATGGGGGAGGAGGTCCTGTGTTAACCACCCCCACATGGGTATGATGATGGGGTTGCAGAGTCTCTGGAGGCCTGCCCTGGACTGCCAACAGCTGACCCATGGGCAGCCTGCAACAGGAGCTGTCTTCCCTTTGGGGGAAGGAGAGTGACCCTGTGGACAGTTTCGGGACATGTCACAGGTTTGCCTACCTCTGTGGCTTAGGTACATAATGGGGACCCTCTTCTAAGTTCCTTTTACTGAACTTCTAACAGCCTGAAAATATTAAATGAATCTTGACTGCAAGAGAACATGGAGTTTCTGTTTCAGAAGCTAGGGGAAGAGTTAGAAAATAAGACCCATAGTGTGTGTGTGTTAGTCACTCAGTCGTGTCCGATTCTTTGAGACCCCCATGGATTGTAGCCCGCCAGGTTCCTCTGTCCATGGAATTTCCTAGGCAAGAATACTGGAGTGGGTTGTCATTTCCTCCTCCTGAGGATATTCCTGACCCAGGGATCGAACCTGGCTATCCCACATTGTGGGCAGATTCTTTACCATCTGAGCCACCAGAGAAGCCCTAAGGCCCATAACAGATCCATGAAAATCAAGACGATCTCCTTGTGGAGCTCCAGTTTTTACCTACCTCTATAGCAGGGATCCCCAACTTCTGGGGTCTAATGCTTGATGATCTGAGGTGGAGCTGATGTAATAATAATGGAAATAAAAGTTAGTCAGGGCTTTCCTGATGCTCACATGGTAAAGAATCTGTCTGCAGCACAGGAGATCCAGGTTTGATCCCTTGGTCAGGAAGATCCCCTGGAGAAGGGAATGGCTACCCACTCCAGTATTCTTGCCTGGAGAAATCCATGGACAGAGCACAATAAATAGAATGTATTTGACTCATCCCGAAACCATCCCCCTCCCCCTGATCTGTGGAAAATTTGTCTTCCACAAAACCAGTCCCTGGTGTCAAAAAAGTTGGGGACCATTGCATAGCATGTCATTTCCTCCAGAAGTTACAGCCCAGTATAAGTGAGAATGTTAGGAGCTCCTTCTGTCCCCTGAGGAGGGTTTATATACCTGTCCATGTGATAGGAGTAAATACACCAAGTTCCTTTGAAACTGAACAGCGGACTCAGCTCAATCACTAGTCCCCATGGATTAGCCTCACAAAGAGGAAATTCAGATTTGAGTTTCAAGAAAAGGAAAGACTTGAATTTCATGGGTGCTGAAGTTTGGGCAGATTCATCAAAACTGCACATTCTTAACCTGTGAGTGTCAGGTGTCAGCTGTGATGAGTCCTTGGTGTGGTTTTTCGAACTCCAGTATGCCAGGCATTGTACTGTGAGCTCGTGAGCCACTGCAGAGTTAGCCAGGAAACTCTAGCTAACTGTGTGTTGTGCAGGGCCGCCATGGGCCAACTCCATCTGTGCAGAGGACCTGGACTCCACTTTTGCCCCTTTGGAGCTCCTCCCAGGAATCCTTGATATTGGATTTCACAGGTGGGAGATACATCTGATTGATTCTGGGTTTGGAAAAAGGGATTGAAGCAGAATCCCTTCAGCAGTGGGAAGAACTAAAGTTATGGGAACTGGGTTGGAAACAGCAAGAGGAGGTAAAGAATTTTGTTTGAAGGGAAGAACTGGAGAGTCCTGTCAGATTTGAGGCCAAGAGAACTCTGACAAGCAAAGGACACATGCTGTTTATAATCTTAACTTAAGAAAGCTTGATTACACCTTGAAAACTTTGTGGCCTCTCTCTCCCAGGCACACAGGTCCAATTATCCAGGGCCCCATCTACCTAGAAGAAAACACTGCATTTGACTCTCCCAGACTGACTTCACTCGCACCAGACCCTCATCCTCTTTCTCATATGAACTTAAAGGAATGCAAGAGGTAGAGGGGACCATGGCTGTTGAAATACACCCTCCGGGATTTCATCACCATTTCATGTGTTACAACTGTCTTAAGTTTGATCATCAGCAACTTACTCCTCTGCACAGGTTGTCCTGGTAAGAGAATGAGATGCTTATTTTTTTTCCCAACCTCACTGAGATGCAACTGACATACAGCAATGGGTAAGTTTAAGTTGTACAATGTAGCGGTTTGATATTTGTATATACTATGACATGATTACCACAATAAGGTTAGTTACCACATTTGTCAACACACATAGTTATACTTTTTGTGTGTGGCAAGAACTTTTAAGATCTACTTTCTTAGCAACTTTCAAATACACAATATAGTATTGTTAATCACAGTTACCATGCTGCTGTATACATTAGATCCCCAGAACTTATTCACCTTATAACTGCAAGTTGGTACCCTTGACCATCTTCATACTGCTCCCCCTGCTATACACCACAACCACCAAACTACTGTTTGTCTGTGTTTCGTTTTTTAAGATTTGTACATATAAATGGGACCACACAGTATTTGTATTTTTCTGACTTATTTTAGCATAATTCCTCAAGGTTCATCTAAGTTGTCTCAAATGGCAGGACTTCCTTCTCTTTTATGGCTGAAATATATATATGTATATAGCTCAGATTTTCTTTATTCATTTTCTATCATTGGATGCTTGGGTTATTTCCATGTCTTGGCTATTATAAATAATGCTGCTCTGAACATTGGGATGCAGATATATCTTTGAGATAATATCAGTAATTTCATTTACTTTGGGTATATACTCAGAAGTGAATTTCCTGCATCATATGGTAGCCCCATTTTTAATTTCTTGAGGAACCCCCATACTGTTTTCCGTAATGGCTGCACCAATTTACATTCCCACCAACAGTGCACAGGTGGTCCCTTTTCTACAGCATTTGTTAACTCTTCTTGATAATAGCCATGCTAACATTGTACAGGAGACAAGAATCAAGACCAACCCCAAGAAAAAGAAATGCAAAAATGCCTGGCTGAGGAGGCCTTACAAATAGCTGTGAAAAGAGGAGCAAAAAGCAAAGGAGAAAAGGAAAGATATACCCATTTGAATATAGAGTTCCAAAGAATAGCAAGGAGAAATAAGAAAGCCTTCCTCAGCGATCAGTGCAAAGAAACAGAGGAAGACAGTAGAATGAGAAAGACTAGAGATCTCTTCAAGAAAATTAGAGATACCAAGGGAACATTTCATGCAAAGATGGGCTCAATAAAGGACAGAAATGGTAGGAACCTAACAGAAACAGAAGATATTAAGAAGAGGCAAGAATACACAGAAGAACTGTACAAAAAAGAGCTTCATGACCCAGATAATCACAATGGTGTGGTCACTCGCCTAGAGCCAGACAACCTGGAATGTGAAGTCAAGAGGGCCTTAGGAAGCCTCACTATGAACAAAGCTAGTGGAGGTGATGAAATTCCAGTTGAGTTACTTCAAATCCTGAAAGAAGATGCTGTGAAAGTGCTGCACTCAATATGCCAGCAAATTTGGAAAACTCAGTAGTGGCCACAAGACTGGAAAAGGTCAGTTTTTATTCCAATCCCAAAGAAAGGCAATGTCAAAGAATGCTCAAACTACCGCACAATTACCTTACTCACACGCTAGTAAGGTAATGCTCAAAATTCTCCAAGCCAGGCTTCAGCAATATGTGAACCATGAACTTCCAGATGTTCAAGCTGGTTTTAGAAAAGGCAGAGGAACCAGAGATCAAATTGCCAGCATCTGCTGGATAATCAAAAAAGCAAGAGAGTTCCAGAAAAACATCAATTTCTACTTTATTGACTATGCCAAAGCCTTTGACTGTGTGGATCACAATAAACTGTGGAAAATTCTGAAAGAGATGGTAATACCAGACCACCTGACCTGCCTCTTGAGAAACCTGTATGCAGGTCAAGAACCAACAGTTAGAACTAGACATAGAACAATAGATTGGTTCCAAATAGGAGAAGGAGTACGTCAAGGCTGTATATTGTCACCCTGCTTATTTAACTTCTATGCAGAGTACATCATGAGAAATGCTGCGCTAGAAGAAGCACAAGCTGGAATAAAGATTGCCGAGAGAAATATCAATAACCTCAGATATGCAGATGACACTACCCTTATCGCAGAAAGTGAAGAAGAACTAAAGAGCCTCTTGATGAAAGTGAAAGAGAAGTGTGAAAACGTTGGCTTAAAGCTCAACATTCAGTAAACTAAAATCATGGCATCCAGTCCCATCACTTCATGGCAAATAGATGGGGAAACAGTGGAAACAGTGGCTGACTTTGTTTTGGGGGGGTCCAAAATCACTGCAGATGGTGATAGCAGCCATGAAATTAAGACGCTTACTCCTTGGTAGAAAAGTTATGACCAACCTAGACAGCATATTAAAAAACAGAGACATTACTTTATCAACAAAGGTCTGTCTAGTCAAGGCTGTGGTGTTTCCAGTGGTCATGTATGGATGTGAGAGTTGGACTATAAAGAAAGCTGAGCAACGAAGAACTGATGCTTTTGAACTGTGGTATTGAGGAAGACTCTTGAGAGTCCCTTGGACTGCAAGGAGATCCAACCAGTCCATCCTAAAGGAGATCAGTCCTGGTTGTTCATTGGAAGGACTGATGTTGAAGCTGAAACTCCAATACTCTGGCCACCTCATGTGAAGAGCTGACTCATTGGAAAAGACCCTGATGCTGGGAAAGATTGGGGGCAGGAGGAGAAAGGGATGACAGAGGATGAGATGGCTGGATGGCATCATCGACTCAATGTCCATGGGTTTGGGTGGACTCCAGGAGTTGGTGATGGACAGGGAGGCCTGGAGTGCTGCGGTTCATGGGGTCACAAAGAGTCAGACAGGACTGAACAACTGAATTGAATAGTTATAGCTCATCATGGTTTTGATTTGCCTTTTCCTGGTATTAGTGATGTTGAGCACCTTTTCATGTACCTGTTGGCCATTTGTATATCTTCTCGGGAAAAATGTTCAGGTCTTTTGCCCATTCTTAAATCAGGTTATTATTATTATTGTTGCTATTGTGTTGCATGCATTCCTTAAATATTTTGTATATTAACCCCTCATCAGACATATGATTTGCAAATATTTTCTCCCATTCTGTAGATTGCCTTTCCATTCTATTGATAGTTTTCTTTCCTATTCAGAAGCACTTTAGGTTGATGTAGTCCCACGTGTTTATTTTTGCTTTTGTTGTTTGTGCTTTTGGTGTCACATCCAAAAAAAAAAAAAAAAAAATCATTGCTGAGACAATGTCAAGGAGCTTTTCCTTATGCTCCCTTCTAGGAGTTCATGGTTTCCAGTCTTCCTTTTAAGTCTCTAAGGCATTTCCAGGTAATTTTTGTGAGTGATGTAAAATAAGGGTCCATGCTTTTTTGATGCTTTTATATATGGATTATTTAAAGGATGTATCAGGTGATTTAAAATTTTAGGGAATGGAAAAGTGGGTTGGGCAGTATTCAGTGCATATTCAGTAAAATCAGATCAGAGGAATGAGTGCTCTGAAAGAAAAGAGAAAAAATGTGGTCTTAGATATCTGCAAGTAACCTTCCAAATGGGTAGAATTTCACCCATGTGGAATAGATAATTACATACTTAAACATGAAGACTAATGGGTGAGGGGAGTTGGAGCTCCTTTAACAGGGTAGTTAGAGAAAGCTCTAAAATGATACATTTAAGCAAAGACCTGAAGACTGAAAGAGCCTAAAGAGCCGCCGTCTTCCCTGATGGCTCAGTAGTAAAGAATCCGCCTGCCAATCAACGCAGGAGACGTGGGTTTGATCACTGGGCAGGGAAAATCCCCTGGAGAAGGCCGTGGTAGCCCACCCCCAGTATTCTTGCCTGAGAAATCTCATGGGCAGATGCGCTAGGCAGGCTATAGTCCATGGAGTCCTAAAAGGATCGGACACAACTTAGCGACTAAACAACAACAACAACAAAGAGTGAAAAATAGCTAGTCTTATAAACAACAGGTGGAAAATTTTTCCAGGGAGAGGAACCAGAATATGCAGAGTCTCTGAGGCTGAAAAAGTTTGTTCAAGGAAATGAAAGAAGACCATTGTGACTATAGCTAATTTTTAAAAAACATAATGAGATAATAGTACATATGGAATTTTGCATACTGTATTTTTGTCTAACATAAAAATGCATTTCCTATGTATTAATTTTTTCAAAAATATGGTTTTAATGACTTGTAATAGTCCATTCTATAAATGTAATATAATTTACATCACTATACCTTTCAAAAAATAGTTTCCAACTTTTTGCTTCTACAAATGAGAGCACAGCTTTATATATAAATACATAAATGTCTAAATTTATTTTTGTCAGGAAAATTACCAGGAGTGTAACAATGTTGGTGAATAAACAGTTTTAAACCAAATTGATCTCTAGAAAGTTGGTCCATGTTACTGTTTTAAAATTTTAAATTCCAGCAGTATATGAAGTCCATTCAAAAAGGCAATAGTAATTTGAGAAGGATTTAAAATGTAAGCTAATTAAATAGAAATCCTTAGTGTAGGAAACAATTAATATTATTGAGAAATGTTAGTATAGAAGTTGCTTCATAATATATAAACCCAAATACATGGAAGAATCAAGATAAGAGGAAAATCATCTCAAATCAATACATGGCTTTAGGGAAACTGTTTATTTGGAAAAAGATTAGATTATCTCCTTACCTCATACCACGTACATTCCTGATGGATTAAGGTGTAAATATTTTTTAAAAGAGTAAACTATAAAAGAACTCTAAGAATATATAGGTATATACTTATTAGGGAGGAGAAACAAGAAAGGAAAAGGTTGATGGATCTAAGTGCATATGGATTCAAAACTCTTCTACTTCAAAAGTCCTGTCAATATAAATCCATTCTCTGAAAATACACTAGGTGCACTTAACAGGTTTCTTTGTAGTAATAGCTAATATGCAATGAGTGCTTGTCAGGCACTTGCTAAGTACTTACCTGCTTTTTATTATTTACTCCCTGTGAGGTGGATTCTCTTATGTGTAATACTCCTGACTCAGAGGTGCTGGAGTCACCAGCGGTCGGTAGTAAACTGAGCTAAACAGGGGTGTTCTTTGTCAAGCACCCATCATCTTGCCCAGGACACTCACTGGCCAGAGACTTCTGTTTCTCTGCTCCTTACTCTCCCTTTGTATCAGCTTGGCCCACTCGGCAGTTGTCACCTGCCCTTCAAGGGCAGCAGAAGAGCACATTGTGAGCTCATTCATTTTGAGAACAAAGACTGCTGTTTCATGAACACTGGTCACCTCTGACTTTCTCCTCTACTGTCTAAGCCAACCCAGAAGTCACCATAGAAAAGGAAAGTATTATTAGAATTTGTATCACTGGTCTAGGGATCGTCTCCACTGAGCTGAGACAGAAAATTAATATGTTTATCAAGAAAGATTACAGTTGTCAGCAAAGGGTCTTTTTCAGGCTGTCAGGATAAACAGAGGGAGTCCCTGGCTGCCCTCAGGACTGGTCCCCAGGCAGGGTGTCTGCACAGAGCTAGAAGTATGTGCTTTATCCACCTCTGCAGAAAACAGGCTTCAGACCTTATCCTGCCTCCAATTCTTCCCTAGACAGGCCTCAGCTCTCAGCCACAGGCATCTTCCTCTGTGTATTTTATTATAAGAAGATATTCAAGGGTGATTAAGGGAATAGAAATAAATGATTTCTCAGAAAATTTTTTAAAGGCTAAATATGTATGATAAAGCTAAACAATGACTAACTCGGTCCGCCTCAGCTTCTTGGGAACTCTATTGGGCCAAGGCATTGTTTAGGCTGGCTTATGGGCCAAGGATCAGGAGATGGCTCACCCCCACATGCCCTTCAGCCATCAGTCACCTCTTCCCTATTTACCTATGGAAAGAGCACAGACCCAGACAGGGGTTCAAATCCTATGCTGCGTGGTTTTGAGCAAAATCCTTAACCTAAGACTTAATCCTAAGCCTCAGTACCATTATGTATAAAACAGGGAAACAGGGGCCTAAACAGTGCCACGAGTGGTCTGAGGATAGGGGCAATAAGCAGGGTCCTGAGGCCGACTCTTTCAACCATCAGCGGGTCAAGAGGACACCATGGTCAGTGACATGTGTGGCACAGATGGTCACACAGTGGTGGTGAAGGTTTCATAAGAGATAAAAATGTCTCCGTGGAGGACAATGCCATGGCAGATCCAGTGAGTTGAGACTTTGAAAAACCCTGAGGGAATCAGTACCCACAAAGAGAGTGTAGTCTGATTACTGGTAAGTTGTATTGACTCCCTGCAGAGGGCTAATGAGAAACAAGGCCATTAGTAAATAGCTAAAGACTGAATGTGGGAGCCCAAAGGCTTCTTTCGTTGCTTACAAAGATGCAGCTAAGAGTAGAATGTGCAAAAGACAGGTCTCAGATAAAGCTGCAGAGCTCCAGAGATATTTCAATGCTCAGCAAAGCAGGGCTGCTATGTTAAAATCAGGGGCCTCGTTGGAAAATACTAGGACCTTGAATCAGTGTGGAATCAATAAGACAGGAACCCCTGATTCTGCAAGCACCACTTCCTTGAACTTCCAGAATTTGCAGAATTGGCTCCCTCCTGGTTAGTCAGAGGTAACATTTCTCCTGGCCAGAAGATGCTGCAGAGGTCCCTCCCTCAGAGGCCGCACCGCCTCAGCTCCTCTCTCAGATGATAGGCTAATAACTAGGGTTAAATCTCCACACCCACTCCAGCATTTATTGTTTGTAGACTTTTTAATGATGGAGATTCTGATGGTGTGAAGCGATACCTCATTGTAGTTTTGACTTGCATTTCTCTGATAATTAGCAATGTTGAGCATCCTTTTTTATGTGCCTGTTGACCATCTCACCTGTTCTTTCAGTTCCCTCTCCCACTATCCAGTTCTGACTCTTCACTTCACCTCACCTAGATTATTACAATTACCTTATTAGTCCTCTAGACCTCTAGCTTGTATTTCTACCTTCTTCCACAAGCCATAACTCAAAGCATGTCGATTTCCTGCTCAAAAACCTTAATGCTCCATAATGACTGTTAAAAAAAAAGCCTAACTTTGCCTGGCAATAATCTGTCCTTTGAGCAATTTTATCTCTGTCACTTATCAGATTTCTTCTTCCTCTGAGAATGTCCCTACTTCCTAGTTCAAAGACTTATCCTTTTTTTCCTTTATTCACACCACAGCTAATATGCTACCTCCTCCTGGAAGACTTCATTGATTTGTTTACTCCCCCTTCATGTCTCTCCCCGACTCCCCCAGTCCTCCAACTCGGAGATCACCCAGCCCACTAGGCTGAACTTCTCTCAGATCATGCCACTGAAGGCCTGTATGAGCTTCCAAGGACAGATGCCTATTTCTCCATGTCTCCATGACCAAGCAGAATGGCTGGCACATAATAAGAATTCAGAGGTTATTTGTTTAAGCATAACAACTGAATTTGCTTTTCTGTGTTTCAAAGAAGTAGCCCTTTCTCAGGTTGCCACGCAGACCTCTGCCCACTGCATGTAGAGCTTGGCATGTGATAGTATTTGAATATTATTTGGTGAATGATCAGATACTTTGTTGTTGTTGTTCGGTGGCTAAATCATGTCTCACTCTTTGAGACCCTATGGACTGCAGCACACCAGGCTTTTCTGTCCTCCACTATTTCCTGGAGTTTGCTCAAATTCATGTCCATTGAGTCAGTGATAATATCTACCCATCTCATGCTGCGCCAGCCCTTTCTCCTTGTGCTTTCAATCTTTACCATCATCAGGGTCTTTTCCAATGAGTCGGCTCTTTTTAGCAGGTGGCTGAAGTATCAGGAGATGTCATCTTTGCCTTTTCATACTGTCCACGGGATTCTCTAGGCAAGAATAGTGGCGCAGTTTACCATTTCCTCCTCCAGTGGACTGAGTTTTGTCAAAACTGTTCACTATGACCCATCCATCCCATCGAGGTGGCCCTGCATGGCACGGCTCATAGCTTCGTTGAGTTATGCAAGCCCCTTTGCCATGGTTATGATCCATGAAACTACCTTGCTTTTCCCTAGGAAACTTTAAAGCCCTGCAACTTATCACCTCAGTACCAACCAGGTAAACCTAATTTTTTCCTTAAGTAATAATGGAAAAGGACTAAAATTCAGGCTCTCCAGAAGTGAGCATTTGAACCAAGTTTTATAGAAACCCAGTCTTTATTGCCTCAGAAGACCCCAACAGTCAGCCTTTAGCCTGGCTAGGCTCCTGCCTATCTGGATATTGGAGCTGGAGGGGCCAGAAATCAAGGGGAGGAAGGGAGAACCAGAGACAGACAGTACCAGTGGGATAGTGTTTAAATAACCAGGCTGCAGCTCCGTGAAACAAGGAAGGTGCTCAGTCTCCCAACAGCCTAGTAGTGATGAATGTAGAAGCATTTAGGATGGCAGTGGGTCTAGGGAATCAAGTAAGTCCAAGGGGACAAAACAAAATTGGAAACATGAATAAGTACTGGGAAGTATTTTGATCTTTCTATTTCTTCTACACAGAGTGTATCAATCATTATTTGTTTGGTTAATTAAGTCAATCTGGATAAAAGATTGCATTGTTTAGTAAACAAATTCACTAGGTAATAAATCAACTTCTATTTCTTGTCCCACACACCCACACACTCCCTTTCTAATTGAGTGTACTTGGAGGGGAAGTAGAAGCAGAATGCACTAGTATGTTTATATGTTCGTACACATATATGTGTGCATTTGTACACATATCCTGGATGTTGGATCAGACACTTTATAGGGATCTTTTTTCTACCACTCATCTTGCTCTTTATATATAAGCCAGCAGTAGCTTATGCAGGCTTCTCTCTTAAGATGCCTTACAGCATTCCTTCAACAACTCAGGACTTAACGGTTGTGGCCATTCACATTTTTAACCTAGGGGGCTTCACAGGTGAAGAGTCAGAGAATTGGGGCTGTGGGGAAAAGTCTCTTGTGCAGGGTGACAGGAGGGGAAGGAGACTTTCTAGTTTCTCTACTTTTCTCCCTTGGTTTTTCTAGGTATGATCCTGCTGTGGGGGCCAGGGGCCTGGAGCCAGGAAAGGGGTTAGCAAATGTTCCCCCTCAGTGTTTCTGAGGGATTCCTGACAGAGCCCATCAGAGCTGCCTTTTATCACCGCTGCGTGCTTTAGTGCATCTGTCATGGCTCTCAGACATCGTGTTCTCTGCTGGGTTAATCCTGCCTGCATTCAGGCTCAGGATGTGGGCCACAGGGAGGGAGAGGACAGCGGGGAGGGAGGGCGGAAGAGGGTGGGAAGAGGAGGGGTATAAGGTGAGAGAAGAAAAAGAAACTTTGGAAGTACCCAGCAAAAAACCTAGGAAGAAAAAGAAACCAATTTGCAAAATTAAGGGGGAAAAACAGTTTGGACAAATTAAAGCTAAAAATCTGAAAAGACCACAAGGAACCAAAAATAAAGAGGAAGAGGAGTAGGCCCAAAGTCTCAGAATGTGAGGGAAATTCAGTATTGGAGCAGAGACTCCAGCTCTAGGCTAGTTCTGTCAGAGGTGGTTTATTTTTTTTAGAAGATTATAAAGCAGACAGACTGTTCACCGATTCACTCTCTCACTTGGAGCACATTAGGAAAGGGCCGTTGATGTGTGGGCCCCGTGCCAGCATACACTCAGAGAAGTTCTCATGGACTCAGTTCTGCCACGGCTTACTCGAAAACCTACAGAAGGAGACTCAGTACCCCAGAAGCTCAATTTTACCCTCTAAAATCTGTACCCAAATCAAACCTGCTAGAAGAGAACTTTGGCATTCCCTCAGTGAAAGACACTTTCAAAAGAAAAAGACTGCCGGCTTGGCATGAGATGAACTCTAGCTACAAAGGTGCCAGTGCATCTTACTGCCCATAGAGCCCCCCTCCACCCCCCGCTGGCTGACACCCCAGTCTTCTCCAGTGCCATGGTTCTGAGGGTCTCTCTCAACTGAGAGATTAGAGGCGCAGACGTAGGAAATCTCTGTTGCTCTGGTCGAGCATCTTGAGGAAAGGGACTAAATTGAATTTATTTCTATTTCCTCTCTGCACCTGGGACATGAGACTTAGTAAGTGCTCAGTTACTTTTGTTCATTGTTTGAGAGGGAATGAGGAAAGGCAGCAGAGAATCCATGAAATCTGGGCTGAGCCTTGCAGCCTTAATGTATGAACTGCATTTGGCTTACAGAAGGAACTCAAGAAAGGATGCTTCCCTTAGTAAGTTTGTGGAGAGGAAAAGAAGAATAAGGCAGAGGAACTGAGAAATAAAATGCATGCTGAGTTCAAGGAACAGAGAGTCTGCTGAGTGTGGCTAGATGGGCTTCGTCCAACCTTTTGTGTTTGTGAGAATGGCTAGAGGAGCTAGTTTTGACGTGCAAAGGTCCGATGTCTCTACACACAAAAATTTGGTTTCAGTAGCCCTGAGGGCCAGCAGCGATATCTGTATTTTGAGCAAACACAGCCGGTTTATTTTCTTACAGGTAGTCTGCAAACCACACTTGGAGAAGTTCAGGCCCTGGGATGTGGGAGGTGGGGGCAGTGGGCGTGGCTTGAGTGTGTGGAGAGATGTATCCGGGTTGGTTGAGAAGAGTTTGGACTCTGTCCAGGAGGGGAGCCATCCAAGGCTTCCAAGCAGGGGAGTGACAGGGCCAGATCCGTGATGGAAATCAACTGTTCTCACTAACACTCAGGGCATTTTCTCTTTGCTTCTGCCCCATTAGATATCATTGCTTCAAGGACCCTGAACAAATAACGTTCCATTAAAGCCTCCAGGTTTTGTAGGACCCAGAGTTCCAGTTACCAGTGGAATGTGAAGTTCACAGGCCACGTTCAGGCTTGCAAGGAGAGGATTAATTAGGTAAAAAGGCAGTCGCACACATAAGTGGGTGCCCACACCCCAGTCTGGCCTGGTGTTTTGGTGCACTCATTCAGACATACAATGCTCGTTTCAGTTCTAAGCGCCACCTCTTGAAACAAGTTAAAAAGCGAGCTCCAAGTGAGACGTCCAAGTGCTGTGTTTTACGCAGGCTGATGATCAACAGCCTTCTGGTTTTATGGTCCTGGCAGCCAGGCTGGGCTCTCACTGCTAAGGATGCCATAGAAAAGAATCCCGCGGCTCACATCTGACTACATGGCTGAGTGTAGAAAATTATGTTTATGGTTTAAAAACAAAAATGATAGCTTTACTGAAATTATTGGCTTCTATTTGTGCCTATGGGGTTTTATTTAATATTTTTTAAATGCCATATGTTTTTCTGTGTTGGAACAGTGAAATTAAAATTGACATTTGTAAAGCATTTTCAGTTGGTAAAAAATCTGCTTGCAATGCAGGAGACCCAAGTTCAATCCCTGGGTTGGGAAGATCCCTCGGAGAAAGAAATGGCAACCCACTCCAGTATTCTTGCCTGAAAAATCCTATGGACAGAGGAGTCTGGAGGGCTACAATCCATAGAGTCACAAGAGTCAGACATGACTTAGCAACTAAACCATATTATTCTTTGAACAATATTTTCACATATATTATCTCTATTGATTCTTAATCTTGTGAGATAGGTATTATCATTATCCTCATTTTATAGATAAGAAAATGAAATGTAAGGCTTAGTGATTTGTTTAAACCCATACGGCTGGAAATTGTGGCAACTGAAGCCAGTCTCATGTCTTCTGATCCCAAGATCCATGATTTCACAGTTGCTGCAGGAACCCCAGCGAACAGTGAGAATGCAGATAGGTCAGTTACCCCCTCACACCTTGACACTGCTGTAGCTCAGCTTCAAAGCCAGCTGCCTCAATATTTTGTTCATTTCAAATATTTTTGAGAGAGAAAGAAGTATATAAGGTCATGGAAACTAAGTCTAGGTTGATGGTCAATTAAATTGGAAATAAGATTGCCTATGAGAATGAACCAGGGCTTCCCTGGTGGCTCAGATGGTGGAGGATGTGCCTGCAAAGCAGGAGACCCAGGTTCAATCCATGGGTCTGGAAGATCCCCTTGAGAAGGGAATGGAGACCCACTCCAGTATTCTTGCCTGGCAGGTTCCATAGGGTCACAAGGAGTCAGACACAACTGGACAACTAACACTTTCACTTCATGAGAATGAAACTATAAAGTTAACTCTAGTAGACAAGAGATATCCAAGGTCAACTTATGGGGAGAATGCCTCCCACATCTGTTAAGATGTCATGACACATCTAGGAAATTATATGACAGGCAGAAAGGGGAGTTGGTCCTCATTCCAGAGACAGATGTGCCAGGCCCACTTGAGCTCAGCCTAGGGGAAGATGTGGCCCCATGGTTTGACCCATGCAGTGCTAGGGGCATAGACAGCTTCACTATGATAATAGATGCCCTTTAACATTTGGACCAAAAGCCCTAGTCCTCTTGTGTTGTTTCCGTGCTCACTTGAGTAACCCTAAGATTTGACTTGCCTTCTTCCTATGTCTCAGGAGTCTGTGAGATGCAAGTCCCCAGGCTCTCCAGGTGACCCCCAATCTGGCCCCCTGGCCAAGCACTCACGTCCTCTCTTGAAATATCCAGAGCAAGTCCTGGAGCTGCTGTCTACAGAGTAGGCCAGAACATCTGTGACGGCCAGGACTAGCCCGTGGCCACTTGAATGGTCCTCCGGCTTTTAAATGAGTGACTTAAAATGAGAAACTGTGATTTTTCCGTTGTGATTTAAAAGAATAAACTCCCCACCTCCAAGCTCTATTGAGCCATTCTGAACTTACTTCCATTCCTATAGTGCATTCACTCCCAGAGAACTTCAGACATGCTATACCCCCTTTTCTCTTTCACCCTCCTCTTCCTTTTTACCTGCATGGACCCCCTTCATTTTTTCAACTTTTTATTCCAGTAACTTTATAAAAGTTGCAAAAATAGTACAATGAGTTCCTTTATGTCCTCCACTCAATTTCTCTATTGGTATCACCCTTAACAACCAAGTTCAATAATCAAAACTAAGAAACATCATTCCAATAATATTAACTAAACCACGGACTGTTTAGATTTCATCAGTGTCAGTGCAGGATCCCACACTGAATTCAGTTCTCACGTGTCCTTGATCTTCTTAATCTGCGGCAGTTCTTAGTCTTTTCTTGACCTTGATAGCTTTGAGGAAAACTGGTCAGTTATTTTATTGACTGTCCCTCAATTTTTGTCTGATGTCTTCCATCTGGGGACAAGAATGCCACAGATGTGATATGTCCTTCTCAGTGTACCATGCTGGGGTGGCACAATCTCAATATATCTTACCACCAGTGATGTTAACGTTAATCACTTGGTGGTATCTTCTGGGTTTCTTCACAGTAAAGGCAGGGTTTAATCGTTGTGACTAATATTAGGAGTGATAGTTTGAGACTATGCAAAC
The DNA here is from genome assembly GCA_007570785.1 of Antilocapra americana. Lineage (NCBI taxonomy): Eukaryota > Metazoa > Chordata > Mammalia > Artiodactyla > Antilocapridae > Antilocapra > Antilocapra americana. Next base: position 44,417,811 of record ML664161.1, on the reverse strand, counting down.
ACCTTGTTTTTCTTCGAACTTTTGTCTGCTAATTTTAGCATTCATCAGTCGATCTTGCCTGAAAAATTATTGCTGTGGTATTCTAATAAATATTTTCTATTTCCCAAACTACTTCTACATTTATTATTTGGAATTCTTCTCTAAGGAAAAGCTCCCCCTTCTACCTCATTCATTCATTCAGCTATTTATTTATATCAACATGGATTCATAGATATTTATTTTGTTCTATGAGTTATAATCTAATACAATCCATATTTGTTTTGTTGCTAAAATTATTCCAGTTTTGGCTGCAGGTTGACTACTTTGCCCTTTCAACACTACTCATCCTTTTTTGAGTACTTCTTTGCTTCTCTAGCAGCATTAGATGCTCCTGCCTCAATTTATATTTATCTCACCCCAGCCCTGGAATCAAACACTTTTTTAAGAATCCCTAATTCCTCAGACTGGAGAATAGGATGTAAAAACCAGGACTTGAGTGGTGGGTTTGTTCACTACTTTTGGGATGTCACTGCTTTTAGGCCTCTCAGCAGATAGAGCTAGGAAATCTACAGATGAATACTAGGAGCATACTAGGTCCATAAATACACCTATACTTCTGCATCTCTCTCTCTCCAAACACACACACACATATAGCCATGACACACTGATACCTCTGACTCTCATCTAAAAGCATAGATTTCATTCTAGCCTTCCTTATTTGTAACTTATTACTCTGACAGTGAAAAGCCTGATTTTGATTATCTACAGTGTATTTAAGTATATGTTCAACCCTCATATATATATACAAGGAGTAGATTTACTAACTAGAATACAGTATTTGTGTACAGTTCTTTTTGCCATTAGCTTTACAGTATCCAGCCAAAATACTGATTTTCAAAGTACTTAATTCTTTTCTTCTCCATCCCTACATTATGATTCTGTTATTCATTTATGATATAGTTAGGTTCAGTTGTTACAGTTTATATACCATTTGGGGTTCCTCCTTCATCCTGCTTCATTTTTTTAAATTTGTGTATAGTAAATTTTCTTTATGAAGCATGAGTGTGTGTGTGTGTTAGTCACTCAGTCATGTCCGACTCTTTGCAACCCCATGGACTGTAGCCTGCCAGGCTTCTCTGTCTGTGGAATTCTCCAGGCAAGAATACTGGAGTGGGTTGCCATGCCCTTCTCCAGGGGGATCTTCCTGACCCAGGGATCGAACCCGGGTCTCTGGCATTGCAGGCAGATTCTTTACCTTTTGAGTTACGCAATAGTTTATTTTTTTTAAGAAGTATAATTCTATGAGTTTTGACAACTACATGTTATTCATTTTTAAGTTTTTTTTTATGTTCATAAAACAGAAATTTTTCTGGCTCTATATATTTAGGCATTTCCATGTGTTTTTCAAAGTGTTTTATAACTTTATGAATCAGTCATTCCTGAGGGAGATAAGTTTCAGCATCTCTGTGTCTCACATCAGAAGGCCCCAAGTTGAGGAACGAAGCTGTGTCTGTATGCAGCCACTGCTTTAAATTTGGTCAAATCATGATTTTCCATCACCGAAGGAACCCAGGTCTGCACAATCAGTGTAGCTCTGCTTTCAATCCATCCTGGTCTTAATATATCAAATAACTGATGGGAGAGAGCATGGGGGACCAGGGTTGAGACAGAAAGAAATATTACAGACTGGCGGTTGCAAGGCTTCCTTTTTCTTTTCCTTCCTTTCTTTTGACCACTGCCTTCCATATTTCAGAAGTTGTTCAATGATCATTAAGGCCCAGGACCTGACTAGAGGAGTTTCACATCAGGTAAGGAAAATTAAAAATACACCATAATGTGACTGGCATCCCCTGTGTTGAGAAACATGACAGTTTGAAATAATTATTAAAGCAGTGCAGTAGATGCTATGATAAGAGTAAATAGCAAGTGATACAGGTCCTTGGTTAACAGGCATCGCTCACATGCCGGGAAGGTGAGATGGGCACAGAGGGCCAGGGAAGCTAATAATTGAGTTCGATTTTGCAGGACAGGTAGGAGTCTGGTGCAGATGTCAGAGAAGATATTCCAAGCCAGGGCACCACATACCCCCGAAGACCTAGAGAAATGAATGATCTGGAGTGTTCTAAGGAAGTTCTATATGGTGAGGGAGAGAATGGGTCAGGAGTGGGAAATGGTAGGAGAGCATATTGAAGAGATACTTGCTAGGGACTCTGTGAAAGGTGCTGTGTGCTTTGCTAAGGAGTTTGATTTCATCCTAAAAGTGGTGAGGTTGGGAAGAGGAATGGATATGGCATGATAGAATTTGCTATTTCTAAAGATGTCTCTATCAGGAATGTGACAAATGGAGGCAGATGGGAAGTAGGGAGATTAATCAAGAGGTTGCTGCAATATGAGAAATGATGCAAGTCTGGATTAGGGCACTTGCAGAAGGGACTGAAGGCAGGTAATAAATTCTGGGGAGACTTTGGAGGTGGCACTACAGAAGTTGGTGACTACTGAATGAAAAGAGTAAAGGAAAAAAGGGCACCAAAGATGATTCCCAAGTTTTTCTGACAGTTAAATAGATCATGGTATTACTCACCAAGGCAGTTTTAAGACTAACTTCTCTTTTTTTGTTGTTGGTTTATATCAGACAGATATAAAAAAGAAAGAAGCAGATTTTATCTTTGCTAACATTACTCATTTTACTGAGGAGAATCAAATATAAGAAAGTTTCACTGCTCCGTGCCATTATTCTTAGACTCCACTGTAGAATGAAGGAGATGATTCCAGTCTCAAGGGAGAGTAGAAAGTTACAGTTTCAGGAAGGTTTGGGTTTGGTGTGTTCAGGCAGCTTCATGGGAATGTGGCCAGTGTGGTTACATAGAGCCTGGTACTCAGAAGGGCCTCCTGCTTGGTTTTAATCTCTGTGGCCATCATCTTAAAAGTCTGTCTTTGAATTTGTATTTTGTAAATGACATTAGACTGGACAATGGAGCATACGCGGGAGGCTTGGGGTCTTAGCTGACATGGGTCCTGCCTCCCTCTGTCTTCCTGGGATAGGTTCTTAGCTGTGCATCCTTCGAACCCCAGTACTCTAGCTTCGCCCAGCCTTCCCCACCACATACCTGCTCCTCAGTTGCCCTCTGCCCCTGTTGGGGACCAGAGCACACGTATGCGGAGGGTGAGAGTACAGCATGTACCCCACTGCATCTCAAAGAAGGGCAAGGCAGTGGCTATCCGCACCCTAGGTTGGTAGATCCACAGCACTCTCAACAGACATCTGGACTTGGGCCTCTAGTCCATCCCCTAGTGTATCTTGTATAGAGGTTGTGACTCCTTGGGGGTTCACCTTTCTGCTCTGGGTATGGAAAAGGGAAATTGACACCCTGTTTCTTGACTGGGACCCTCCCTGCATTCTTATTTTCCACTGAATTCTGCAAATAATACAGCCTACCTGTGGGTGTGTTGACCAATGGCAGAAAATGGGGTGGGGGGGTGGAATTGTTCCAACTCATCAAGCATCCTCCAGAAACTGCTTGACCTGTCAGAAGAGGAACACGACCGTTCAAAGAAGGGTTAAAGAGGGTGTAAACAGAGACTGAGTCAGGAATGAATCCTGTTGCCACAGACTTTCTGGAAAAGATATAAGCCCTTTCTTTTTGGGACCAGCTGAGCAAGGTCCTGAGTCTCACCAATTGAGGCCAGACATTTTGGGGCTGGGCTGTATACACACAATAACCTACAAATCATTTTTAAAACAAACAACTACTCACAAATGAGTGCAAGTGCAACTTGCAAAATCTGAATAAAGTCAATGGTTGATGTATCAGAATCAAATGTTAAGGTATTGTTAAAATATCTTTGATTAAGATATTGTACTCCATTTAGGCTAGATATTATGCTGTAGTTAGGGGGAAATCTCTCTGGTATTTCTTACAACCCACGTGACTCTCCATCTCAAAAGAAAAAGAAAAAAAACATACAATTAAAAGTCAGTCATGTGCTATCATTTCAAATGTACCATTAACATCTAAATGCAAAATACTATCCAATAGCCATCCAATTTTATAGTTAAGACATATCAGTCTTCATGTGCTTTAGTTAAGAGCCTGGTTTTTGGTTTTATGACTATGATTTCTCCTCAGGTGAAGTACCAGTTATTAGAATCCTTTCAACATTCTAGATTATATAGATCCATTAGGCTTTAACTTCTATGACAGAGATACTTAATTTTATTAATTCTTCATTCAAGTATTTCTATATCAAGCACTCACTTTGTTCCAAGTATCAGGTTAAGCTCTAGGGTACAAAGATGAAACAGGGATTGCCTTTGTGCTTGAAGATATTCCAGTCAAGAGGAGAAGTGCTAATGATAGATGCTGTAATAAAGGTAAGAAGAGGAGTCCATGCAGGACGAGTGGAATTGGAGAGGGGAGTTTCAGGCAAGTTTTCTAGAGGAAGTGATGTTAGAAATCAGTCCTGAATATTCATTGGAAAGACTGATGCTGAAGCTGAAACTCCAATGCTTTGGCCACCTGATGCAAAGAACTGACACTTTGGAAAAGACCCTGACACTGGGAAAGATTGAAGGCAGGAGGAGAAGGGGACAACAGAAGAAGAGATGGTTGGATGGCATCACCGACTCAATGGACATGAGTTTGAGTAGACTTTGGGAGTTGGTAATGGACTGGGAGGCCTGGCGTGCTGCAGTCCATGGGGTCACAAAGGGTCAGACACAGCTGAGTGACTGAACTGAACTGATGTTAGAGGAAAATCTTAAAGAATAAGAGGATGAGTATAAAAGAGAAGAAAAGATTTAAAGCAAAGAAGACAGAAATTGGGCAGGCTGGGAAACATGAGAAAGTGTGGTACTCTGAGGAAGGGCAAGGAGATGCTGGAGCACAAGATACAGGCAGATGGGCCACTGGGGAGCCAGGCTAGAGAGGTGGGCTGGACAAGATCAGGGAGCACTTGCTAAAAAAACTTAAAATAAGGTAATGACATGACTGAACCCATCTTCACCTCTCCTGATTAATAAGAAAAAGATTTCTGGATTTATTTTCAAGGAATGAGGAAATCAGTGGGTTGTGTAAATCATTTTCCTAGTCCTTTCTTATCACGGGCAGAGGTTCAGAGGCAAGGGGCTTCTCAAACGGCCAACCAAGCCTCAAATGATTCCATTTTTCAGTTGATGAATCCAACAAATAGAGGGCAAAGAAGATGGAACTGGGTTCTGAATCTGAGTTGGAAAGCACCACCAGCCCAATAGCTCTGTCTTCCTCTCAACCCCCCTTTCTTTGTCATGGCCTCTGCCCTGAGGGCTACTCCCCAAAACCCAAAGAAGCAGGGTAGGGTGGGGTTAAGGTGAGGCACAGCTGGGTTTTCTGTTGCTGTGACCAAAACTCCTAGTAACTCCCTAGTAACTCATGAAAGAGCAAGAAAATAATACATTGGGAGCAAAAACAAGCCAGCACACTACCTGTCTCTAAGCTTGCTCTGGCAGCTTGACATTTGATTCCACTCTGCTCAGTCCCTGAAATATTGATTCCCTTCTTTGGAAGCATCTCATCACTAAATACCCTTCCAGGATGTGTGAGAAACTCCTTCCCTCTTAAATGGCTGACTGGACAAATTTAACGGAGGCTGTTACCCACTGAGTTTGGTATCAAATCTCTGAGGTCTCGTTCTCTTTGAATTTTTGCTTTCATCTGGAGTCTGTTGCCCCCTGCCCTCTGCTGCCATCAGCCTCACAATATCAAACAGCTGGAGTCTGGGCAGCTCCAGGATCCAAATTTCTCAGCCTAACACATGAAGGGGGTGGGGGAAGAAGGGACAGAGGGAGTTGACTAAAAGAGGGGTTTCACGTGGGACTAACCAGGGCCTGTGCTTCTATCAGTGGATCTTACATCTTGGAAAAATGTAGTCTCTTAAAACTCTATGTCAATAGACAGATTCCATTTGTTTAAGATTTAAGGAGTGTGCAAAATCAAGCATGCAGCATGGGTCATGGAAACGGCCCTGGATTACTCCATTTCTCTGCCCTAGCTTTACCTCTGACTCAAACTTTTACCAATATAACTACCACTTATAGAGCACCCACCAAGGATTACATTAAATAAATATGTAAAACAATGGTCAAGGCATTAGAACTGATCAATCAAAAGAAGTACTAGCTGTAAAAAACTGATATTCTTGTACTACCTGACCCACTAGGAATCATATACTGAGAGAGAGACTTCATATGTTACTGTGAATTTTCACAGGTGAAGAAAGCGGGATTCAGAGTATCTAGGCTCAGACAGCTGAAGACTGGATCCAAATCCAGACTGATCCCACAATCTTGCTTTTTTATGTCATCCTCCCCTTAGGGTACCCTGGTCTGTAGGCAGCCTCAAGGACATCTGAAAAATGATTCCTTAAAGAACACATGGCCAGTAGGAACACCTGAGTTGGCAGTGCTGGATGAGACAAGTCAGTCCCAGCCAGCTCAACTTGAACAGGGAGTAAATGGCATTGTACCAGGCTCACCTGTAATTCCGCCTTAAGCATGCAATTTAGAGTTTAATTATATGCTGTCTTGAGTTGTTTACTAATTGTTGCAGAGGTCAATCTTATACTTTTATTCATCATTCTTCATTCAGTCATCAAATATATTGGAGCAACTGGGCACATTCCTCCTCTGACAGCTCTTGTGATAACCAGCATGGAGAGGTATGCCAACTCAGATAACTATTAATGGCCCACTAAAGAGCAAATGAGGGCTAATTTGCCTTTTTTTTTTCTTTTTGGCTGTGCCATGTGGCTTGTGGGATCTTAGTTCCTCTGCAGTGGAAACACAGAGTCCTAACCACTGGACCCAGGAAATTCCCTAATTTTCCTATAATAAATTAATGAATTGAGTTTTACACATATTTTGAAAATGTTTGGAGAAATTATTGCCTGAATAAACAAAACTTCATATATTCAAGAGCTAGAATTTGAAACTAGGAAGTTAGATGCACAAATATTTTATTTCTAGCACCTCTAATCAAGACAAAAAGTCTTTATACAAACATTAGCTTTGGGAATAGGAATGTATACAAAAGCCAATTTTCTAATTACTCTTAGTATTGTTAATTTTAATATCTAGCCTTTAATCTAGATATGTTAACTCATACATTGGAACTGCATTCTTTTAAGGTATACACTCCTTGGACTCTTCTATTAATTGCAGTTAGTAAGTCACCTTAGCTCTTTGAATGCATTTGGATGTCCTTTAAAAAAACATCAAACAGTCATTTGGTAGCCCACAAAAGATTCCTTAATGATTTGACAAAATTCAATCATCTTCTTGATACACCTTTCTTATGCCACTACTCAGATATGCAGATGATACCACCCTTATGGCAGAAAGTGAAGAAGAACTAAAGAGCCTCTTGATGGGGGTGAAAGAATAGAGTGAAAAAGATGGCTTAAAACTCACAACATTCAAAAAACGAAGATCATGGCATCCGGCCCCATTATTTTATGGCAGATAGATCGGGAAACAGTGGAAACAGTGGCTGACTTCATTTTTCTGGGCTCCAAAATCACTGCAGATGGTGATTGCAGCAATGAAATTAAAAGACGCTTACTCCTTGGGAGGAAAGTTATGGCCAACCTAGACAGCATATTGAAAAGCAGAGACATTGCCAACAAAGGTCCATCTAGTCAAAGCTATGGTTTTTCCAGTAGTCATGTATGAATGTGAGAGTTGGACTATAAAGAAAGCTGAGTGCCGAGGAACTGATGCTTTTGACCTGTGGTGTTGGAGAAGACACTTGAGAGTCCCTTGGACTGCAAGGAGATCCAACCGGTCCATTCTAAAGGAGATCAGTCCTGGGTGTTCATTGGAAGAACTGATGTTGAAGCTGAAACTCCAATACTCATGCGAAGAGCTGACTCATTGGAAAAGACCCTGATGCTGGGAAAGATTGAGGGCAGGAGGAGAAGGGGACAACAGAGGATGAGATGGCTGGATGGCATCATCAACTCAATGACCATGGGTTTGGGTGGACTCCGGGAGTTGGTGATGAACAGGGAGGCCTGGCATACTGCAGTTCATGGGGTTGCAAAGAGTTGGACACAACTGAACGACTGAACTGAAGAAGCCTGTAATTAATTCATAAAACTGTTGCAGGGAAACCATATGTTGCACTTGAAAAATCCCAAGTTTTGGAATTAGTACTAGTACTCAGTTGGTAGGGATCTTAGGCAAGTTATTTGAGTTTCTTCCATATCTATAAAAGGGAGATAATCAAACCTGCAGGAAAGAGTTGCTGTGGGGATTCAAGATCGTATGTACACACAGAATCCAGAAGAGAGGCTGAGAGAGGTAAGTGCTCAGTAAATGTTAGCTTATTTCTCTGAGAGTTGTTGGGAAGGTTAAATAAGATCATAAATGTAATTGAGCTCACATAGTAAGAAATTATTGTTTTACTCTTCCCACTTGAGCACTGTCTCCACTGTACTGAATATTTGGCAATTGTTTTCTTTATCTAGTCTGTACAGTCATCCAAACTGGATAATTCAACTCTCCACTTGGAGCCTTGTATTTGATGATCTCATTGTTGTGGAAATCTGAGAGATGAAAATATATATTGAAGCCATGAGAGGACAGTTTTGCAATACCAACCAAAAGCCTTTAAAATATTCTATCTGTTGATCCAGAATTACTACTCATAGAAATTCACCTTTAGATAATGATCAGAATTATAAATGAAGATTTATGACAAGACGTTTAGTCAGTTGTGGTGCATGATTATAATAAAAATAGAAATAACCTAAAAATATGACATTAGGAGACTGGTTGAATAAATAATCTCTTTGAATGGCACACAGATGTTTAAGTTGGACTTCAGAGATGATTTATGAGATGGGAAAAATAATCACATTTGAATGTTAAATTTGTAAAGTAGGATCACAACTTGTGTATACAGTGAACATGGTTTTACAAAATATGAAAGTACCAAATGTATCAGTGAAGAAACTGACCCCTAAATTACCAAAGCATAAGAAAAAAATACACAATATTAAATAAAGGTATAAATTTATTGTTGTTTAGTCATTAAGTCATATCCAACTCTTTGCAAGCCTATAGACTGCAGCACACCAGGCTTCCCCATCCTTCACTGTCTCCCAGAGTTTGCTCAAATTTATGTCCATTGAGTCAGTGATGCTATCTTACCATTTCATTCTCTGCCATCCTCTTGTCATCTTGCCTTCAATCTTTCCCAGCATCAGGGTCTTTTTCAATGAGTTGACTCTTTGTATCATGTGGCTAAAATATTAGAGCTTCAGCATCAGTCCTTTCAATGAATATTCAGGGTTGATTTCCTTTAGGACTGACTGGTTTGATCTCCTTGCTGTCCAAGGGACTCTCAGGGGTCTTCTCTAGCACCACAGTTCAAAAGCATCAATTCTTTGGTGGTCAGCCTTCTTTATGGTTCAACTCTCACATTTGTACATGACTAGAAACCATAGATTTGACTATATGGACCTTTGTCAGCAAAGTGATGTCTACTTTTTAATACGCTGTCTAGGTTTGTCATAGCTCCTTTTCCAAGGAACAAACATCTTTAAATTTCATGGCTGCAGTCACTGTCTGCAGTGATTTTGGAGCCCAAGAAAATAAAACCTGTCACTGCTTCCAATTTTTCCCCTTCTATTTGCTGTGAAGTGATGGCACCAGATGCCATGATCTTTGTTTTTTGAATGTTGAATTTTAAGCCAGCTTTTTCACTCTCTTCTTTTACCTTCATCAAGAGGCTCTTTAGTGCCTCTTCATTTTATGCCATTAGAATGGTGTCATCTGCATATCTGAGGTCATTGATATTTCTCCCAGCAATCTTGATTCCAGCTTGTGGTTCATCCAGCCTGGCATTTTGCATTATGTACTCGGCATAGAAGTTAAATAAACATGGTGACAATATACAACAAAATTGACTGGTTCAAAATTTCCCAATTTTGAACCAGTCAGTTGTTCTGTGTAAGGTTCTAACTGTTGCTTCTTGGCCCGCATACAGGCTTCTCAGGAGACAGGTAAGGTGGTCTGGTATTCACATCTCTTTAAGAATTTTCCACAGCTTGTTGTGATTCATGAAGTCAAAGGCTTTCATGTAGTCAATGAAGCAGAAGTAGATGTTTTTCTGGAATTTCTTTGCTTTCTCTATGATCCAATAAATGTTGACAATTTAATCTCTGGTTCCTCTGCCTTTTCTAAACCCAGCTTGTACATCTGGAAGTTCTTGGTTAACATACTGCTGAAGCCTAACTTGAAGGTTTTGAGCATTACCTTGCTAACATGCGAAATGAGTACAGTTGTTCGGTAATTTGAACATTCTTTGGGACTGGAATGAAAACTAACATTTTCCAGTCCTGTGACCACTGCTTAGTTTTCCAAATTTGCTGGCATATTGAGTGCAGCACTTTAACTGCATCATATTTTAGGATTTTTTAAATAGCTCAGCTGGAATTCCATTACCTCCACTAGCTTTTTGTTCATAGTAATGCTTCCTAAGGCCCACCTGACTTCATACTTCAGGATGTCTGTCTCTAGGTGAGTGACCACACTATTGTGGTTATCCTGGTCATTAAGACCTTTTTTTTTGTACAGTTCTTCTGTATATTCTTGCCACCTCTTCTTAATTGCTTCTGCTTTTCTTATGTCCTTACTGTTTCTGTCCTTTATTGTGTCCATCCTTGCATGAAATATTCCCTTATACTGTATATCCATTTATACTGCCCTTTTAAACATCTTCCAGTTATAATCAGTTAGAATCATGTACTCAGTGAAATTGAAGTATAGATTTGTATAATGAAAGACAAAACCAAGAGAAGAATGAGTAGAAGAAACACCCTGTTAACAGTGTTACCTGTGGGTAGTGGAATTAAGGTACTTTCCCCCTTCTTTGTGCTTTTCTAAATTTTCTTCAGTGAACACATTTTATAATCAGGAAAGCAGATTTATATTAAAACAGAGGATAAATTATCAAATCCTTCTCTTTGCCTACATGTTAGTAATTGTCTCAGCACAATCCTTCCGAGATACCCTTCACCACCAAGGCGCTCTTTCTGTTCATGATACAAACGGAGAACCTGCAATACACTAAGGAGGAAGCATCCTCTCTTAATGTCACTCACTGTGATTCCTTCCAGCTCACTCTGCACACTTAGTGATATAGTGACTTATATAGTGACCTTATATGGTGACCTACAGCCTCTGCCTGCCCACCCCCAATATAATAAATGTGATGATCACTTCCTTACTAAATGCTTCCTTCTTGATTAAGGCCCTGGTATCCCTCAAGGAGTAAAATGCCAGAGGGAAATCAGCACGAACAAAATCAAGAGTAGCAGAGAGCACCTGATCGCAAGCCCACACTCGGTTTTGAGATGGTTGGGGGTTGGGGGTGGGAACAGGTTAGAGTGGAGTAGGGAGGGCAGGGATAAGGAAACTGATAGAGTAGGGAGGGGAGAATTAGGCGAGGAACTTGCTCCAGGCAAAGGGAGAGATAGAGTTTCTTACAGGAATAATAATAATAAACACAATTATGTTAATACAAAGAGCCATAAAAATAATAAACACATGTGAGGTGCCAACAGCATGCTTAGCGTTCCTGCAGAATTAAGCCTACTCAGTTAAGGTGTGATCTGCATTCTGTCTGAACTCTATGGGAAAGAGGAGCAGCTGTATGAGCTGTCTGGGATGCAGAAGTACAGGCCATGGGTCCTTCTCTTGGTTAAATACTTTTGGTAAGGACTTCAAGCTTCTTTATTTTCTGTTGTGTTCTGAATGGTTGACTCAGAGTTCAGGGGACACCCAAAGGCCAGAATGGAGGGAATCAAGAGTCCTAGGAAAAAGTCTTCAGAAGAATGGGAAGGGATAAAAGATGTTTTGAATAGTATATGAAGAAATATGGAAGAATCAGCGTAAGAGCTCCACGCATTGGTGTTTCACATTGTCAGTAGGAGTGGTACTTGGAGTCATCTTTGAAAAGCAGACAACTCAGTCCTCTGCCTGGGGCTCTGGGGAGACAGAGTGTTTTCACTGTAGCGGAAGGCTGGCTGGCCCATTTCCTTGGAGTTCTGTACCCAGGATGGCCCCCAAGCCTTGTAATCCTGAACCCTAGAAGAGGATAATAAGGTAGAAGCTAGTATGGTTATTGAGTGGAGAGAAAACTATGCCTTGGAGAATATTAGGGGGAGAATGGTGGAGAGGGTGGGGAACTGGAGACGAAGAAGGAGTTCATAGTCTTTTTCACCTTGTTGAAAATGGATCATTTCCCTTATCCATTTTCCCCTGGGGACAGACCCAAGAATCCAGGCACATGGGGCTGAACACACCAGATACATCAATAAAGAAACTGGCTCATGCCTGAATTTTCCAAAAGCATGAGAAAAAAAGATAGTATAATGTATTGATTAAAAGATATTTAGATTACCCTTTTAAACATTTTTTGATTCAGGTTCAATTAAAATCATATATTCAATGTAAAGTGAATTTTTGCGGATGAGAAACTAAAGAGGGCAAAACCAAGGTCAGAGAGGTTAGGTGGCTTTCTCAGAGTCACACGTGGCCCCTGCTTGGGGGGCAGTACTCCTGCCAACATGGGCTGCAGCACTTTGATTCACCCCACACTAGGCCTGCCTGACCAACCTTCAGAACAGCTTTCTTTCCACTTTGGCACAAACTCCAAGTTCACTTTGAACAAATGCCTTCCTTAACCCCTCAGTTTCTTCAACTGCAGTGTAAGGGTATGAACTGATTGACCCTTCACTATCTCTGTTCCATCCCTTAAAGATTAAGAAGACCTCATTTGCCCAAATTCAAAGCATGTTTGACTTCTCAATACCCTGCAAAAGTAGTTTTTAAAATGTGGCCTGGGACCCACAGCATCAGCATCACCTGAGAACTTAATAGAAGTGCAAATTCTTGGGCCCACCCCAGACTCTGCAGCATCAGAAATACTGTAGGGCTCAGCATGGGGTTTTAATAAGCCTACAGGGGGTTCTGATGTAGCTCAAGTTTGAGAACTGATACTCTCTCAAGTGTTATCTGCCCAACATTAAAGGGAGGGCTTAACACACGCACACAGGAGGTCACTAAGTCCTCTGCAGCCGCCACCCCTCCCTGGCCTCAGCTCTCTCATCCTTTTCCTCAAGCTTCCACCCTGAGATGATGAATGGAGGTCAGGGCAGGGCGCTGTCAACCGAGGAGGACGCGGCAAACTCTCTCTCCCCCGACCCACCCGGTAGGTCAGCGGAGGTAGCACTGGGGCTTCGGTTTCCTTTTAATTTTCTCGACAGCTGCTGCCCCATTTGGGGGTAGAGGGTAGGGGAGCATTTAATAACAAAGTCTACTTTTAATGATTTATCCAATCGTTTGTTTGCGGAATGAAGGAGACCATTAAGAAGGGCGGGGGTGGGTATCAGAAAAAGACCTGGCGAGAAGAGACAGGCGAGAGGAGAGGATAGTGTAGGCGAGGCACTGCGGTCTGAGGGGAAGCTAAAGAGAAAGTGGGGGTTCAGGGGAGCCGTGGGTGTGGGGGAAAGTTAGAAGACTTTGCTTTTGGCATGGGAAAGAACAAGAAGTTGGGGGAAAGCACGGGATTCAGGCGCAACAGAAAGAAAATGGGTATTAGGAGAAAAACTGAGTTTGGGAAGACTTTTTTCTCTTCCAGCTTCCTTTCCAAGACTTTCTTTGCTCCACTTTGCTCCTCCCCTCCTCCCCGCCTCCTCTGCTCCCCCTCCCCCTCGCGCGGTAATGGGAGGCTCCTAGGCAGGAGAAGCAAAAGAAGGAATTGTTTGCGAGTTCAGTCATCCAAAAAAGCTTCTTCCATATGGAGGGACGGGGTGCGCAGGGCGCGGCGTTCCCTGCCTTGTCCTCCTGCTGCCACCGCCGCGGCCGCAGCTCCCTGCCGCGGGGACCCTGAGCCCCGGCCCGCCCGTGCCAGCCGCCGCGAGCGTACACTCACACACGCGCGCACACACTCCCACTCACGCCCGCCGCAGCCACACGCGCCCGCCCGCGCCCCCCCTTCTCCGGCCGGCCACTTCTCCGTCCGGGGCTCCTTTGTTGCTCCCGCTGCGGCCTCCCTCCTGTTTTGTGTGTCCCTGGGTGTCACTGTGCGGGTTGTGTGTCCGTGCGGCCCCCGGCTGTGTGGCTCTCCCCGCGCCCACGGCGCTGGCCTCCGGGAACCGGCTCGCCCTTCCTAGGAGCCGGCTGCACCAGAGGTGAGTCACGTCGCTGAAGTTTGTTTTCTTTTCATAAAAAGTTGTGTTTGTTGGTTTGGGGAGGGGAGGGGGCGGGTTGGCGGCCGCAGGCCGAGCGATGCCGAGGAAGCGCCGGCGGGTGGCTGCTGGGGACGCGCCGGCGGCGGGAGCGGTCCGAGCGCTCTGCCCGCGGGCTCCGGAGGGGGACTGGCCGCCCAGGCTGGCTGCGGGGTGCCGGGATGCCGTCTCTGGGCCCGGGAGCGCTGCGTCTCGTTCCCTGCGGGCGCGGTCTGGCCGATCATTCCCGGAAGCTTCCCTTGTGGAAGAAGCCTCCCAAACTTCCCCCGAAGGTTGACACCAGTTCCAGGCTCAGAGCGCAGCAGGGCCGTGGAGAGAAACCCACAAGAAGTCTGCAAATACGCAAAACTATCGCACGCCCCTTTGGCCTCTTAGCGGGGTCGGAGTTTACCGTCTTGGCGTTTTAAAAAAAAAAAATTTTTTTTTTTTAGATAGGCTGAACGGACTGGGAGCAAAACAGCACCAGGATAACAACCCCCGCTGGAAAGGTGGAAGGGGCGAGGCTGAAGTGGGGGGTGTCCAGAGGTGTCTGTGGACTTGAAGCAGCGTCTGGTTGTGTGTGTGTGTGTGTGTGTTTTCGCGCACAGCGTCATCCTGGGGTTGTGCTCTTGCGGGGGTTTGTTTGTGTAACTGTGAGAGGTGGGGAAATGATCCCTTGGAACAAGTGGGAAGGGGCTGTGGGGAAGGGCAGGAAACCCAAGAAGAATTTTCTGCTGGATTTTTGAAGGCTCTGCTTAACTTTCAGGATGCCAGCGTTAGTTTGCTCTTCCAGATGGTAGGAGAATTGGGGGTTGGCGGGTTGGGAGAGAACTGAAGGAGATTAAGGAGCCCTGGGGATTTGTTTGCTTAGTTTTGTTTTGAGGATGGGGTTACAGTGGCAGGGTTGCTTGGTAGGTTGTGTGCCTCCAGAGATGTGGCAGTAGAGCTAAGAATACCCAAACCACACACCAGCAATCCTTAACAGGCACTTTCTGGGTGTGGTGGGGTATTCTGCCGCTCCCCCATCCCTTCTCAGCAAGCTCAGATGGGTTCAAATAAGTTTTTGACCCGGAGTTACCTCTTTGAATGAACTGAGTGAAAAGTATGTTTTGGTTTCAGGCCCTTGTGCCACCTCCAGGTGCCCTGTACCCAGCTCACATTCATCACCTAGATCTTTGTTACCCAGAACTTGGCAAACATTGGCCAGTGAATGAATGAAATTTTCAAAATTCTTGAATGCACACACATTTCTGATTTATTCCACAATTGGGCCTGCAGGCATCCCAGTCCTGTCATGGTTTGTCATCCCTTTGGATATAGCCAATAAATCAGTCTTCATTTTCTCAAGGGCAGCATGACAGTATTAAAACAGTTTCCTTGGACTAAGGTTGGGGCTCAGGCTCCCAAACATCTGTGTGACCTGTTTTCTGAACTTAAAGTGAATCTGAGGCAAGAGTTTGACCATTTTGAGGTGTGTAACAGGTTTCCGAGGAACGTTTCTGAGGTCTTATAATTGGTACTTTTTAATGGTTTCATAATTGAAATCCAGAAGGTTCCCATGGTAACCTTGAAGCACCTTGGGGTCCCCGGGACAGAGGCGAGGGGTGGGGGGGAACAGCACTGGAGTTACCGTTTTCCTGTGGCATGAGTGTTTGGAGTGAGTGTATGGAAAATGAAAGAAGTAAGAGTTGCTACTTTGCAGACATTTCCTGCCCACACTTATTGCTCAGAGCTTGGCTCTTTAAGAAGCTGGAGGCCATCTACACCTATAAAATCTGAGGGTTGAGACACTGTCCTGTTCATCCTCTGTCAAGAGATCTCAAAAGAGTAACATTGCAAGACATTTTCTCAGGAGAAATTGCCCAAGCCACAGCGTTGGCTTTACTGGGGAGAGAAAGTTGATAGAAGCCAGGATAGTTGGTTCCTTGACCACAGTTGGGATGGGAAAGGGGGGAACAGAGAGAACCCTGCTTAGCTGTTGATTGGTTGGTCAACTTGTGTTAAGAGGGTAATTTATATTCTTTTCCCTCCTCCAAATGGGTCCAGAAATTTTCTTTTCTTTGAAATGCTCTTTCAAATGTTTGGGCTTCTAGTTCTCTTCAGCAGCTTACCTGTGGTTTCCATACTGTAAGAAGGAGTAAGAGATTTTACTCATGAAATAATTCAGTGGACTTTGCAAGGGATCCCCAGGGTGTAAGCTGGGATGGTGAGAAGTGAACCTGGTGGTCCTAGTATTCCACGGGACCCGGGGGATCTGAGTTCAGTTTTTGACAAAGTCCCCAGGATGGTTAAGAAATAAGAGTTTTTCCTTCCGTATACTTTTAAACAAGCGGGAAGAAGCTGAAGAGGAACCAAGTGTACCAGATAATTGCTTCCAGTACTTTCTGGCCTCTGAATAAGAAAGTATTAACCTGGCACCAGAAGATATTGTACATTGGGAGTTTGCTTTCTATCCTCCAAATTCCAAGCCTTCTTACTATCTAGGAAAATAAGGTGGGTGGAGGAATGGGAATTGGGGAGGCAGAGAAAAGAAAGAAAGTGATTTATTACAGTTTTTAAAATGTATTTACTTTAACATATGGAACTTCTTGTCATCTCCATGCTTCGATTCAGCAAGCCATTTAGCAGGAGTTTCTAGTATATCAGACCCCACCCAGATTGGGAGCTTCTTTGTCCCTGAATAGGCTTTCTTAGTCAAAGGATGGGTCTCCAAAGTACTCCTCCACCCCTATTATTGTACAAGCATCTACTAATAATAAAGAAAATGTGTTTTTAAATTAATCATTTTCCTGTACTATAACACAACTGTTTCTGTTCATGTGCATATATACTTTTCACATAGCTGCAATAAGAATGTAAACTCTGTAGTCAAGACAGGCCTGAAATGTCACTATACTTTTGACCAAAGGCTCATAGAAAACAGGTATATCCACCCTGTATATCCACTTTGCTATTGCTGGGAACAAGCTAAATCTTGAGAGTGCTCCCACATGGAGTCTTTACATGTAATATTTTCATCATTTATGAGGCTGAATCAAATATTTGGGGCCAGAGGGTGCGATGGAAGATGGTGTTTGTTTTTAATCTAGAAATCCATGTTTACAAAAAGCCTTCCTAAATAGGGCTCTAGCCTCCTTGGAGCCCTCAGGGTTGGAAGTGGGTAGAGAAGGGGAGGTGGAATCAGGAAGTAAGGCTTAAAGGATCCATCTCAAGTGGCACTGCCCTGAGGATTAGGAAACTTGGATGGGAGCCCTGGCTCTGCTGTGGACTCCATTCACACTGACTCCATCCACCGAACCGATCGATTCCTGTGTCTCCATTACTACCGTCAGCTCCTCCCTAAACTTGCCCGGGTTTCTTCTGCCCTTCCCATTATTGTTCTACCATCCCACCGTCTTTTCCATTCCTGCTACAACCATGCTTCTTCATGCCCTGGACACTTGTGCTGACACATGGCTGGACTCCCCACTGTCTGCCTAATGCCCCTCCATGCCCGTCCCCTGCCACCACCTGCAACCACCCATCTTTCATCAGTCCCATAAATAAGTCATCATGCTAAGTGTACAATCTAGATTTCTTAGCCCTGTCACATGAGGCTGTGTCTCATGATAATTACCTTGATAGGACCCTTCTACTCCAGGCTGACCCATCTATTAGATGACCCTTGATTTTGGTGTGTGGGGGGGTCATTCCTTACCTGCTGCCCTACCACCCCCAACCCCTACCCTGTTAGCGCACCTTACTTTGTATGAGGACTACTCACAATGTGTTCTTAACAGCTATTTGGTAAATATTGATGAAAACGCTAATGGTTTTGTAAGATCAATGACTGTTTTCAATGCAATCCTTGTTCTTCAACCATTATTTATTCCATTTCTAGCAAAAGGGCCAGGTACCTGGAGATGTAAGAAAGCCTATGATTTAGAGAAAAAAACTGCCTTTTCTCCATGTTCTTATTTGCAAAATGGATTAATAAGGAATTAGTCTGGTTTATAGCAATGCACTTTATAAAAAGCAAATACTTTCAAAGTGTTCGTTTATTTTGTTTGAAACACTTTCTTTTTCCTCAGGCCCAGAACAAACTTCCTGGAACCCATGACCCATGAAGTCTTGTCAACATTCACACCGTCTGAGGCTATCAGCAATGAAGTAAAAGAAGCAGGTGAGGTTTTCTGCCCGCAGTCTAATATGTCTGGCTGCTTGGGCCAGTCATATTTTCATAGTTTGTGTTGCCATGTGAGGATAGAATGTTTCTCATCCTTCGGTATTGGAAGGGTCCAGTTTTGAGTGGAATCTGGACAAAACAGGTTAGTTCAGCTCAGATACTCTTGTAGTCAGAGCTTCTTTCCCCTGGGGTGACCATGTGGACTTCCCTTTCCTGAGCCAAATTCTGTTCAACCTGTTGGATGTATACCATTTACTATGGATTTGGAGTCTAGGACTACTGTGGAAAAGTCCTGCTTGGGTGTGGGTGAGGAAAGTCCTGTGTTCATGTGTCTACCAATGGTATTACAGCAAATGCCTTCTGGTCTGATGTACGAGGCAGTGTTTATCTCACAAAACCTAGAGGGATTCCATGCTGTTCCATCTTCCATCTTTATTCCATCTTCTGAAATAGAATTAGGAAATAGTTTGTCTTTTCCTAATGGAGAATTTGGCCTTATCTTCAAAGAAGGTCTTTGATGTTTGGGACAGAGTTATTGGGCAGTAAGAGTTTTGAAATCACAGGAGAAAGATGAGAGTCAGTTATTCACAATCAATTTACCTTGCTTGCCAGAGAAAATGTTGAGAAAAGTCTCAACTACTTTTCCTGGTTAGTAACAGGAAAGAACATAATATGGGTTGAATATTTTTAAAAAATCATCTAAAAGGAGCTAAGCAGCAGAAAATATGGCAAAGAAATGCTTATTCTTCTCCAAACTGAGTTTGGACAGCAGTGGACAAGATGAGGGTGATGACTCGTGTGTAGGTTGGAGCCTTCATCCTTTCAACAACTTTTTTATTGAGTGCCCGGACTAATACCAGAGCCCCCACATTCCAGAATTCCATGACTACAGGGACGGGACAGGCAGGGCATAGCAATGCAGACTCCAGTGTGAAAGTTCTTGGGCTGGGTCGTGAAGCAAGGCTTCTAGAGCCGGGAGAGCTAGTATCTCAGGCGGTCCTAGAGGTCGAGGTGGGGCCAGCAGGACTGAAACATCCTTCCTGCAGATGTACTTTTCCTGAGGATAACAGGCTGAAGAATTCTTAAGACAGGATATTTCAAGTTCGGAGTATATTTTTTTACTATTTTAGTAAAGTTAAAAACTGGAATCTCTACATTGAGTACAGAATCTCAGAAATGTGTCTTTGACTAAGTTCTAAAAGCAGTGACTGAGTAGCTTTCAGGGGGCAAGGGAGAAACAGGTGATTGCCTTTTCTTTCTCATCCTATCAGATTTTAGCTGTGAATGCCAGAAACATGTGCCCAAGTTCATCTTTTCACTTTGCAGTTTTGTTTGCTCTTTGTTCTACTGTCTGGGGTAGGTTTGCTTCGTTCCGAAGTCATTCCCAGAGTAGGAAGTGAGGAGATGTTTATTTTAGGGACACATAAAAGTTGCTGGGCTGTCCACTTGCCCAGGACCCTCCTTGATTGCTAAGTGGCTTAGACAGGATGGGAGCTCCAGGTAAGAGGAGGAGGGTGTGTGGAACCAGCTGACCTTAGAGGGTCCCCTGCCCAGGCCAGGCAGAAATTAGACTCTTAAAGGGAGCACTCCCTCACCATTCCTGGCCTGCCAATATTTTTCCAGAACAGTCCCAGCCAAGTGGCTTTACTAGTCTGAACTTACCTAACATTACAGTCCCAGCAGGTTTATTAGGTGTGGGTCACAGTTAATTGGAGAGGAAAATTGGGGGGTTCTGAGTTTATTACTTTTCTGTGAAAGCAGAGGTTGCTCTTAATTACTTCACAAAGCATCTCCCCCACTTTTCAGTCTGATGACTACCATCCCACAGAGGTGTGACGGTAGCGCATCCTTTTTTACACACCTGTGCTCACGTGAGGAGGATTTCGTCATGGCGTCAGTCAACACAGTACCTGCTTTTGCAAGTGAGACCACATAAAGTGATGGAAATTCATGACTGTTTACTTCTGTCATTATGAATGGATGTTTTGTAGTGAACAAGTTACATAAAATCCGCTGTGTTATAGCCAAGAGCTAGAGTCTAATGGCTCTCCCATTGCAAAGGCCCCTGCCAAGCAGTCACCTGCAGCCCTCCCTGGACAGCGTTGGTGGTCTCACTGTCATGAAGACCGCGTCAGCACCAGGTGAAAGCCCCACGGTCAGGCGCCTTGTGTTCTGTAGGCTTCTGTTCCAGAGACGCAGGCTGGGTAATCAGGCCCGGCTTTCGCCTGCCTGGACGGTGGCAGCTTGCCAGCACGTTTCACTGGGTGGTCTTCAACAATAGGAGAGGGTAGGGGTGGGGAGCTCAGCTTTTCTACCCAAAGGGGAACAAGAAGGTTGGCAGCCAATTCCCTGTCACTGAGACACCACAAAGGTCTTGAGTGTGAGAGAAAAGAACGGAACAGGTTGCGGAAGGCAGTGTTGTGATGGAGTTCATCTTTGTTCCCCTGGTTTTACAAAGTGTTGTATACATGTGGAGATGCTCCCTCAAGAGGGCGCGCATACAAGAACAGCAGGTGCCCTTGCTTCAGGGCAAGAGGGAAGACTCATTCCCCATGCAGGGAATCATCTATGGACCCAAAGGGCAGGCTGAGACCGGCAGATCCCAGAGCCAAAGAGGCACCCTTGCTGGCCTCCAGCCTCCTAACGATGATGTGGAGAACAAGACCTGCCATTTAGCGAGGACTGCTGTGCACCAGGGTGCTGTTCTTAGTCCTGTGAGCACTGTCCTACAACCCCCAGCAGTCCTGTGAAGATGGGCGGCATGATCCCACTCGGCAGATAAGGGCGCTGCAGCCTAAATGATCGTAGGGACCTGCGGCAGTCTCACAGCTGGTAAGTGACAGAGCCAAGGTTGCACGGCCGGGCTGCTGACTCCGAAACTCAGGCTTTGAGAAGAAAAAAAAAGTATCCAGTCAATCACTCTGCCTGTGCCGAGCTCCCTTAGCTTGGGAAAACTGTTTCTTTTGCAGCTAACAAAGTACATGGGGCAGGTGGCGGCCTTTGTGAGACTTGCCTTAAAAGACATGAATTGAAAACTGGGGCCCCAGCTGGAAGGTCCTGACTGGCTTCACAGCAGTCAAGGCATGAGGGAAGCCGGCTCCTGAGACCCGGCTGACGTCCAGCTCCTCAGACAGTGCTGAAGGCTGCTGCTATCTTGGATCTCTTCTTGGAATGTGTCTCCCGGCTTTTTCTCGCTCTGGGACATCATCTGAACTGGCTGGCTGAGTCTCTGCTTCCACTGCAGGTGCCAACTGATTCCACGGGCTCCTCAGATCTCTGCAAGTCTGATCAAGTAGGTCCTCTGGACCTCGGTGGGATAAGGGGGAGAAGGCGTTTTACTCAGCAGATACTTTTCCTGGTCAGGAGAAGTGGCAGCTTGTGCAGAAAAATACCCTGGGGAAGGAAATAGCAACTTTGACAGACAGGTAACTGACAGGAGATGGTACCTGCCAGGCACATACTCACAGAGCAGTCAGCAGAAAGAATTCTACAGGCTGTTACCTGCAGAGCGAAACCGACTCTCCCTGCTGGCTTCAGAGAGCAGGGAGATTTGCCTGTGATGAGCCTGCAGTTGCCCTCGGTTCCTTGTTTTTCTTTAACAAATGTGGAAACCCTGAAGCCAGGATGTTCTGGCTTTATGTGTGGGGTGGGTGTGGGGATGGGACTCAGGACACCTGGGTTTAGGATATAATTATGTGACCAACTAGTTGGATAACCAAGAGGAAATTGTGGGAACTCTGAGCCTTTATTACCTCATCCTCACAAGCTGCCTTCTCAGGGCACTATAACGATGCAGAGAAATGGCACAAAGGAACACTTTTGATGCAGAAGGTTCTACTCACCTCAAAAGCCTCTGGCATCTGTGCTCACCTAAGATGAGTTAGGAGATAAGACACTTGAGGGCACCAGCCAGAGTTCAGAGTCTGGGCCAAGGGCTGCGTCTGCTTCTGTGCTATCTTTGTTTTGTTTTAATTTTTATTGGAGTATAGTTGATTTAGCATAGTGGGCTTCCCTGGTGGCTTAGATGGTAAACAATCTGCCTGCAATGCAGGAGACCTGAGTTTACGGGAACATCCCCTGAAGAAGGGAATGGCAACCGACTCCAGTATTCTTGCCTGGAGAATTCCATGGGCTGGTCTGGTGGTCATGGAATCACAAAGCCCCTGGGTTCACAAAGAATCAGACATGACTGAGCAACTAACACTTTCAACACAATTTTCATAGTTGATTTGCAGTATTGTATTAGTTTCAGGTGTATAGCAAAGTGAATTAATTATACATATAGCCACTCTTTTAGATTCTTTTCCCATGTTGGCCATTACAATGTATTGAGTAGAGTTCCCTGTGCTATACAGAAGGTTCTTGTTAGGTATCTATTTTATATATATGTTTAGTAGCTCAGTTGCATCCAACTCTTTGTGACGCTATGGACTGTAGCCCACCATGCTCCTATGTTCATGGGATTCTCCAGGAAAGAATATTACAGTGGGTAGTCACTCCCTTCTCCAGAGAATCTTTCTGACCCAGAGATAGATCCTGGAACTCCTGTATTGCAGGCAGATTCTTTGCCATCTGAGCCACCAGGAAAGCCCATTTTGTATATAGTAATGTACCTGTGTCAATCCTGGTCTCCCAATTTACCCCTTTTCCCTTTATCCCCTGGTAACCATAAATGTGATTTCTATGTCTGTGACTCTACTTCTGTTTTGTAAATAAGTTCATTTGTGCCTTTTTTTTTTAATATAGATTCCACATAAAAGTGTGTTTGTTTTCTAAGAGTTGAGGCCTGAACTGAAGGCAGTTAGGTCCTATTGCCAGATAAGCTGCTTTTCCCTTTCTTGTGGGAAAAGACAGTGAAGGTCTCAGGATCTAGCAGGAATTGAGAGAAAAAAAGATCTCATGTCAAGAAAATCCTGAGAAAGGAAGGAACAGAGGAGTCTGAGGAGTATCAGGGAGACCCCACCTGAGAGAACAGAGGTGTGGAGTGAATCTTATTAGACAAAGGTGCAGAAGAAAGATGATATTTGCAGGAGGCAACAGTGCTTCTGAGGCCACTTCCAGGTTGGAGATTGCGTGCTGCGGTTTGTACATGACTTTGCCAGTTGCTAGGTGTATGACCCTGGGCTAGTCACCTAAACTCTGAAACCCTAGGGTCTTAAAGTTGTTGAAAAAGGCAGCAGGATACTGCATATAAAGCACACAAAATGCATTGTGAACATGCAGTAGAAGGTGGCTATTAATAGGAAAGGAAAGAAAAGCAGATTGGAAGGAGTTCTTGCTGGACTGGGCAGCTGGGAAGATGAGTAGGTAGAAGATGCACTGATGGAACCCCACTGGCTCAGGGCTATATAGTGCTGAGGGAATGAGAAGACGGTGAGAGTGAGAAGCCCACAATGGGGTAAGGCCCCAGCCCAGGGGTACCCGTTGGTACCAGTCCTCAGGCCTAGTCACCAAGGAAACAGCTTCCACCCAGCCTCTCCTCTGCCTCTTCCCTGATTCAGCACATTCCATTCTACTGGGGCCCCAAACTTGAGAGTCACCTTTGACTCTGTTCTTTCTCTCATACTCCACTTTAAGTTGGCAAACGATCTTGGCTTTGCTTCTAAAATGTATTTAGAATCCTGCAACTTCACACCATCCTCGTCTTCCATCAACATTTGCTTACCTGGTCTGTTGGAATACCTTCCTAAGTGTTCTCCCTGCCTCACTCACCCCTGACCTCCCTGCTCATAGTCTATCCTTCATAGAAAAGTCAGTGTCAGCTTGCAAAAGAGGAGCCAGGTGAGGTCCCTTCTCTGCTCATCACTCTCCATTGTTGTATTCAGAGAAAACTCCACACACCATCACGCCCTCCACATACCCTAACCCTAGCCTGTTGCATCTGTGATGTGAGGAGCACTGGATGAATCTGGGAGTAGTTCAGTTCCCCACACATGGGGGCCGGGTGGGAGTCAGGCCCCGTGCTAGGCACACAGGAAACAGACACGGTCTCTGCAGTGGCAGAGCCGACAGCCTGCAAGTACAAGGAAGAGCAGGTTTGGATGGCTGCCCATGAGGGAGTAGATCTGACTTCATCTTAGTCATTTCTGACTTTGTTCTAGATTTAGAAACTAAGGGAGAGTAAAAACAGGGACCAGTATCCCAAGAGGTCTCATGCTGACAATAAATGTGCTTAAGAAAGTACACTACTGAGACCCCAGACCCAGCATCTGCAGCATCCCAGCAAGCTGGGAATGGTCCAGGGCTTCCCCTCCAGATTTTTTTAACTTAAAAAGAAATTAATTGTCTTTTTTTTTTTTCCAAAAAACAGTTTAGGTTAATAATAAAAAATTAAGTGAAAATTACAGGGCGTTGCCACATACCCTTAACCCACACCAATTGCCCCTATTGCTAACGTCTTACATTGGTGTAATGCATTCGTTACAGTTGATGAGTCAGTGTTGACACTTCATTATTAAAGTCCATAGTTTACACTGAGACTTGTTTTTTGTTGTACAATGTATGGGTTTGACAAATGCATAATGACACATGTCCACCATTATTACAGTGTCAGACAGACTAACAGTTTTTACTGCCTAAAAATCCCCTGTGCTCCACCTCTTTGGCCTTTCTTCCTTTTCTCTCCCAGTCGCTGTTAACTACTGCTCTTTCTACAATCTTTGTAGCTCGTTTCCAGAATGCCATGTAGTTGGAATCACAAGTACATACAGTCCAGATTGGCTTCTTTCCCTTAGCCATCTCCTTCAGTCAGTTTTAAGCATGGCCTTCTCTGAGCATGCTGCCCCACCCCATCCATCTGGGGTCCAAGGTGCTGATGAAGGGCAGGCCCACAGCCTGTGCTGAGACCACCGGCCCAGAACCCAGGGGTCTGCAGCGCTGCTGCTCTGTTGTTGCCCACGGAGCATGCCCGGCCCTGGTGCTACTGGAGTTCAGCCCAGGCTGGTAAACTGTCAGTTGCTGCCTGTGTTTGGGTTCCACATCTGGAAATATCAGCTGAGCAGACCTTCCGTCCCACTCTTAAGTAGAGAGACAGGAGGGGCCTGCATCAGGCTGTTTGCCTTCCTTCTCAGGAGTTTGTTTTACTTGCTCCGGAGCTTCGGACGAGCGGCAGGGAAGTGACCCTCCGGGGCAAGCAGGGCAGGCCGCGCTCCTTCACACCACATCCGGCGGCCCCACAGCTCCCTCAGCCTCTGAGGGCGCTGCCCCAGCCCCAGTGTGTCTGCCGAGTCCTGAGGGGGATCCAGCACCGGGGCTGGTTTGTGGTCATTCAGGAGGAAGAATGATCGGGCACAAACAGAGCGAAAGCATTTCCCCTGCTAAGAGGCGCTTCATTCTGCAGTCACCCTCAAAAGCAAACGAGGATTTCTCTGGAGTGTGGTGGCAGGAACCCCAGTTTTCAGTGTCCTCACCAGTCACTCGATAGCAAGGCTCTCTGGGGGAGGAGGTAATGATAGATTTTATAACAGGAGCAGAGGAAGGAGCTCTTCCAACCCTGCTCCACCTTGGGACCACAGAGGAAAGGGCAGTGCATATGAATGGGGTCACCTGGGCCATTTGGTTGAACCAGGCTGAAAACTACTAACCAGGCAGTGGTAAATGGAGAGGGATCCAACCCTGGGCGGAGAAGGCAGTGGCACCCCACTCCAGTACTCTTGCCTGGAAAATCCCATGGACGGAGGAGCCTGGTAGGCTGCAGTCCATGGGGTTGCGAAGAGTCAGATATGACTGAGCGACTTCACTTTCACTTTTCACTTTCATGCACTGGAGAAGGAAATGGCAGCCCACTCCAGTGTTCTTACCTGGAGAATCCCAGGGACAGGGGAGCTTGGTGGACTGCTGTCTCTGGAGTCGCACAGAGTTGGACACTACTGCAGCGACTTAGCAGCAGCAGCAGCAGCCAACCCTGAGGAGCAGGGACTGAAACTTAGACCCCAGCTTTCATTGCTCCCTGTGTGGAGTAAACACAGCCGAGGCCAGCTGATACCTTCTCACCCGGAAGGACACCAGGCAGGTGCCTCAGAGTTCAGTACACAGGAGAAAGAAGACACGGCCTGCTTGGAAAGTCAGCTCTCAGACTGTAGAAACTCCACGCCCGTGACCTCAATTCTTCCCACCTCCTCCTCTGGCTTGCTCTTTGCCGAGCCTACCCTCCCATCTGCAGCCTGCCATTCGGTGTTCTTCCTACCTGTACCCCGTGGAAGTGGAGACTAATAGTACCTGTCCAGGTTTGATACCAAGAGGGTGAACACTAGTGTAGTGGAGTATTTAGTGCTTCTCACACTCTTCAGAGATGAATTCTCTGCAGACAAACTGTTCTTGCTTTTGTTGTGAATTTTGGAATCAGGGTGGTGCACCCTGCCCCCTCTTGTCTTCCTGGGTCTTCCTCTGGCGTCTGGAAGGCTATAACTGATTATTGACCGTCCACACATGGGAGGCCTTGGCTCTTGTTTCAGTTTGCCTGTGGAGGCTGAGGACAGAAAACCGGTCAACATGCAAGGGTGAGACCTGTGTTTCCTACCAAATCCAGCCCTCACTCCTGAGTCACCCCCTCACATGCTATCCCCCCAGGAGATACAGTGAGAGTCCTGACAGGGTATCCCAGACCAGCTTCTATAGGTGCAGCCAGGCAGGGGCCTTGTCTGCTAAACTGAAAGATAAACACATGATCTGACAAAGCATTTGGGGGAGGCAGGGGCTTTTTTCCCCCTGATTTTTTGGTGAAAAAAAAAATCTCAAAAACACTGAGTTTATAAATATCTTGTGATATTTAAAACACACTCTTTAGTACAAGGAATGGCATTCTGTACTGTGGGGGCCATGCCAGGACCTCCCCATGGCCTGGTCCCTGTTAGAGTAGGTTATGCCAGAAGGTATGGCGGGGTCCTTGCCACATGAGGCTCTGGTGAATGCTGGTGGAAGGAAGTCTCCAGGGCAGTCTGAATCCTCTCTAGTAGTTTCTCTCCAGAAAAAAAGCCTGTGGGAACTAGGGCAGGGTCCCAATTTCACTTATCTCTACCCTCCTCCCCTCTCTCAACAAAGTCTCCGTGGCCATGGAATAGGGTGGCTCCCGAACTGCTGAGCTCTACAGCTTTCAAAGTCAGGAGGTAAGAGGACCAGCCTGACCCACCATGACAGGCAGGCAGAACTCATTTTCCCCACACAAGGAGGTTAATCAAAGTGCTGGCACTGACGCCCATGGTCCAGATGGGGAAATGAGAGTGAAGCTTTGTTTCTTTGAAACTCAGTCAAGATGAGGTGTGAGACCCTTCCCTGGGCGGGGGTTCTGACCTGTCTCCCACCCTCTGAAACTCATGATGTGTGCTTCATCTGGCCTCCCTTCAGTCACTGAGGTTTTGCACTGAGCTGCTTCCCTAAAGACCCAGCAGTAAACCTTGCCAAGAGCAATGCTGTTTGTGCCTCCAGATATCTTCCACATGGCCCCAAAGACATGTTCTTAATCACTTCAGTTCAGTTCAGTCACTCAGTCGTGTCCGACTCTTTGTGACCCCATGAATAGCAGCACACCAGGCCTCCCTGTCCATCACCAACTCCTGGAGTCCACCCAAACCCATGTTCATTGAGTCGGTGATGCCATCCAGCCATCTCATCCTCTGTCGTCCTCTTCTCCTCCTGCCCCCAATCCTTCCCAGCATCAGGGTCTTTTCTAGTGAGTCAACTCTTCGCATGAGGTGGCCAAAGTATTGGAGTTTCAGCTTCAACATCATTCCTTCCAATGAACACCCAGGACTGATCTCCTTTAGGATGGACTGGTTGGAAGAAGATCCAACCAGTCCAACCAATCTTAATCATTTAAGAGTGGCCTTTCAATTGATCAGCCAACAGATTATTGAGCACCATGCCTGGGGCCCTTAAGATGCTTAAAACCCAGACTCTGACTATTTCCCAAGTCCAAGCAAGAGGTCATTGAACTGCATTATCTACCTTCTCTCTTGACTCAGAGTGGGTGCCAGATGTCACCGTTATTGCCATCATGATTATTACTACTTTGACTTTTGAGATAAGCTGCTGGTTTACAATTCTTTCCCAAGAAAGGGGTGGGACTGCCTCTTTGGCCCAGCACTGGGGAGCCTTTGAAGATTGAAGAGGGGTATACTGCCCTCCTTTACTAGAACCTGGATGCTCGTGGAAACCTGCCTGACAGTGCTGTTTGGCTTAATTGAGGTAACATGGGGGACCATGGGGGAAGAGTGTCCTGGAAGCTGGTGAAGAACTGAGAAGGTTTGGGACAATCTTGTTCTAGTCATCCTATTGAAAAAGCAAGTTTCAGTATTATTTAAAAGCTCAATACACAATACACAAGAGCAGGAAGAAGAGAATCATGAACTCTGTGTACCCAGCATCCAGATTCAACAATTTTCAAGACAAACAGAAGAGTTGTTTTTTTTTTTTTAATCTTTGTTTTCATTATTCTGCCCTGTATGCAGATAGGGCAAAAATGAATGCCACAAGGATCCCCTTTCCAAAAGCAGTGTGTGATCCAGTCTCCCCATGCCCTCCTAATAAGGGCATGCAAAGGAAAGAACACCAGTCCAGGGCACTCGGGTTTGAGTCTCAGTTGCTCCATGCTGCTCTGAGATGTTTGTGTGTCTCCTTTACCAGATGCTGAGCTCTTAAGAAAAAGCTTCAACTTTATCTTTGGATCCACAGAGCTTAATATTGAATGAACACTCAATACATGTGGACTGACAAGTGCTCAATACATGTTGCCTTGTGTCAGGCAAGGGATTGTATGAGTCAGGATGGGTTCCATCTGGACAGTTGTAAGTGATGTGAGTACTTAGTTCACCATTTGGGGAGGAAAGAAGGCAGTTGATGGGGTTTAGAGTTGAGGAAAGTGAGTGAAATTGTTAGTCAATCAGTCGTGTCCGACTCTCTGTGACCCCCATGGACTGTAGCCCGCCCGCCAGGCTCCTCTGCCTGGATTGTCCAGGCAAGAATACTGGAGTGGGTTGCATTCCCTTCTCCAGGGGATCTTCCCCACCCAGGGAATGAACCTGGGTTTCCTGCATTGCAGGCAGATTCTTTACCATCTGAGCCACCAAGTTGAGTCAGGTGCTGTTATCTGAACCCTGAGGGATCTTCAGTGGGTGAAGGGTGAGGTGTGAGTGTTCTATAGTGCAGGGGCTCCTGGTTTTGCCCAGAAGGAAGAAGTCAGCAGTAAGAGAGAAAGGAGAGGGCTGGATTGGAGCTGCTCTCTGCCTGGCCCCCAGGTTCAGGCATCTGCAGGCCAGAGTGTCAGGGGATAGGAGTCTAAGCATGGCGACTCCAGCTCCAGCCCCGTTTTTCTGGGTGACCACAAGCAGTCTGCAAACCTGCAGACCTACACCACCTGCAAACCTACACCACCAGGGCCCAGAAGTACTGTTTTATTCATTTGGGGGTTGGCAAGAAGCTGGCCCATCCGAGTGTGAGGACCAGAGTCTGCTTCTGGCCTATGGAGTGCTGCGTAGCTCAGCTGCTCTGTGGCCCCCCGGGCGGGGGTGTGTGTGTGTGTGTGTGTGTGAAACGGGTACTGGAGCCACTAGAGGGGTGATGCTGCAACCCCCTCAGGCCTGACCCTGGGTGTTTACCAACAGGGGCCTCAGGCAGGGTGTTCCAGGACCCACACAGACCCCAGGGAGGTCTCAAGCCCTGACTTTCATCAGGGACCTACCCCTCCCATTCCCTGCCTGGTCTTTTTCAGTTTAAACTTCCAGCTCTGTCCTCCCCTCCCATACACGCATGATGTGTGTGTGAGTGGTTTAATTTTTATTCTTGGCAGAAGTTAAGACACAAAATGGATTTGGAAGGAGATGAAACCAGTCTGGGTATATGCCGGGCAGCAGCAGCTTCATTCCTGGAGTGGGAGGACCGCAGATGGGTAGGGGCGGGGTGGGACCCACATCTCCAAGGTGGGGGTGGGGAGCTGTCTCCTTCCCGGCAGGGGCCAAACTGAAAATCCGTTCCTTGGGGAGGGCTAAATTGTTAGCCCTTTGGGATGTCAGAAAGCCAGTTCCTGGGGAGCCAAAGCCCTCTGGTGCAATCTGGTGTCAAGCGGATGTGGGACCCTAGATGGCCCACACCTGTTCTGCTTCCTGGTGGTCTGTGAGCCCCTGAGACTGTTCTGAGTTTGTTAAGGGAATGGCATTTCAGGTTTTCATGCACAAACGCTAACATGTGCATTTGCTTGGAAAACTGCTAATCTCCTGCTAACCTCCCTGCCCCCCCAAAGTGGGGGTGGCCCCAGCAGAGGTGACTATGGCCCAGGGACCTGTTGGAGTATCTTCTACCATGGAAGTTGTCTTGGCCTCCAAAGCAGGTGCTCTTTGCAGTGGTGGTCTCCTTTTGGGGTTTTTATTTCTGTGGAAAGAGGAGAAAACTAGGACTCTTAAAGTCCAGAAAATATCTGGAAAGAGCTGAGAGAAACAGTGAGAAAATGTTTTACTCATTAAAATATATTAAGATATTCAATTTGTACAATAAAATTCTTTCTTAGCTTTAAAAATGGCAAAAATTTCTCTAAAAATAATACAGCAGGGAACATCTTTATACAAAGCTCACAATTCCACAATTTCAACCATGGTGTCCAGTGCAGCCAGGGCTTTTCTGGAAGCCCTTCATTGTCCCAATGACCCACACATCCATGGCAGAGACTTCCACCGGTTCCCAACCCTGGCTCCACATTACAGTTTCCAGGAGAGAGGTCTGAAAATGCTGACACCTGGGCCCCATCGCTACAGGTTCTTACTGAATTTGCCTGAGGTGCTACTCAGGCATTGATGTGTTTTAGTATCCCTGTATGATTGTTCTACGCAGCCTGCGATGGAACCTCCAGTCTTATGGTTATTGTGTAAGAACAGGAGGAAGATGAGAGAGGCCAGATTAAGAAATGGAAGAATTTTATTGTCTCTCACTACATGCTGGTGCATATTACTTGGATCCAGACTCAGTGGGCTGCTGCCAACTTTTGGATGGGATTGAGGTGCTCAGACCTCAGGACTGACTCAGTGGGGTGGGGGACAGTGCATCTTCAGAACCTGGTTACAGAGTGCATTGTGGGACCTGTTGAACCAATCCCTCCCGAAACATGGTGGCTAGTGCATGACTCCAACCTAGACTGATTTGGGGTTTGTTTATTTTTTTTCAGCCTTCCTCAATTTCCCTTTTTGGTTTGCCTGCTTGAGTCTATCAAAGACTCCAAGACAGCAGGCAGAGGAAATAGATAACTTTGGCTTTGATTCCTTTCCTTGAGCAAGATGCGTAAGGTCTCTAGGCCTCAGTTGCTGCATCTGTAGAATGGGGATGACAGTACTACCTCCTTCACAGAGGTAGATCCCCCTGGTGGCTCGGACGGTAAAGAATCTGCCTGCCAATGCAGGAGACAGGTTCTGTCCCTGGATCATGAAGATCCCCTGGAGAAGGAAATGGCAACCCACTCTAGTATTCTTGCCTGGAGAATTCCATGGACAGAGGAGCCTGGCAGGCTACAGTCCACGGGGTCCCCAAGATATCAGACATGACTGAGTGACTAATACTTTCACTTCACAGAGGTAGAGGTTAGACACTGTGCACATTGCCTCACACGTAGTAACTCAACAAATTGTCATATACTCTTTTACGCTAAGATTGAATATTTCTTCTGATTCTGAATATTTGCAATAACCTCATATTGCGACAGAACCTGGTGTGTTATGTTCACTAAATCAGGATGACTTTTAATTACATTTACAAATCAGTTAAATTAGGAAATTAGTGATTTATCAGGAAAAAAGAAAGGCAGTCTTTAAATGTTAATACACCCAGCATCATAATTTCAGCAAACTAAATGTGCGATGGATATTTTATATAACCTACTAAACAAAGTAAATTTCAGGTTTGTGAAGGTTGTTAAAAGAATATTAAATGTGTTTTTGTTTTTTCCAAAATACTTGTCCATCTTGTGTGGAAGCAACAGAATCCTGGAATTAGGGGAGGGGTTCTTTACAAGCCAGAGGAATTGACTTTAGAAATGGGTGCAGGAAACTCTATAGTTGTGATCATGGAGTAAAAAGCAACATTTTATAGCCTAAGGAGTTGTTAGGAAATGAGATCCCAGGCCCAGGGGAGGATACACTTTCAGTGATGATGTGATAATATTTGGGGACAGTTTTTTTTTTAATTTATGTTTTTAATTACAAAAGTGATAACTATGTACCCACTTTGAATGTTTCTGAAGTATTTAACATAAAAAGTGCAAATCTCCTACTCCTCAGAAACAACTGTTGTTAACATTTAAGTGTCTCCTGACCTTATCCTGGGACAACCCAAATAGCTGTACACCACATATTCACATGTGATTTTTAAAAATTACAAACATGGGATGCTGTTTTACAAATTGCTTTTGGGATATTCTCCAGGAACCTCTTAGGCCAACATTTCCCAAAGTGTATTTGATGAAATTCTCCTCACCAATGGTACTCTGAGAAAAAAGAGTAGTGTGGTCAAGTCAGTCCAGGCCTGTGGTCAAATCAGTCCAGGCCTGTGGTTAAGTGAGTTCAGCCTTAGTCCCCCTCTTGATGATTCGCAACATGTAATAGCATATTAAAGGCTCTGACAAGGCCTGCACTAAAGAAACCTAATTTGATTTTCTTAACAGGGTTTCCCTGAATTCTTTTTGCTAGCACATTTTGACCACTGATAGGTTTTTAGAAGCGCTGTTTTAGGCATTCCTTACCAACCTTCCCTCCACCTACTCCTGCTCCTCCAACTGCAGCCTCATGGGGTAGGCAGGAAGAAAAAAGCTCATCTGTTCATTTCATTAACAAAACTGATGCTCCTACTAGGTGCCAAGGGCGTGATAGATGCTGAGGCTCTAGTAACGTGTAGACTGCCCTGGGAGGCTCCAGCACAGCCCTGGTATTAGTCACACAGGATGGCGTGCACCTGGGCCTGTGGAGCGTCGGCAGGGATCCTCCACAGCTGTGGAGCCCGGCCCAACCCTTCCACACGTCGCCCGCCCCCCTCCCCCACACACTTCGCTAGGCTATAAACACTGGTGCCGGACCCAGCTGGCATGATGCCACATGTTTGTTTTCTCTGCGTGTGTCAGCCCTGCTCCCAGGCCACTGGGCTTCACAAGTTGGGGAGAGCTGACGGGAGTTGGGGTCTCAGGCTTCCAGCAGAAGACAAGCACAGGCGGTTGGACTGGAGCATGCTTCAGGTTTCCAGATTGGTATTTATTTTAAGTTTTAGGTGGTTTAAAAGAGCTTTCTAAGTGAGGAAGATTGGGGGTGGGTGAGGGAATGAATGTGTATATTTGGGGGTCAGAGAGGTGAAGAAAGTCTGTTTGTATGAGGTCAGATAGGAAAAAAGTAAACTGTCATGATGCTAAAGCTTACGTACCAGCTGGAGAACTGGGGTTGTTTGCTGTGTTAGCGCATGTGCACACGTGTGTGTGTGTGTGTGTGTGTGTGTGTGTGTGTTGCCTGTCGCAGAGGCACTGAGTGTGCATGCCCAGAGCAGGGTGCCTGCCAAGCCTGGGTGGCAGGGTCTGGCCCCTGAGGTTATTTACCTGTTATTAAACCTCTTTTGTTGAAATAGCAGGGGCGAATCTGCAACAGGGAATCAGACTAATGGAAGTCCTTCCTTAAGTAACCCTGAAGGAAGTTACTCAGAATGAATATGTTGCTGTCATTTATTGAAAAGCTGCTTCGTACCAATTGTTACTCTAGATGATTTGCTAATGTGATGTTTTTGCTTCAGCATTCTTGTGTGAGAGATGTTATTGTCCTGTGTGTCAAAATGCCTCCTCCTGAATGTCCGGGTCAGGGTTTCCTGCTTGCAGGAGAGTCTAGGGGAGACCTTGCCAGTTTCACAGTGCAGTTGGGTCAGAGGCCAACTGAAGAGAGGCAGCTTCCGATCCCCTCAGGGCCCTGACTTAGCAGGTCAGCCATTTTGCCCCGTGGCTCAGCTTTTCAGTTGAATGCTTCAGATTTCCTGGTGGCACGCAGGAGCTTGGTAAGGGGGGACATGTGTGTCTTTGTGTTGGAGTTGGGGCTGGTCTTGCCCAGCACTTGGCTTAAATCAGCCCCAGAAGCACACAGGTCACGAAGTGGCAGCCTGAGTCTCATCACTCTGGGTCACAGAACCTGAGACCAATTTTGAGTCTTGAGGAAGGTACGGGTGTGGGGCCTTGGTTGCTTAATCATGAGGACGGGGCATAGAAATCAACTGCAGGTGGCCGCTTAGTTGGAATTGGTGGTAATTATGCTGCCTAACAGAGTAAATCAGTATTTTCAACACCCCTCAAAGTCCTAAGAAAGAGTTCCCTCTTGACTATGTCACTACACTTTTCTCTCCTCTCTACCATACCCTTTCACTTTTGTGTCTCCAGCTGTTATTCACACACTCAGCAGCTCTTTGCTGAATACCTAGTGTTAGACACTGAAGATGCCCTGGTAATAAGATCACCGGCATTCCTGATCCCTGAAGCCTTTGGTCCAGTAGCCAGTAAACAATTAACATGATGGTGCTTCCACCGATAAGTGTAGTGTGACAAGAGCTGCTGGCCCAGCTGCTGCCTGACGTAGAGTGGATGCTGGGGATGTGCCTAGCAAAGAAAGGGAAGCCAGTTTCCTTGGGTGCCTACTTCTCCTCACACTCTCTTCCCCCCTCCTCCTCAGCAAGCCCACCTCCACCCCCCTGATGTTTGAATGCTATAACAGGGAAGACCCTGTCCGTCTGCCAATGCAGGAGACGCAGCAGAGTGCAGGTTCCATCCCTAGGTTGGGAAGATTCCTGGAGGAGGAAACGGCACATGCACTCCAGTATTCTTGCCTGGCAAATTCCATGAACAGGGGAGCCTAGCAGGGCTACAGTCTATGGGGTCTCAGAGTTGGACATGACTGACCATACATGCTCGCACGGGCTCCTAGAGGGAGGGCGATCTCAGACACCCATGCATCTCCTTCCCAACTCAAGCTCTGCTTTGCAGCAGAAGCAGCCCTCGGGGTTCAGATCCAAATTCCAATACCAAATGGAGTCAGAAAAGATCTTGGAGGTAGGTCTTTACAGCTTAGCAAACATTCATTCACATAATAGAGTATGTGTCCAGGAGAAAGACTTGATATAAATAAGGTACAAAACAGTGTGAGAAGTGATGATGACAAAGCTGAGGCTTCAGAAGTCCCCGTAGGCTTCCATTAGCTCTAAGCCTCTTACCTACTTTAAGGGATGTATTTTGACAAATCTCCCAGGACTATGCTAGGAATGAGCATGGACAATGGGAAAGGGGGATTCTTTTAGGACTTGTGAAAAGGACTCAGTTGGAGGACTGACCTTCTGTGCTCTGCTGGGCCTGAGTGTACACACACGTGTGTGTGTGCATGTGTCAAGCGTGTGCCACATTTTTTTGTCATGGCTGATGCCTTTGCTAGTAGTTCTGGTTCTTTGCCTGCACTTTATAAAACCCGGTCTGTCTTTGATCTTTTCTTGAGGCCCTGCTGCATTGAGTAAAATATAAAGATGTTGTCAAAGTGAATGTTGACTAGGTTCCAAGTCCTTTAAGGATGGAAAACTGCCCGGTTTTCTCCTCGTCTCCTCCACCCTCCATACAGTGTGAGGCACCTAGTGGGTGCTTAGTATGGTTTTGCTGAACTGACCTGAATTCTGCCCTGAGCCTACCCTGGGGCTTGTACCTCTCATCAGGAGTGACTTTGGCATTGCCAGCTGTTTTATCTGTTCCGCTCAACATGAACACTAGACAGAGCAGCCTTGTCTGGTTCTTTGGAGCCAAATCCTGTTATTTTCTGGATCGTTTGTGAAAAATGCCTTTTCTGTGGTTCTGTGCATGTTGCAGACTTGCTCTCAGGTGTATTTCCTGGGATAATACATCCTGTTCTTCCCAGGGCTCCATTGTCTCAGTGGGCATCTTTCAGCGGAATCTGTGTTCCGGGCTTCTCTTCAGCTGGCTTACGATAGCAGTTTGTGTTCACACATGGCTCACTTGTCCGAAGCCCTTGTCCTAAGAGATAGGACTTAAGCTGTTAAGATCTGCCTTAAGTGCCGTTTGGGTCTGGGACTGGTTCACGTACTGTGCTGCAGTCTACCGGAGCTCTAATTAACTCCTTTTACGTTGGCTCTCGCATCAGCCATGAACATCGAAAGCCTCGGAGGTGGATGCTCCTGTTTCCTCTCCAGTCACTCTTAACCATTTTACTTTATTGTTTACTTGTGTGGCCGTAGCCTGGGCCATAGGCTGTAACTAGAAACAGGTAGGTGCAAAAAGAGCAGGTGGGTTGTTGTGGCTTTGTGCGCTAACCAGTGAGGTTGGACGTGGGCTCCATTCTGGGGCTGGGAGTGAGGGGAAGGTCACAGAGGGGTTGAGGGTGTGTTTCCCTTTCTATAAACACTTCTCCGTAACTTCTTGTCCCAAATGACCTGCTGTCTGACAGGGATCTTTCCCTTTTCTCTGCGAACAAGTAGAGACACCACAGAGAAATTATCATCATTATCGTCATTATCATCATCAAGAAAGTGCAGTGAGAGGGCATAAACGGGGGGATGGCAGGAGAGGTTATTAGCTTAAGTGATATAAATGTTGACTAGCGTTGGGTGGAGATGGAGAGGCTAGAATTGTGTTGCCACAAACTTGGGAATGATAGCACCATCTGAGGATCTCCTATCTCATCAGGCTATTGTGAGGTTCTGTGAAGCACTATAGAATGGAACTGTTACTGCTTTTTTCCAACAAAGAATATTTCTCGAACTTCGGATGCATGTGTGGTAGGGCAGCAACATCAGGCCGTTGCTTCATTGTGTACAGTTTATGAGGAACAATGAGCAAAGAGAACATAGCACACGTGTCTGGAGTTCAAATGCAACATGTCCTTAAGTCTTAAAGGACATTAATCTCAAAGCCCACCAGGTGGCAATGCCACTGTGTGAAGTTAGACCTGCAGTGAGTGGCTTTCAGTAGAAAATACTAAGCAATTTACCCAAAGGCACCCCCTATCAAGGGTGGAAGTAGCAGAGCTGCTAGCCAAACCCAAGGTTTTTCAGTACCTGATCCTGCAGGGTTCAGTGTTGTCACTTAGGAGAGAAGCTCTGTCTGTGATACAAATTTCAGATGAGCCCTAATGTTCTTTTGTGGTAAAGCATCAAGAGGGGTTTTAATAACCTCTCTCCCCATCTCTAAAGGGAACAGTAGCACTCCCTGGGCTGTGAAAGTGATCATGTGTGTGCGCCCTAGCACTGGGCTGGGCACTGCACAGAGTATGTGCTCAGCATATTCAGTGGCCTTACCCACATCTCTGCTCTCATCTCTCCTTACCCTCCTCATGCTTTCTGTTCAGGCCTGAACTTGACCTCTTTCTCGCTTAACAGCTTTCTTTCTCCTTCTCACATCCCTCTCTGCTTGCCTTCTTCCACCCTGGCCTTAAGCTCAGGCCATGTTGACACTGGCTAGATGAAACCCAATCACAGTATCATCCTAGATGAGATTCCTTGCAGTTCAGGGGCTACAGGAAGCCTGAAGTTTGAGGCTTAGTTGGGTGTTTGTTTTGGGAGAAGAGATAAGGAGGAGAACAAAGGAGGCTCTTGAGTGAAACCTTAAGAGCATGTACTTGGGCACTTGGCCTTCCACAAGGGCTGCCTACTCATCCAAGGGCCATTTGGGTTTAAAAAATAAAGGCCACCATTAAAGTCGTTTCCCTGTAGAAAAACCCCTTGGTTCCACCACTGATAAATGTGTCTCTGTGCATTCCTTCTATAGGTTCATGGGTCAGATTAACATTTTTTCTCAATCCCAAATTTCTAATCTGAATAAACCCTTTGGTTCAGCAGACATTGAGCCCCTGATGTCCCAAGGCTTTTCTGCATGCTAGGGTTACTGAGATAAATTGGACACATCCTTGCCTTCAGGAAGTTTATACTCTGGGAAAAGAGACACATCACAAATAGACAAATCCACATATCATCATAGAAATGTTGCAGTGGGTATGCAAACTGCTCTAGAAACTGGGATGAGAAATAGTCACTGGAGGCATTATACAGTGATGTGGAAGTCAGTTTTGAAGGATAATGAAGGGAGAAGAAGATGGTTCTGGGAGAAGGAAAGTGTGAAAAAGCAGCTTGCCCAGCATTTAGGACTTGTGGGAGGAAGACAAGGTGAAGGTTGACTGCAGCCCAGTTATAAAGAGCCTGCAAGGTTGTGTGAAGGAGTTTGAACCTTATTTAGTCATATTTCAAGTTTCAGAAGTTATCAAAGATGTGAGTCTTGTTAGCTCATTTGCTTGTTTGTTTTTAACTGAACTCAAAAGGAGAAAAAAAATCAGTCCTACTTCCTTCACATTTTCAAATCAACTGCTTTTATTTGTTTCATGTTCCCTTCTAGGCCCCTCACCCAAGTGCTTGAATGCTTTTAACAAAATGAGATCTGTTTTTTCCTTAATATATTTTAAACATTTTTCATGTTGTTACTTGATCTAATTATCACTTTTAATGGCTGCACAGTAGTCCATTGGTTATTCCACCTTAACTTATTTAAATCAGTATAGTAGAATGAAAAGAATTTTAAGATTCAGCCAGACTTCATTCAAATCTTGACTCTCTGATTTGCCATCTGTGTGATCTTAGACAAAATATTAAATCACTCTGAGCTTTAATTTTCTCATTTATAAAATAAGTTGGTTGTACACCTACCGTACAGGGCCATTGTGAGACTTATATCAAATCAGGCAAATTATGGATTGTGGCTTACAGGAGGCATTGCTCAGTGAATGATAGTTGTTCACTTGTCATCTTTACAAGACGTAAAGATGACATCTGTTTGGTTGAGCTTGATATTCTAGAAAGAAGGTAGGTGACAATGTGGAGCCTTGTTAGTTGGGCAGAGGAAAATCAGGGAGCCAGTTTGAGGGCCCTCAACATGCACTGTCTGATACTCAGACACTAACGCATGTGCCTCCTGAGTGCCTGAGTGGTGGCTAGTCTGCGCCAGTGTATGTAGTAAATAGGAAACGTACACTAGATTTAGGAGACTTGATATAAGACAAACTATAAAACACTATTAATAAGTTTATATTGACTATGTGTTGATAATATTCTGGATATATTGTGTTAAAAAAGGTATTATAAAATGATTTCTACCTGATTTTTCAGTGTGGCCACTAGAAAATTTTAAACACTGTATGTGGCTTACATGGTGTTCCTCTGGTTGCTCTGACCAGCCTTAGAGTCCACAGGACCAATCAGATACTGGGGGAGGGATAGGGGAGTGGTTGGGGAAGCTGGAGACAGGGACAAGTCCCAGGTTGGGCAGCTAAGTGGGTGGTGCATTGTCACATGGTTTTAGGTAAGTCTGGGGAAGAGTAGATGGGTTTGAGTCTGTGTTTGGAGAAGAAGCAAGTCTTTAGTGGGGGTCCTCTGAGCAGTGAAATGCAAAGTATTGGTCTGGACCAGAGAAGCTGTCCCTGCTTTCTTGAAGAGCTGCCATCCTGGTCTCGCCACATCACACATGTCGTGGTGAGATTACTGACCAAAGTGTTCACTGCTGGGAGGGCTGGGAAGAGTGGGGCCGCTCTGCCGAGCTCCCCAAGCACTCCAGCACTGATCTGTACCGGAACCCCAGCTGTTCCCACTTGCTCCTTTGTGGGGACCCCCAGGTGTTCCCACATACTCGTCTGTAACACATGCAATGTGTGGCATCAGAAAAACCAGGAATAGGACTCTGTACAGAAGTCTTCTGTTCCAATAGAAACAGAAGTTGGAGGGGAAGGTTGCTTTGCAGGAAGCGCAAGTGCCCAGGGTCCTGGTCAGCCCTGTGCAGTTGTGTGTCTTCACCTACTCTGGTTGGCGGTCTTCAGACCTTAATGATGGATTAGAGGGATACGATGCTGAGACTGACTTCTGGGTAACATTTCAGAAAACCAAATGCTATTTAGGTTTTAGAACTAGGAATTGATAGTGTACCTGGCCCTGGAAATATCCACTGTACCATTTCTTGAAGGGTTGCTGGGATACAGGACCTTGGAATCAAGATAAAAGCAAAGAAAAATGATGAGAACTTTTATATATTCTTCTACAGTCTTGCCCAATTTCACACACAACCCCCCACCTGCCCTGGGGGTTGAGCTTAAAAAACCACAGATTTTTGATGGCATTTCAGTGGGGAGGAGAATAGAGCAAGGCTGGAGGACAGAAACAAACCACAGCAAGCACTGGCATCTGCCTTGGTTTGAACAGTTTTATCTGACCTAGCCTGCTTGACCTTGGGTGAGGCAGGTGACAAAAGGCCTGTATAGTAGGTGCTAGCATCACTCTGGTAGGGGCATTCCTGGCAAAGGTGCAACAGCATTTTGCTTTTTATAAAAGCCATTGTTACCCACCCAGACCCTGCTTGTAGTTGTCAGTTGGGTTAGGAGTTTCAAGTTCTTGGTTGGGGCTAGTACAACTCTAGGAGCATGTACATGGTTCATTCCTTCAACAACCATTTGCTGAGCTCTTCCTGTGTGCCAGACCATGGGATTAAAATTTCAACTGTAGGAGAGATTGTAAAAGTTTTTAGAGTCTTTCTTTGGTTTTATTTTC
Source organism: Antilocapra americana (assembly GCA_007570785.1). NCBI lineage: Eukaryota > Metazoa > Chordata > Mammalia > Artiodactyla > Antilocapridae > Antilocapra > Antilocapra americana. The sequence goes on along the minus strand of ML664161.1, from coordinate 44,376,830 downwards.
TATCTTGATTCTAAATTTGTGATTTTTCACAGTCACAGAACAAAAGCCTATGTTTCACAACTTACAAAACTGATTCTTTATTCTTTAGGAATTCTGTCAGAGCTTGAACACCAATTTTGTTTTTTCTGAGAAGGTAAAACAAATGTACTCTGTTCTCTCCTCACCATCTCTCCCCTCCTTCCCTTCTCAGCCCTGAGGAAAGATCACCTCTGGTCTCAGGGAGCCCCAAGTCTCACTTCTGGCCAGTATACTCATGACAAGGCTTCGTCTGCTAGACACCCACTCCATTGACTTGGAGGCCCCATATGCCCTTAGTCTGGCTGTGGCAGACCACGGCCAGCACCAGGCCAGCCGGGGGAGAAAGTAGACCCCAGCTTGGCAGGCTGGTGTGACCTCCTTTACAAACCCCTACAGCTATTTATTTGTAAAGTGGTTTCATCCCATTGCACAATTTGTGACTTTTTCAAGGCAACTGTAGAGAGCTAGGAATTGACTGCAGGCTTGACAGCTCGGAGAGGTAGGTGTTGCTGACTTGAATGCCCTTCAATCGACTGGGCTGGGTGCTGGGGGAAGGGAGGGAGGGGTGGGTACCTGGGCAAAGAAAGCTGAGTAAACAGAAAGGATTCTGTGGCCCGAGGCCGGGGTGGACCATGCCCACCCACCATACTGTCTCTCCACATGTGCAGGACTGCGCACACCTGCGACACCACGTGCCCCAGCCCCTGCACAGACGCTGCCCCGCTCTCTGGGGAGCTCCCACTCCTCAACTCTTGCTGCCAACCCCGGGACCCTGTCTCAGCATCACCTTACTTCCTCCCTCCTGCCTTTCTGCCAGCTCAGACCTCTCTAGATTAGAGCTCTCTCAGGACCCAGTCCTTTTAAAAGGAAGAAAGAAAGAAGGAAAAAGGGAGAAAAAGAGAAAGAAGGAAAAAGGGAGAAAAAGAGAAAGAATGAAACTGGACCGAAGAGGCAGTGGTGCCTTGAGCTATCTCACTGCATTACAATGAATATGGACTCTATTAAGCTCCGTTCTGCCTGGTAGTGTTTCCCTGGGCAACACAGCCCCCATATGGCAAGCATGCAGCAGATTAGGGGAGGCCCCTGGGCCTCATTGAAGGCCGGGGGGCTTGACTGGCAGTTGAACCCCCTCCACACCTCCCCCTACTCCTCACACTTGACACTGCCTGTGTTTATCTAAAGCAAGGAGGGGGAGCCATTTGGAAGGTTTTTGTCCTGCTCTGAGAGAAGGGAGAGGAGGCTGGAGGTGTGGGGTGGAGGGCTGTAGAGGTGGGGTGGAAGGGATAGGCAAGGAGGAAAGGCCTCATAAATATTCAAGAGGAGCCCTGAATGGAGAGAGAGAAATAAAGCAGATGGAATTCGTGTTAAAGAACAGCACAATCACCCTGTTTTGAGCCCTCCAAAAACAAAAAAAAAGAAAAGGGAATGGCCTTATAGGAGTGTAGGAGCTGCGTTTATCCAATTAGCAGGGTTGTCAAATTGAATTTATATGGAATAGGGGTGGGGGGAGTGAGAAGCTAGTGTGGAAGAAAGAAAGTGGTTTTCCTTTTCTCTCTTTTTTCCACTTTGGCAATAAGGTTTGTAGAATTTTTTCCTCCCATCTTTCTCTCTTTAAAGGTAGATTTAAAAAAATCTCTTTGAGGAAATGAGGCCATTTCAGGAAAAGATATATGTGACAAAGAAATGAGATCCCTTAGTAACTTTTTCCTCATACAGCTGAGGTGAGAGAGGATTAAATTGTCTAGTGGGCAAATCAAGAGACCAGACCTTCTCTTTACTTGAAGGCAGAAGTAACTTCTTTCTGAGGGGGATTCCTCCCAGATACTGTGTCCAGGCTCTTCCTTTTCCCTTGCCTGGATGGTAAAGGAATCTACCTCCCAGAGAAGAAAGAAGCTCTGTCCATGTTGGTTAGCAGCTTGTTTTAAAATTTGGGGTTTGGTGTGAATTGGGATTAGCTAATATCCTCAAAGTGCCTCTGATTATATACTCGCCTTCTCAGAACCATCATAGCTCCCTTCTGCCTACAATGTTAATTTCCATCTCTTCTTCCTAGTCTTCTGCGGCATGACCCAATCTCAATTTCTTCCCTAGCCCCTTTTCATTCCTCTAGAATGGTCTCCAAAGTGGGCTGCAAACTCCAAAGGGGAAATACAAGATATTCCATTAGGGCACTGGAAGAAAATAGTAGAGATTCTTTTAAAGGTTTATTTCTGTTCACAGAAGGAATAGGAAAGATATTCCATTTTTCTGATATTTAGTATCAGGATTGACAGTCGTTCTTTTAGTCTGTACACTGGGTGGTGACGTGGCACAGCAGAGAGCCTCATTGCTCAGAAGGCCTGACAGCAGGGCCCTCATTCCATTAATCATTCACTCCCCAGCTCTCCTGTTTTCTGTTAAGTGGATTTACAGATTTTATTATTTAGTTTTAACTAAATTAACCCTCACAATCTCTTCAAGTGGCTTGAAGAGATTGCTGCAAAGAAACTAGGTTGAAGAGTATGCTGATACTCCAGGCAAAGGCAAACAGTATGAAAACAGCAGAGCTGACCCTTTTCAAGTCACATTAGCAGGTAAAAACAGTAACAGTGGAATCACATCTGATGAGAACTCAACGAATTAACTTTCAAGCAGTACCTTTGAAAGAGATTACATCCATATCATTAATGATGAATCTAATCCTAAGTAGGCTTTCTGCCTTAAAGTACTAGCTTAATGATATTATAAGACAGTCGTGATTAACATGTCATTAAAATATGGTTTCACTTTTACCTACTCTTAAATTTTAGTTTGGCAGTATGTGCATTTTATTTGTAAATAAATATGTGTGTATTGGGGATATTTGCCCAGAATATTTTTCTCATGAGGGAGCAAAATCAGAAAGGAGACCACTGTTGAAGAGAAGTGTCTACTTGAGACACCAGCCTCCAAACAGACCGTTCCCACCAGGTTAGTGTCACCCTCCCCCCTCCACCCCCCACCCCGCAGTGCCCTCCAGCTCTTTTTATATGCATATCTCAGAAAGCCCAGTTTCAAACGCATATATCCAGAAAAACTTTTTCTGAAGGCCTAAAATTGAAAATGCTTTCCTCCCTCTGATCTCATTTGCCACTTCCCGTTTGTGACTAAATCGGTGACCCATTAAGGTTTTGGAGTAAATAATGCTAAAATTGTTAGATGAGCGTAATCTCAAAACTTCAGTGGTTCTATGCAACAATGATTTATTCTCCTATTGTAGACTGTGCTGTCTTCTTCCATCTTGTAGCCATGCTTTCTGAAACATGGGATGTGGTCCATTGGCAGTGGAAGGAGAGAGAAGCAGCCCCCTGTTCTTTACCTCTTAACTGTCTTGGCCTGGAAATAACACAGACCATGCTCTTACACATCCATGGCCGGCATGGTCTCATGGTCAGGCGGCCCTAAGCCAACTGCAGAGCAGGCTGCGAAATGAGGAGTTAATGGATGTTTGCACTGATTGACTCATGTTCCAAGCTTTATTTTAAGCTTCTCGGGACGGAATCCATCTTCTAGTACAGTACCTTGCATTTGTTGTTGTTCCGTCGCTAAGTCATGTCTGACGGTGACCTCATGGACTGTGGCCTGCCAGACTCCTCCTCTGGTCTCCACTGTCTCCCGGAGTTGGCTCAAGTTCATGTCCACGGAGATGGTCTTCTATAGGATAGGTCACGGTGATATTTTTTTCTTCCCAGTAGTTATACTAATGTCACAGTACACATAGTTTTTTTTTTTTTTTTTTTAATAGCAAACACATGCACAAACTTTGGATAAGGAATAAGCTAGAAATATATCAGAGGCTGACTAGAGCGTGACGCATACTTAGGACCATCTAACCACTGTTGTTCTCCCCTGTGTGATCTCAGAGTGGTCTGGGTAGATGTTCCAGATACTAGTGTTGAACTGTATTGCCTAATGTGGTAACCATTGGCCCTATTGGTTAATGTAAAACTAAAAATTCATTTCTTTAGTCTTCCATTGGCAGGTAAAGAACCCACCTGCCAAGGCAGGAGATTTAAGAGACGAGTTTCGATCCCTGGGTGGGGAAGATCCTCTGGAGGAGGACACAGCAAACACTCCAGTATTCTTGCCTGGAGAATCCCATGGACAGGGGAGCCTGGCAGACTACAGTCCATGGGGTCACAAAGAGTCAGATATGACTAAAGCGACTTAGCACTGCAAACATTAGCCACACTTTAAGTACTTAACTGCCACAAGTGCCAGGGGCTACCTAGCAGTTTGGACAGTACAAATATAGAACATTTTCATCATTGCAGAAAATTCTATCAAAGGCATTCTTGTGAAGAATAAGAGATTGTTCTAGATTGGAATCTAAATGGCAAAAGAATGAAAATGACCACACAGAAAGTTACTGTTGTAGATAATGATCCAGGTAACATTTTTATGCTAAGGAAGTAAATTCAAAAACATTCTGAATTTAGTTCTAAAAGCAGTTTAAAGCAGTTGGTTAATGTGATTCAGATAGTAAGAGCGTTGGACCAGGCATCGGCGACCTGACTTGAAGTCCTGGATCCCTATTCTTAGTTGGGAGACTGTCCATCAACTTCTCTGCACCTGGCTTTCCTCATTTAGAACACCAGATACCTGTTAGGTGTTCTCCTGAGGTATTATCTTTTCCTCGTCCATGCGTGTGTGCTAAGTTGCTTCAGTCATGTCTGACTCTTTGCAACCCTAAGGACTGTAGCCCACCAGGCTCCTCTGTCCATGGGATTCTCCAGGCAAGAACACTGGAGTGGGCTGCCATGCCCTCCTCCAGGGGATCTTCCCTACCCAGGGATTGAACCACTTATGTCTCCTGCATAGGCAGGCAGGTTCTTTACCACTAGCGCCACCCGGGAAGTCCTATTGTTTCTTCAGGTCCCTCCTAATTTAAAATATTTCCCTTTAGTTACATCTGTGGGTAAAAGGTTTCTTTGTTAAAAAAAAAAAATCCCTTTCTTAAATGCTCTTCCATCTGCCTGCTGCTGCTACTGCTAAGTCACGTCAGTAGTGTCCGACTCTGTGTGACCCCATAGACGGCAGCCCACCAGGCTCCCCCGTCCCTGGGATTCTCCAGGCAAGAACACTGGAGTAGGCTGCCATTTCCTTCTCCAGTGCATGAAAGTGAAAAGTGAAAGCGAAGTCGCTCAGTCGTCCGACTGTTCGAGACCCCATGGACTGCAGCCCACGAGGCTCCTCCATCCATGGGATTCTCCAGGCAAGAGTCCTGGAGTGGGGTGCCACTGCCTACAGTCACGTATTCAGCTGTCTGAGAATCCAGTTCACTTGTCTGCCCAAGATTTCCCTAGTGTCACTCTTCTGTGCACTAGGACCACCTTCCTTCTTGAGACCGAGGGCTGCCAGCCCGTACCATCCAGGCACTCAGCTTCACCTTCTCAGGGCAAAACTTCTCTCTGCCTTGGGAAAGGCCTGTCTTAACACCACAGAGTTGCGAACATATGGAAAAAATGTAACTTGGGGTCAAGAATATTTCTTTTTTCATCTAGCCAGCCCCCATCAGCCAATGGAATGAGAACATTGTCAGATCTCATTCTTGCCCCTGACAGGGTGTTTTTAAGAAAGACTCTCATGCAGCATTGGTGGTAGAGTGCTGAGCACAGCTGCCTTCCAAAGAAGGAAGCTCTGTGCTTCTACTCCTCTCCTGTGCAACTCCTCCTTTTGTTGGTCACAGGACATCCATAGCGGGTGTTTGGCATTTTAGATGGTGGAGGCTTCTCTCTGCGAGAGCTACAGTGTCTGGCTGACCGGGGTTGACATGTGGCCTTGGATGCCCCTGCCTCACTCTCGCTTCCGCCAGTCCTCTTGGGAGAAGGTGGAGCTGGCCTCCTCCAGCTGATGATCAACTCTCGGTTGTTTGTAATTTTCTCTCGCAAAATAAATACTCCAAGGCTGTAATTTCTCGTGCTTGGTCTCAACCTTAGACGTGTATTCTGCTGCTGTTGTTTTTGGAAAGTTTCAGAAACGTCTGCTTGGAGATTATTTCAGTGGGAACATGTATGTCAGCAGTTCAGCTTCTTGGATGCATTTTCTTTTATTTTTCATGTTCAAATAACCCTTAAAAATAGAAAATACCTAGGCCTCAGTGAGGAAGTCATGTCAAGAATTCATTTTCCCTTTGCTCTGCTTCTGATTTTTGTTTTTCTTGCTCTCTTTTCCTGAGAATATGCAGAGAAAATAAGGATCTACACAGACTTTGCATTGCCAAGAAAAATAACAGGCCTTACTATTGCCTTCACCCAACTTTGAAATTGTACCTTGTTCATTTCACAGTGGGGCAAAGTTAGGCTGCAATTAGGTACTCCAGTTAAGCCTCACTTGCCTTTTTTTATCATTAGAAAAAAAAGTTCTCAGAAATCTCTATTTTTGCAACTATTTTTCTAGACCAAGCCCTCTAGGTCACTTGGTCCAGGAAGTAGCTCAGTTTCCCCAGCTGCTGAATAAGATGCATCATAGGCTGCGGAGATCCCTCCACCTCCATACTGTTGTCACAGTTTCTCTTTTACACGAAGGAGACCCCACATGTCCTCTTTGGGCTCATTGAGGGGGTACCTGCTTACAACCCTGTCATGGGGGTTCATGAGTTAACTCCTTTCTCCCTCTGTGGACACCTGCTTCCTCACTCTCCTCCCTCCCCAGCTGCATTCTTTCCTCCTTGTTGCTTTTAAAAGCAGGATGGTGTGGCTGGCACTAGTAGTGAGGTCTGTTTCCATTTTGTACCTTATAAATCATGCAGGGTGCAGAAGTAACAGGAATTGTTTGGCTGTTAAGCAGGAGGGGGTCTAGGCTGAATTTCCTCAGTGAAACCTCTGTCGACTTTACAACCCAAACACCTCCGTGGCCACCGTGCCCTAGGATAAGACACAGCCGTCCTTTCCTCCTCTGTCGGCTCGTCTTCTTCCTGCCCTTTATTACTTTGTCTTCATTCTGTCTCCCTGCCACCTCCTTCCCTCCCTTCCTCCTTTCTTGGGGCATGAAAAGAGCAGGTCATGAGCAAGCAAGTTTCCTAAAATCCTATAACTGGTCACTCATGCCATATTCTAGATAAATAAGTTATTTCATTGAGGGAAAGTAGAGAATTAAAACTACTATCTGGATGGTTAAAACTAGTATTTGGACACCAAAGCTTTGCTTTTTGGTTTTTGTATGTAACTGTATTAATGAACTTTTCTTTAACAAACGGATTCAGAAATCTAAAAATTAAAATTTTACACTGTTAAAATTCCTCATTGCTCTACCTCATCCTGTTCAGACTCAGTTCATTAAGCACCCACTGGGTGCAGAGAGCTGGTAGGAAAAAAACATGAAAAGGCTACTACTGTGGTTAAAAGCACAGAACTTTGGAATGAGCCCAGCCTGGTCTCATTCCAGGCCTACAGTTATATGACCTTGGGCTAGTTACTTACCCTCTGGAACTCAATTTCCTTGCCTATAAAATGGGGATAATGGTCCCCATCTTATAGAGTGATTCTGAAGATTAAAAGAATACCTCATGAAAAGAGCTAACCACGTACCTGTAGTGGTAACAGGCATGCCTTCCCCAGTCATGCTTGCATCCTTAGCAGCTTTCTTTCATTTCACTGATCTAACAGCATGACACAGTGATCTATTGGATTGTCTGGAAAAGAGCAGAAACTCTCTCTACACCTAGAAGAAAAATACTTGTCAGCAAAAGTTTAACATTTTTCTTTCAAACCTCTTTTAGAAAATGTTCCTGTCCTTTTCCAGAACAGTGGAGGAGACTTGGGGGTGGGGGTCCCCTGATGTCAAGGATACAAGGCAAAGGGAAGGATTAAAAACTCAAGGGGAAAGCACTCTTTCCTAGAAAACATTGCAAACCCCAGTGTACAGCTGGGTTCAAGATCTGGTTTGGAGGGGTGTTTGTGGGACAGAGCTATATAGCCCTGTTCACTCAGCAGCCAGGTGAAAAGTTGAAGAGCTAGAGGAACATGGAGAAGGGAAAGGTTTAGGCAGATCTTAAGTACTTCCTAGCACAGAGCAAGAGCCTCAAGCCCAACCTTCAGCCCCTGTGTGAGGAGCGATGGGGGTTGAAAGGCCCAAGACAGGCTCTGACACCAGCCCATGCAGGTAGCCAGAACTCTAGAGACTGCAGAGCTAACACAGCTCTCAGTTGGGCAGCTTAACCCGCCTCTGAGTTTTCACTGTTGACTGTAAGTTTTGGAAAGAGTTGCTGGTTAGATAACTGGTCCAAAAGAGATAGCACTTTGAATCTAAGTCACCCTCCTGGAAATAATTATGAAAACTGCCACATGTGCATGATTCAGGAAGATGCATCCACTGCCTAGGTCATTGTGATGCTGCCTGCGGGGACCTGAAACTCTGAAGTCTTCCTGCCTCATGGGATGTTGGCACATCTTCCACATTGGTCTCATGTACTTCATAGAGCAGTGAAAAGCAGAGAAGCAAGATTGTGGTTTGGGCTGTGACAGAAGTGTGCATACATTCGCCTCTCTGTGATTTTGATGATGAATCCTTTAAACACCGTAGCCTAAACGAGGCATGAAAAAATAATATTGTGGAAGAGGAGGAATTAAAATTCTCAGCAGGCAAGAAGAGAGTGGCTGATAGCTGAGATCTGTCATCCAGTGGCTGGAGGAACAGTGAAGTCTGGACCCCAGGGACATGTTCTGGGTGGAGGCGCAACACACTCTCAGGAGTAGACTTTGTAGAGATGGAAAACACTAGAATTTCAGCACCAGGGGCAGAGAGAACATGGGCCTTGGCTGATATGTGATTTTTTTTTTTTTTGTCTATGTTTGTGTCTAGGGGTGCAGAGGTTACAGACAAGCCGAGGAGGGTTGGTTGGTTCCAGGAATCAAAGAATGTTGACAGAGATGTTGGTGAAGAGCTGGTGTGAGTTGAAGTAGATCTTTCATGAGCCTTGGAGACTTTAGGGATGTTACTTATTAGTCGTAGTGGTTGTATCAGTCGCTCAGTCACCTCTGACTCTTTGCAGTCCCATGGACTGTAGCCACCAGTTTCCTCTGTCCCTGGGATTTTTCAGGCAAGAATATTGGAGTGGGTTGTCATTTGCTTCTCCAGGGGATCTTCCCAGATCAGGCATCAAACCCATGTCTCCTGCATTGGCAGGCAGATTCTTTACCTCTGTACCACCTGGGGGTGTTAGTAACGTCACCTAAATGAGGGACGCAGGGTTCATTCATTATGCCTGCGACAGTGCTAGGCACAGTGGCCCGTATTAATGGCACGGCGAGCCGTGTGGCTGAGGACACCTGGGCTCCTGCAGGGACATGGTGAAAATATCCTGCCTCCTTTCCAGCACTGTTGCTGGACATTCTGTGTGCTCAGCCTGGGACATGGCTGCAGGTCTCAGCCTCTCCATCTGCGGGGCTCTCTTGTCCTTGTGGCTGTGGGTGCCCTGGGCAAGGCTCTGGCATTCTTACCATGACATCACCTTCCAGCTCAGAGGGGCAACTCAGAAGCAGCTTATTTCAGATAAGAAATGGCATATTGTGTTCCGTGGTTTTCCGGCAGTCCCGCCAGGTCCACACTTTGGGAGGTGTCCCAGGCATTCTCGCCACGGCCCTTTCTCTCTCTCTTTCTCACAGCAGAGCATGGCAGGGGATTGTGGTACCTCTGAGTGACTCTGGTGGCTTCTGGGACATTGGCTTTGGACCCTTGTGACGCAGCATGCCTCGTGGGATGATGACGACGCAGAGAGGAAAGCAGCCCAAGGTCACACTTGCCTGCCTCCTCTTGGCTGTGGCGGGCTGCCTCGCGGACCTGAGTGAGTGTTTTCCTTGATTTCTCTGAGGCTCCCTAGGAGGAGCACTTTGCCCCTAGTGTCAGAGAGAATCATCAGCATTTGACAAGGACCTTCTAAAAAGGCCTTCTTCCTCCTGGATTTCAAAGAGCATTTCCTTCCCACTGAACTTCAGGGACATGTTCAATAATATGAGATGAGAAATGAGCTTAATTACATCATATTGGTTGTTACTTTGCTGTTTTAATCATTTCAAACATATGCTAGGGGAGAATAACAGTAATAACTGAACTGCCTTTATTGAGCACTTATTATATGGGGTTACAGCCAGCAGTTTACATACATTGTGTGTAAGCTTCCCAGCAACGCTGTGAGACCAATATTATTAGTCCCATTTTACAGATAAGAAACTGAGACTCCAAAAGGCTAAAGTCACCTGGCTCAGAAGCAGTGGCACTGGGATCCAGATGCAGGTCTTATTCAAGTTCAAAGCTTGAGCTCTTGTCGTCCCACCATACTGCCACTCCAGTCTACCTTCTGGGAACCAGGCCAGGCTAGGGACTGGACCTAAGGTCAGCAGAGTTTCTTCAGAGAAGGATCAGCCCCTCTCTGGATGGCTCAGCTCCTAAAGGCTGCCTGGGTGCTGCACTTCTGAGCACATCGTGCTGTTGGCTTCTTGGAGGGGTCAGCTCATCACTGCATCCCTGTTCTTCCTCCAGATGAGGTTCCTCAGGTCACCGTCCAGCCTTCTTCCACTGTCCAGAAGCTGGGAGGGACCGTGATCCTGGGCTGCGTGGTGGAGCCCCCCTGGATGAACACCACCTGGCGCCTGAACGGGAAGGAGCTGAATGGCTCGGATGATGCCCTGGGCATCCTCATCACCCGTGGGACCCTCGTCATCACCGCCCTCAACAGCCACACCGTGGGCCGGTACCAGTGTGTGGCCCGGATGCCTGCAGGGGCCGTGGCCAGCGTGCCAGCTACTGTGACACTAGCCAGTGAGTCCTGCCCCTCTGCCCACCTCCTACTCTTTCTCTGTTCCCCATCCCAAGTAACACCCCCCTGTTGTTAGCCTTATCATAAAAAGGGCCTTACCAGCTGACCTTTCTGATCAGACAGTGGTGGCTGCCCAGTAATATCCAATTTCTGGGGAACCTTTGAGCTCTCTGGGTAGGGGCCATACCAGGAGTGAGTGTCTATCCCGAAGGGAGCTTGACATGGCTGACCTATTCCTGTGGGCCCTAGAGCTGGGCCATGCCATGCCTTTCTACTTGGTCACTCTGTGGCCTTAGATGTGGTGGTGCCAGCTCTTTGCTGCCCGTCCTTCCACCCCCGCCCACTCCATCCTCACAGCAGTTGCAGTCAGAGCATGTACAGGGCTACATATGGTCTGAACAGATACTGCCCATTTCCTCTTGGCCTCTTACATCTCTGAGAGGCAGGCCTATTCTAGATGCCTAGAATAGAAACAGTAGAACACAATGAAAAGGCAACTGTGATAAAGAGGGAAAGAGGAAGAGATGAGGATACAGTTGGTCCAAAGAGGATGCCAGGAGAAGTCTTCTTACTATTCTTACATTTAATTACCACTTGGATATACTGTTGTGCCCAAGCTCAGTGCACACACTACCTGATTTTGCAGGGGAAATGAGGCTTGGCTGATTAAATAAACTCCCGAAGGCTACAGAGCAGCCCCAGCACCTGTTCTTATATGCTGAGTATATGGCCAGGAAACATTTAGCCCTTGAACAATGCAGGGTTAGGGTTGCTGACTCTCTGGACAGTTGAGACTCTACATATAACTCATAAGGGGTCCTCTTCATCTGAGGTCCAACCAACCTCTGGTCATGTGGTACTGTAGTATTTATTATGGGAAGAGACTCATGGCCAACTGGACCCATGTAGTTCACACCCATGCTGTTCAAGGGCCAACAGTATTAAGAATTACTTCCCCTTCCCTGCTGGCCCAGTCGGTAAAGAGTCTGCCTGAAATGCAGGAGACCCCGGTTCGATCCCTGGGTTAGGAAGATCCTCTGGAGAAGGAAATGGCAACCCACTCCAGTATTATTGCCTGGAGAATCCCATGGACGGAGGAGTCGAGGGGGCTTCAATCCATGGGGTCACAGAGTCGGAAACGACTGAATGACTAACACTTTCACTTTCTCTGCTGGCCGAAGTGTAGGGAACCTTGTGGAGAGCTTAATGGTGTTTGGACTTACTCTTTGAGGTTCTCTGTCCCCTCATGACCCAGCAGTGCCCCTTGTCCCAGACCCCCCGCCTCCATATCACCATCATCATCTCCCTTGTTGATGCTGTAGTTCTGGGAGGGTAGGGATCCTTATGTTATGGGTCATACCAGAGGCAGGAAACTTATAAAATGCTCTTGAAAGTCAGCTGGGCTCCTTGAAGTGTGAAGCGTGAGTCCTGGGAGGAGAGTGGTGAGAGTTGGGAAAGTAGAAAAGCAGGCGGGAAAAAAAGACCTTTCATTGCCTCTGGTTTCCAGATGCCTCTGGCCTTCAGTCCATGGGAGAACAGAGAATAGAACAGAGGCTGCCACAGTGTGCCTCTTTTCTTGGGAAGCAATCTAGCGGCCCTGCCCTCTGCTCAGAAGAGGGAGGGAGGAAGGCAGAGGGTCCCCAGCTACCCTCCTGGGGACAAGGCCAAAAGGCAGCTGCATGTTAGAGCCCCCCCACAGTGGGAGCCACTTTTCCTTTGTGGCTGCAGCAGTCCTCACTGACCCCGAGGACCAGACTTCTAGAGAGCAGGCTTAGAGTTCGGGTTATAGTCAGGGTTCAGTGAGGGAGGCAGGCCCTGGGCCCCCGGCTGTGCTGGTGGGCTAGGGGAGGCTTCTTCACTCAGGTGAGAAGGTGGGGAGAGACCCTCTTGTCATAGCAAGAGGGGCTGAGGTCAGAGCTATGCTTCTTACCATCATACTTCTCTTATATTTTTTTAATGATAATTAAAATGACACATAGAAAGTTTAGAATATACAGAAAATGTCTCACCATCCTCACAGAGCCACCATCGTCCTTTTAAAGTGAATCCTTCTAGCCTTCATCTGTACCCGTGTTTTTACGGCACTGAAGATAGTTACTATCTTTAGCCTCTCCCCTTTGACATTGTAGGACAAGCATTTTCCATTGGCCGTATGACCGTATTTACATTTTTTGTGGAGTATCAAGTGCATCCAGTAAAGTACATAAAGTGCACTAATCTCAAGTGAACACTTTGATGTGTTTTTTGCCTGTACATTCTGTGTAACCACCTTGCCAGCTGTCTCCTAGTTCATCTGTCTTCTGGCGCCCACCAGAGCAGAGGCACAGTTGTGCAGAGCCCTGGAACATCCCAGAGTGACTCCACTATAATGTACTGCACCCTCTGTTAGAGCTGAGCAAGCGGGTCCCTTCCAGTTGTCCATCTTTACAAATGAGAAGTGCTTTTTAGCAATGTTTGTGCCTTTGAAGGGGGCCACTGCTCCTCCCGCAGGTTTGCTACCTTGCAGATAGTTGGCCCTTGTCTGTGAAGATCCATGAGACTCTCTAACTTGGCCCACTCAGGAGCGAAGCTGCACCTTTCACTGTTTGGAGGAAGAGAGAGCTGGAGAGTAGATGATTTATTTTGGAGCATTCCTCCTACTTCAAGGTGAATCTGTGTGAGGAGAGACAATTTATAGCTTTTATTTTTAAAAAATTCCTGGCCCCTCTTTCTCTGGTGCTTGAAGGGATCTGCAGTTGGCAGTGAGGACAAAGGGAAGGGTTTGGTTGCAACCCAAGGAGGCACAGTGAGAGAAGAGGGGGCTTGTGCAGAAGCCGAGGCGAGTCTTGTTTGAAAGCCAAGAGCTATTGGCGTGTCACTTAGACATGAATCAGAAGGGAAATGTGTGGGCCTGACCAGAAGATGGATGGAGAAGTGCTGGAAATGGAGAGCAGGCCTGCAGGGTCTGTGTCCTGGGACGGAGGGAGTTGGTGGACTGGAACTACAGCCTCCCAGACTTGGAGGAGGCAGTGACGGGGTGGCGGGAAGGTGGGAGAAAGGGGTGCTGTCTTTGGGTTAATGCCATGGGAGATTTGGCCCAGACTCAGCAGCTAGATTAAGTTTCCGAAAGCACATTCCTGAGCAGAATGGGGGCTGTGTTTTGCCAGTTGGCTTGTGTGCGAGGGAGGCTGAGCCGGAGAAGGGATTACGGGAGGCACGGTCTGCATTCAGAGGCGAGGCTGGGCAGCAGCGTGCTGGCGCGCAGACACGCACGCACGCACGCACACCCGCACTTGGTGTGTTGGGCTTCTTGCTGTTCCTCTGCCCCGGCCTCTCCTGTGTGCAGTCAAACATTCGTCCTCAGACAGAGCACTTGCTATTTGACCTCTCTGGCAGAACGCTGCCTCCTGTGTCTTGGTGAATTCCTAGAGATCTCTGGGGGCTTCCTGTGATGGGGACTAGAATGTGGCTTGAGGATCCAGGGATGCGGAGGACACTGCCAGCAGAGCTTTCCTGGTCCAGACCGCCTTCACTCTGATGCCAGGGGGTGCACTTGAACTCCACCCCTGCCTGGTGGCATCAGGCAAAATGGAACCACGTGACCCCTCAGTGGTGCTCTCCCACCCTCTCCTCTGAGTGGTCCTGCCCGTGTGGAGACCTGCCTTCCTTCCTGCTCTACTCCATGAAGAAGCATTTTTTCCTGTTTCACGTAGGCTTTCCTTGTGGTGAAGCTCTCTTGTTGCTAATGCTTCACTTCAGACCATCTTGTCTTATTCTTTTGAAGTGTTTTTACTTTGATCTCCTTTGTTCTCCTTGCCTGTCTTTTCACAAGCTTGACACCCAGCGGCCAGCCATTCCACATGGCTCTGAGGTTCCCACTCTGTGCATCTGAGCCAGGAGCAGACGTGGCCCATGGATACCTCATTCCTTGTTCGGCCCCCCGAGACGGCCTTAGCACCATTCTCCACACAGCATAGCAAGTGATCGTGACCAGTTCAGAGCCCCATGCCACAGGAGAGCTGTTTTCTGTCCCTTACCGAAATTATCTACCATTCAGATAAACCCCTTCTTTCATTTCTTATCTTTTCCCCTATCTTTTAAATTAACTCTCCCAGCTATCCTATCATCCCCAGGCTCTACTCCTACTTGGATATAGGCAGTGATTGTAACATCCCAGATAGTGGATGTTCTCTGCCTGGGAAGACACATAATTGGCTGTATGACTTCACACTGGCTAATGTGAAGTCTTTAGCTGGTGCTGGTTTAGTTGTGAGCAATCCACAACCCCTCCTTAAGGTCTTTAAGCCCTAGGGCCAGAGTGGTCTTTCTCTGGTATCAGAGATCAGAGGCAAGGCAGCTGGACAGAAGAGGTAGGAGTTCCTCTTCAGCAGCTGTCTCTGTGACTCTGTGCCTTTGAGGAAAGGTCAGAAGGAGACAGGGGCCCTTTGTTACCATAATTTAACCCAGGAGTGAAATGAAGAGCCAAACTGGGGTAATGGAAAAAACATGAAACTTAAACCCAGGATCTTTTACGTTTCAACTCTGCCACTGAAGAGTTCATGTAGCTTTGGACAAATCCCTTAATCTCTCAGATGATCACAACTGTGAAATGAGCTCAGTACTGATTGCATCATCTGCCTTATGGTTTTGTTTTTTTAGAGAATCAAATGAGAGAATATATGATAATACTATTTTGAAGCAGGTTTTATTCACTCACCCATGTGGTCAACACATATTTGAGGAGGAGGCTCTGGGGCCCGTTCTCTGTGCTGCCCAGCTCCATTCTGGGAGCAGCCCTTAGGATGACACAGTCCAGGGGGCCAAAGCTTCCATCTCAGCCAGAGCCAAGAGAGAGGACTGGCTTATCAGGGGCAGAGGACAAACCCACTTCCTGTGAATTTCGTAGCTCCCTCTCTACACAAGTTCTCCAGCCTGGATTCCCTGCCACTCTGAGAGCAGCCCATAGTGTCACTGCATGTATGTTGGCACTGTAGCCCAAAGAGGTGTCCATTTATGCCTTTGTTGGTTCACTGATGCTGTTGCAACCAGACAGCATTGGCAGGCTGGGCCCTCTGGCCCTCTGGCCCTTGTTGTGGTTAAGTTCCACGAACAGAAGCCGTGCCTTTTCTTTCTCAGCTCCCTAAACTCTGATTCCCATCAAACACTTCCTTAAGGTCTTCTATACTGTGACCCTGAATTAGAACAGGCCACTAAGGCCAGCTGTCGACATTTTCTTAAAGCATTTCTAGCTTCCTTTATCCTTGTTGTTAGTCAGGGTTCACCAGAGAACCAGAATCAATCAGTACACACACACACACACACACACACACACACACACACACACCAGAGAACCAGACACACACACACACACACACACCAGACACACACACACACCAGAGAACCAGACACACACACACACACACACACACACCCCAGAGAACCAGAATCAATCAGTACACACACACACACACACACACACATGTAATTTTAAGGCTTCCTTGGTGGCTCAGACGGCGAAGAATCTGCCTATGATGTCGAGACCTGAGTTCCATCCCCAGATTGGGGAGATCCGCTGCAGAACTACTGGAACCCACTCCACTATTCTGGCCTAGAAAATCCCCATGGACAGAGGAGCCTGGCAGGCTACAGTCCATGTGGTCACAAAGAGTTAGACATGACTGAGTGACTAAGCACATGTGTAATTTTATGGAGAACATATATATATAATTATATTCACACTCACATGTATGGGGAGAGAGAAAAATAGAGAAAGGAAAAAAGAAAAAGATTTATTTCAAAGGATTGGCTCACATGAAAGTCCAAAACCATCGAGCGAGCCAGCAGGCTGGAGGTTTGTGCAATCCACTAGGGAACCAGGAAACCAACCATTCTCTAGCCTTGAGTTCAACAGCTTGATGTTTTGGAGGTTGGTGTCCTGAGAACTGGAGAGTGTTTAGAATTTGGAACAGCACAGTAAGACCTACTCTGGGCTATTGAGGATCTCTCAGTCTGATGGAGAAGATGGACCACAGTTACCTGTTAGCCATAAAACAAGTCAGTCAGAGCCATGAGTTGCCTGAGGGACATAAACAGATTTTAATGGGAATTCAGGGGAACAGTGATTCATTTCCATTTCAGGGAACTGAGGAAGACTCAAGGTTGAGCCTTGAAGAATGTGTGTGGGGCAACCTTTATCTCGAGTCCGCTCACCTTTCTCGGGCCCTCAACAACTAAGTTCAATTCTACATTGTGCACTTAGACCTAAGCCCAGTGCCATTTCTCGGACGATGCAGATACTTCACAGTGAGTGCAGTCAGATTCTGAAATCAGGATGGGGTAACAAGAGTCACCCAGTGGCTGTATTTCCCTAGGAGAGGAAGAGGTCTGCAGCTGAAAGCTGGGTCAGAAGCTACCCGCCAGACTGAGGGTGAGGCTGCCTCCTTTGCTGGGGGAGCTCTAGACAGCTCCACGTGGGGGTGTAGTTGGAAAAGGAGAACTAACTCAAGCTTGAAATGCAGCCATTTTATGCCCATACATGCTGTGTGTTTTATTTTGCCAGCTGGACAGGATGAACGATCCTGACTGCTGAGTCACTTCAGTCATGTCCAGCTCTTTGTGACCCACTGAAAGACAGCTTAAATGCCAGAGGCACTGAGCAACTTGAGTACCTAAATAGGAGATGACCTATTTGGGAATACCTTACAGCTTTAGGCCAAAGTCACAGTAACTCTCTTCTGCTTTCTACTAGTACAGGCAGAAATTCACACCTCACAGGAATCTCCTCTGGTATTTGTCTTCAAAGGGCATGGGCAAGACTAGCCCCATAGGTCTGGGATAAGCGCTCAGGCAGATGTGTGGTGTAAGCTCAGGGCATCATGGCAGCAGCTTTTTGCCCCACACAGCCAGAGTTCTAGTTAGCAACAGTCAATATTTACCACACACACAAAGACTCAAAAATTCCATGGTGCATCTTCTACCAAGGACATGCTTAGAATTCCCCATTCCTCTCGTCAACCTATCCTTGGCACTCTCAGCCGCAGGCTTTAATAAAATCCTAGGTCCATTTTCTAAGCTAAGAGAAAAGGGAAGGACCACACAGTGAGTTAAGCAGGTACAAGTATAGATTCAATGAGCCAGAACAGACTTGGAGAAGCCTTTTGCACAGGAAGATGAGGTAAGCATTGATTCGTTTGCTTGAAATCCCTGGAACTCTTTAAAGAACATGATGTATGATGGTTCCTTTAAAATGAAAATGAATCAAGAGAGAAATGAATTCCTTTGCTCCCCTTTTTTTGTGTGTATGTGTGTAAGAGTTTAGGGACTTCCCCTCTGATCTTGTTTGTAGACTTTCAACTATTTTTTGGAATCTAGTAATAGTCCCAGGAACTATTGTCTTGCAAATGGGACAAAATATTTAAATAAAGGACTGTCACTTAACAGGAAGAAACAGTAAGCAAAAGAGGGAAAAACTTATAGAGGTAGAAACAGCATGTTGTTCTTCTGTAGGGAAAATGGTGCTTAATTTTTAGTGATGGTGCTCCTTTTCTATTTAAAAACATTTGAAGGAATCATAGAGTGAGACTCAGGCTACAGAGTGACACTTCAGCACACTTCTCAGCCCTGCCTCCTCCTCTGGACCTAGCAAATCTGCCATTCCCTTGGCTCGCCTCTTACTTCCCTTGGGTTCTCTGTCTGCCTGTAGCAACTTCCTTTCCATTGCCTTTCCCAGAAAATTCCCACCTCCCTTGGGTTAATAAGTGCAAGTTGCTCAGTCGTGTCTGACTCTTTGCGACCCCATACAGTCCATAGAATTCTCCAGGCCAGAATACTGGAGTGGGTAGCCTTTCCCTTCTCCAGGGGATCTTCCCAACCCAGGTCTCCCGCATTGCAGGCGGATTCTTTACCAGCTGAGCCACAAGGGAAGCCCTGGTGGCTCAGACAGTAAAGCATCTGCCTACAATAAGGAAGACCTGGGTTCAATCCCTGGGTCAGGAAGATCTCCTGGGGAAGGAAATGGCAACCCACTCCATTATTCTTACCTGGAAAATCCCATGGATGGAGGAGCCTGGCAGGCTACAGTCCATGGGGTCACAAAGAGTCGGGCACAACTGAGCAACATCACTTCACTTTGGGTTAATAAAATTCCTTCTCAGTGTTCAACCATCAACTATCTTCTCCTCTAGGAATCTTTTCTTGACCCCGCCTTGACTCCCTAGGTCTGGAGTGGAGTCCCCTCTTCCGAGCTCCCTGCCATCCTGTGTTCACTTCTCTAGGCCTCTCCAGCCACCGTCTCTTTGCCCTTCACCTCTGTGATCACCATACCGTGGCACACAGGGTCCGGCATACGCTCGGTCTTCGGTGACTGTCTAGGGAGAGGCAGGCTCCCAGATAAGATGTGTTGACGTCTAGAAGATCAAAAAGAGCATGCAGAAGGCAGACAAAGATTTCTTCACCAGACTGTGGTATAGTAGAAGTTTTGAGGAAGTAAATAAGAAAGGATAAAGCAACACTTGGGATGTAAACAAGCTGAAGATACAAACAGATTCAGGAAGGGTTTAGAAAAATTGATGGATGTCAGAAGCATAAAGCATAAAAGAAATCAAGGTGTTGGAGGAAATTCCGCAACTTTTGAAGGCAGACACCAGTGACTGTGGCTGCAGTCCTGCCAGGCACCTCATAGGACCCTGTCAGAGAGGGTGGGCAGATGGCACAGGTAGTCACCACTGCTTTTAGGACTACACAGTTCCCAAGGATGTGTGGAGGGTGAGGGCAACGAGAACCACTGTGGACTCCACTGGCCCTGAGACACTGCCCCTTCCTCTTCAACCTGGAATTCTGTTTTTTCAAGGACACGCTGAAGGACTCACGTCCATTGTTCCTCTGAACGCCTTGGCCTCGGTCTTCTCTCCTCTTTCTTCCTATACCGGCCGCCAGCCTGCTAAACACTGTGCCAGGAACCAGTTCTGGCTCTGATGAGTCCAGACCACCGGGGTTCACATTAGTTTTCCCATTGCTAAGTTTCCAGTTTATATTTGGTTGATCAGAGAAATATGTGTGATGTGGGTATGCTGGCAAGTAAATCTTTTTTTCCTTCTTCTCTCTCTCCCCAGTGTATTTTTTCAAACCATTTTATTCCTTCATGTAATCCAAAAGAAACTCCCTGGTTCTGCTAGCCAGCCCTACCTCACAGCAGCTCTGGAGTCAGATAAACGGGCTGGTCTACAGACGTCGTCTCTGTTCATCTGGCTGCCAGACTCAGTGGAGAAACGGCTCCCATCCTTGACTTATTTTCAAGGATTAATAGCATTTCTCATTCTTGTGTGTCTTTTTTTTTATATGTATAATATTTTTAATTGGTTCAAGCCAAGAAATTCCTGAAGCATTAGGCCAGTTTACTGCAAATCATTTAATGATACTGCAAACTAGGTTCTATTTTCCTTCTTTCTTCCTCTCACACTCCTTTTTATGCCCTGTCTCCTGTCATGCCCACCTCCACTCTTGACTTTGATCTTCTGCCCTCTTCCCTGTGACTCTTTCATCTCTTCTCCACCCAGAGCTTTTTCCTGCTACTCAAATCTGGGTGCACACTCCACCTTAATTCAAAAGAAAAGAAAGACACAATTTAACAACTAATGTGCTTGGCATCTGCAAAGGTGGTTTTTTTTTTTTTTTACCCTCATAGGAACTATTTTTATTTAAGTAAAAGAGAGCATGCCTTACTTTCATCAGAAAGTGTGTTTGCGAAATTTCATGTCACGTTTCCATGGCTGTCAGGAGAGAGCTCTGGAGCCAAAATTATTTATGCAATTGAACAGGCAAAAAAAAATCCTCAAGAGAGCAAATGTATTTGTCCACTCTTCATAGCCTGCAAAAGGAGGAGTGCTCACTCCACCAGACCCCTTTCTAAATTGCCTGGAGATTGAGGTAACCTGATCTAGGCTGGCACACTGGTGAAGGTGGCAGGGACTACACTTAGGGACACTACTCTTGCAAATTGTTACAGCCAGCTTTTTGTGTTGCTTTAACTGTCTTTTCGATTAAAGCCCTCCATGGTTAGGAATTGTCTTTATCTTCTTGGTATCTTCTGCAACTTCAGCCTGGCTGAGTGAGTGAATAGTGATGTCTGGGGGGATGGTATTGTGCCAGATGCCAACTACAGAATATGCTAATTTTGCTCAGCTTTGTGGGCTCCTGTTGGGTCTGACTTCAGTGGTCTGTGTGCCAGGGCTATGGACTGGTGATATAGGCTTAGTCACTCCCCAGAATGCATGCCTGAGAGGCCTGCCGATCCCGCAGTCAACCCCATCCACTCATCAAGAGCAGGCAGTTTCATCTCTAAAGGCAGCACCGTCAGGCTCCAGCCTCCACTCTGCTTCTGCAGTCCATCACCATGGCTTTCCACTTGTAGATAATTTTCTTTCAGAGGCTTGATCTGGGGTCATGCCAAGCCGTGGCTCCTCAGGTGACTTGGAGACCAAGAGTTATGCTGTGATTCTCCTCCCATCCGTGAAGTAGTTCAGGGCAAAGAGCCCACCCAGGGAGGCAGATATGGGACCTTTTCCTGCTCAGACACCACCTCCAAGTCCATCCATAGAGCAGTGGGCCATGTACTCCTAATTTTACTCACCTTGTACCTTTGCCACCTTTCAAAAGGTGCAGGACCAGGCCACAGGGTCAGTGTGTCACTGGGGTACTCCATTAGGTGAAATCTTTTTACACTTTGTAACACTGGCTGTAGACGCAGGAAGCCAGTACAGGGACCAGTTGAGCCCTGGAGGCAGGAGAGTTGGGAGACGGAACGCGATCAGTCAACGCAAACTTGCTGATGGCCACAAGGCTGCCCAGCCACCCTGGCAGCACTGCCAAGTGAGCCCAATGTGGTGCCCCCACAATCCGTGGATGGCATCCAAGCCTCCACTTGGATGAAGGGTACAGGCTTGTCCTGTGAGCCCTGAGAACAGGCAGGAGGGAAGGGCAAGACAAACCAGACACAAGAAACTCCTGGATGGATTAAAAGCCAGAATGTTTGTAATCGTTCAGCTGAGCTGATGGAGATGGGAATGTTCGTAACTCTAGGCACCCTCTATCTGAAGGCGCTGTCTTACCTGACTTCTTTCTTAACCAGAATTGCACTTTCAATATGCACCCTAGGGGAGGATGCTTCCCTGGTAGCTCAGCTGGGAAAGAATCCACCTGCAACGCAGGAGACCCCGGTTCGATTCCTGGGTCAGGTAGATCACCTGGAGAAGGGAATAGCTACCCACTTCAGTATTCTAGTATTCTGGGCTGGAGAATTCCATGGACTGTGTAGTCCATGGGGTCAAAAAGAGTCAGACAGGACTGAATGACTTTCACTTTTAAGGGAGGACTCAGGGAGAAGAAGATCAAAAGAGGAAACTCCTTGAAAGTAAAGGTTAGGTTTATTGATTACATGGGAGCATTTTGTGGAGGCACAAGACACCATGTAATGGGGCATGGAAAGCATATAACAATTGAAGGATGAGCCTATAATGAAGATCTAACAATTCTGTATTATGAGAATGTACAAACAAACACTGAATATTGTGATATAATTCATAGATCTACTGAACCTTTTATTCATAAAGGAAAGATCAAGGCTAGAAGGTGGAGGGAAAGTAAAGTTAAAAGGGGCTCAAGATAAAACTTGTCAATTTGTGGTTTCACGAATGATCATGATGGTGACAGCCACACTCACATGCCTCTTATAAAAGTTTTTATTTTCCTTCTTTTTTCCCCATGGGCAAGAAGGTAGGAGCCTGATGTACCCTGGGAATGTGAAGAGGAAACTCAGAGCACGTTACATGATTGTATCCAAACAGATCCCTGTCACTTGTGTATCCAAAGCTCCTACGGAAGTGATTTATCAGAAGATACATGTTCTGTTAAGAAATTGAGGGTTTAGAAGGCAGGGAGCTGGGCAGGGTTCTGTATGGAGCCTAAGATGTTAGGACTTTCTCAGAAAGCAAAAAGTTCTGGGACTAATAAAGAAGGTCTGTAAACTCAAGAGATGGCCCCAAAGACCAGGGCTTCTGACCTGCTGAGAGCTGAGGAACAATAGTGGGCCTCGCGGCACTTGATTAGTGTAGACAAGTTAATAAAATAGCTGGAAGAATACACAGAGAGGATGCAAAATAAGGGTCTGAGGGAAGGTAAGAGGATTAAAGCTGCAAAAACATTCCTCTAATGGATTTCTCAAACACACCGGCCAACAGGCAAGGGCAGGTGTCCTGTCAAACCATTTCCCCCATGAAACCTGATCCATCATTCTGCAGTGAGGCTGGACGCCTGCTAACCCCATTTGTAACTGAAGTGCTTGCCCCTTATTCCCAGGGAAGTGCTCTGAGCAGCCCAGGGACTCGCCAGGAAACTGGCTTTGCAGACAAAGGGGCCTGGGAACAGGCTGGTTTCCTTCATATACAGCCAACTAGATCTCTCTGCATCTGCCTCTCATCTGGTGGCTGATTAAGCTGTTATTGATCATGAAGCCTCTGCCCCTCCCTGGCCTCCTTCCTGCCCCCCAAAAAAAAAACTAGAAAAGGGGGTGCTCTGAGTTTCAGATCGCTCATCACTTCATTACTCTGCCTTTGATCCCTTAGTGAAACTCAACTATTGCTCCACCAGCCAAATTGGGAGCATTTGTCTAGTGAAGCAACAGCTAAAACTTAAGCTCAGGGTGTGGAGTGGGGGGAGGACAGGGCCCAGGACCCAACTGCTGATTTGAAGCCACTAGGCTCGCCTGCCAGTTGGTCCTTGTGGGGAGCTAGAAACCCAGCTGGGGTGTCCTGGGCTGTTGTACACATGTTGGCATCAGAACAGAAGGGCCGTCTGGCTGTCCAGCTGACCAGTGCCCAGCTTTGTGCCTCACTCACCACACAGCCCACCATCTCCAACCCAGCAGTGAGTCCTCGGAGTGCACAGAAGACCCCTTCCAGTCTTGAGTCAGTGAGGTGTGTACATGGAGGAGAGTGTGCTCTGTGCACAGCTCAGTTCTCAGTTAGAGGGGGTAGGAGCCCGGGGCTAAGCTGGAAATGGCCTTCTGATGCCAGACTCCTTTCAGTTACTCATATCTTTCTTGCAAAAGCTCTGTTAGGCTTAAGTATATTCTTGCTTGAGGCAGATTTTCTTGGAATGAAGTAAAGGAAGAGGGTGAAACAAAAACTCAAACTCTTGGTGGAGTAGTTTTAGATTTATCAAACCGTGCAAAAGACATGCTTCTCAGTGACTGAGGAATTTTCCAGATGCCCCTGAGCTCACATGCTCACAGCTCCCTCTGTGGGGAGTCTCCTAACTTGGCAGGTATGCTGTGCTGAGGAGGATTAAGGCTTTTGCATTGCTGAGGTACTCTGCTTATGAAAAGCAGGTAGTAACATCCAGCTAGAGCTCCCTGAGCACAGGCTGTCCACCCTTTCCCACACACAGTCCACCATCCTCCTGGCTGAGAGAAAATGCATCCGCTATCTTGGCTGAGAGGTTCAGCCAGGACTGGGCTATGGATTTGGGGGGGCCCAGTGCAATGTGAAAATATGAGGTCCCCTGGTCAAATGTTATTTAAAATTTCAAAGCAGTGATAGCAGAGCATTAAACCAAGCGTTGGCCTCTTCCAAGTGAGGGGCCTGGCACAGCTGCACAGGTTGCATGCCAACAAAGCTGGTCTTGGGCACCGTCTTCCAAAATATTCATTCAACAAGGACTCGAGGAACATGGTGCCTCCTGAAGACTATGCCTTTGGGGCTGGGGCATGGAGTGCAAAATTGATAGTTTGCCTACTAGGAAGTTGTAATTTAGTTAGGGTTGGATATCACCAACACAGCTTCCCTCAGCTTCCCTAGTAGCTTAGTTGGTAAAGAATCTGCCTGCAGTGCAGGGGACCCAGGTTCGATTCCTGGGTTGGGAAGATCCCCTGGAGAAGGAAATGGCAACCCACTCTAATATTCTGTCCATAGAGAATCCCACAGACAGAGGAGCCTGGCAGGCTACAGTCCATGGGGTCACAAGAGTCGGATACGACTTAAGAGAATAAACCACCATCACCAACACAAAATTAAATAATGATGAGATGATTCCTTAAAAACCCAGAAGGCTCCACACCCACCCAAAGGAAGGCATCCATGAGAGACCTCACCTTGACCCACAGGAACCACTTGTGTTCAGCCTGGAAAGTGAAATGGGGCTATAGAGATGAACCACGCAGTCTGTCATCATTTTTATCACAGTACTTGGTGAATAGCATATATTTCTTCTAGTGTTATTTTCATTTCAGTTATTGTATTCTTCAACTCTGGTTGTGCTTTATCCTTTCTAATTCTTTGTTTAAAAGCATCTTGTAACTTCTCATCCATTCTTTTCTCTTGGATCTTTACAGTCATTGCTCTCAACTCTTTCTTGGTAGATTGCCTGTCTCCACATCACTCGTTTTTTTCTTGGGTTTTGTCTTGTTCCTTCTCTGGAACATATTCCTATCAGGGCATTTTGTGTCTGTATTTGTATGTATGTGAAAGGTTAGTTATATCTCTCAACCTTGGAGAAGAGGCCCTCTGTAGGGGCTTCCTGTGTATCTCAGCCTTACACTCCCCTCTTGTCACCCTGTGACCAGGGACCAGCAGGTCCCAGGAGAGGTTCTGACCTGTGTTTGCGGACTCATTTCCACAGGCTGTGTGATTGTATTTTTCCTGCTTTCTGGTGTCTGCCCTCCAGGTGTGTGACTCTGAGCTAGAGGCTTCTGCAGGCTTCCTGGTGGGAGGGGCTGGTGCCTGTCTACTGGTGGGTGGAATTGGGTCTTGGCCCTCTGGGGGTCAGGACCATGTTTAAAGGTGGTGTGCCCAGGAAGTCCTTATTTTCAAACATTTATTTATCTGGCTGCATCAGGTCTTAGTTGCAGTGCCTAGGATCTTTGATGAGTCATATGGGACCACGCAGTGCACAGACTCTGCGGCTCAGGCTCAGTAGTTGCTCTGAGGCATGTGGGATCTTAATTCCCCAACCAGGCATCCAACCCGTGTCCCTTAACTATTAGACCACCAGGGAAGCCTCTCAGGAAGGCTTTAGGCTGCCTGCCTGCTGATGGGTGGGACCATGTGTTCCCAACCTGTTGGTTGGTTGGTGTGAGATGTCCCAGCACTGGAGCCTACAAGTGCTGGGTGGGGTTGGTCCCAGTTTTAATATCCCTACAAGATGTCAGCCTTCATATGAGTACTCCTGGATATGTTCACTACCAGCTTTTATGTCCTAAGAGAGAGCCACAGCCATCCCCTGCCTCCCCAGAAGACCCTCTAAGACCAGCAGGTAGATTTGGGCCAGGCTCCTATGAAGTCACCACTTTTGCCCTGAGTCCTGGTGTGCATGAGACCTTGTATGTATCCTCCAAGAATGGATTTCGATTTCCCCCAGTCCTATGGCACTCCAGCAATCAAGTCTGACTGGCCTTCAAGGCCAAATGCTCTGGGGGCTACTGTTCGTCATACCAGACCTCCCAAGCTGGGGAGCCTGCCATGACCTCAGCACTCTACTCTCACTCTTATAGGAGAAATTTCTTTGACATAATAATTCTCCAGTTTGTGGGTTGCCCACCTTGGAGATATGGGATTCGATTATATCTCAAGTGTGTCCCTCCTACCATCTTGGAGTGGTTTCTTTGTGTTTGGATGTAGAATATCTTTTTTGGTAGGTTCCAGACTTTTTTTATTGATGGTTGTTCAGCAATTAGGTGTGACTTTGTTATTTTCGTGGGAGGAGGTGAGCTCAAGGTCTTCTATGCTACCATTTATCCTAACAATGTGTATTTCTTACTTCACATTTATTACACCTGTTTTACCTCTTTCCTGTGACCCTGGAAGTAAGCACTCAAGAAACATTCTATTTTCAAAAGAGCCACACTTAGATAAAGATTGGCCACATTTGGATAAAAAGTTGATGGAAAATTTGTTGTGCTAAGCCCTTGAGCTCATAATGTCAACCCAGCTCAACTACAAAATCTGAGTTTACAAATAACATGCATGGGCATCTTGTACCTCACTGGAGGGGCCCAGCTCCAAGATAATCATTCATTTGGTCATCTAGCATTCACTGAGCATCTACTTAGGCCAGAGGACAAGATAACAAGACTTGGTCCCTGACCCTAAAAAGTTCACAGTTGAGTACTGGAATCAAAGGGACAATGATCCTTTCATAGAAATAAAAGGGATTTCCTGCGCTGTTCTGGTTTGACTTGACTAAGAACTTCTAGAAAGTTGCGTTAAGTGGGAAACCTCCTGACCTCACTGAGTGCCATGATCACAGGGCTCTCCTTGGTGACAGTAGTGTGTTTTGGGTAATTACCGCACGTCTTCTGTGAGAAACCTGACTCCCAGCTGCTGCCGTTGCCTTGTCTGGGAACGAACCTCACGGGCAGGTGGAGTCTTGCTGTGAACTGCAGTTACACTGTGATGGTATCAGTTCTCAGGGGCCGAGTAGAACGCGGTGTGGTCAGCACTCAGAGAGGGTGCCTCCAGGGCTTTCTAAGCACCTTTGTGGGGAGAGTGTCTGGGTAAATATTTTCATCTCTCTCATCTTATTCTCTATTAGTGTTATTTTCCTCTCAAATTAAATTCAGCTACAGTCTTGAAAACCGAATTTGGCATGTGGTTTTGTTGCACAAATAGCCCATTTTGTTCAGCGACATCAGGGATTTGGCTTCAAACAAAGAGAGTTTTGTTATGTTGGCTGTTGGATTGTTTGAGAAACATCCTGCTTTTGTTCCAGATGGATCTCTATCCAATCCAGTTTAAATCCCATCTTCCTGCCACCAAGGCAAGTTAGAAGAGACTGCAGCCTGGTGTCAGGACCTCGGTTCCCCCGCATTCCACTGACATGAAACCCCGCTAGGGACATTCCTCTTTGCCTTAGAAAACGCTGTGGGTATCCACAATCTCCATCCCCAGCCCAGAGACAGAATTAGCCATGACATGACATCAGCTCTTTATTTCTGCAGATGGGAAACCTGAGGTTACGCAGGCCAACTGTAAGTACTGTACAACACAATTTTATATAAGGGACTTGAGTATCTCCATTTTAGTGGCCACTGGGGCACCTGCAACCAATCCCCAAAGATACTGGAGGAGGACCTCATAGCTTGTGCATAGCAAGAATCAGCCTTCAGGTTGTTAACTACGGTTGGCCATCAGGCAGAATCTCAGGTGTTTCACTTTTTGATGTGAATGTCTGATTAGGAGGCTATTCTTGACTGAACTGGAAAAAGGACAGAATCATTCTCTGTCATTGTTCCTTTCAGTCTCCGTGAGCTATGCCAGGACATTTGTGCCTTGACCATGACCCATTTCTAGCCAGGTTCAGTGGGGCCAACGGGCCTGGGCCCCTTGCTGCCTTATGTCAGTGTAAGAGAAGAGGTGGGTCTGTGTCACAGGCAGCACTTGATGGAATTCTCTACACTCACCCACTGGCAGCTTATATACACACACAGTTGTACTCACATGCAGTGATGTGAGCCACACATTCCCTCCTGTAAACTCTAGACCACAAAAGGCTGGAGGAAGGACTCAGAGCACCCCCAGAGGACCCCTCAGTGTGTGAGGTTCTTGCAGCTGTCGACTGTGACTAAAGACACTGAGGCACAAGCCCAGCCTGAAATAGCGCACTGTTCACCTCTCTCTTCCATCTAGGCCCAACCAGCCCCTTCTCTTCTCTCCTCAGATCTCCAGGACTTCAAGTTAGATGGGCAGCACGTGATTGAAGTTGATGAGGGGAACACAGCGGTCATCGCCTGCCACCTTCCCGAGAGCCACCCGAAAGCCCAAGTCCGGTACAGTGTCAAACAGGAGTGGCTGGAGGCCTCCCGGGGTGAGTAAACCACCAGGAGCCCAGAGGTCAGGGCCAGGAGGGAAGTTGGTGCCTCTACAGTGCCTCCCAAACCCTGTCAGTGCCCCACAGCACCTTCCCCATGCTGCTCAGCCATCTGCTACCCTAAGATGCAGCTCTGCGGGATACTGAAGAGTGGAGGTCCCCGAACCTATCACAAGGAATCTCCTCATCCTTTGAGGCCCCGCCAAATGTTGCTGAGCTGTTGCCACTGGATCAGAGCTCTCAGCTCAGAGTTCCAGACCCTCCCCGTGCCATCTTCCTGCCACCAGGCATGCACCGGAAAGCTGCCTGATGAGCCAGATGTTCCTAGAGCTATGGGCTCCCTGGTGGGAGGTGGGGCTCTTCCCTGCACAGTAGAGCAGTCTCTCTAGTGGAATCTGAGGTTTTCCCTCTCCCCGTCTTCCTGGTGTTGCAGCCATCAGAGCTTCCTGCTCAGGCCACGGTAGGCATGACAGCTGGTCCAGAGGAGACTGAGTGTTCATCCGCAGAGTGCCCACAGGGCACTTCCTCCCACAGATGACCTGCACTTAAGGCCAAGTAGACCCTGTGGCTGGATCCTACACCTCAAAATGTATACCTTTTAAAATGTCCTAGAGATTAAAAAAATTTTTTTTTTAACTTTCTGGTTATGAAAGGAGTATATGTTTACTATAGAAAATACAAAAAAGTATTTTTTTTAAAAGATCAAAAGTCTAATCCTCCCACTCAGAAATAGCCAGAGATTAGAGTATGAATGTCCTGGCAGTGGCCCCCAGAGGAGGCCTGCCCATCCCACAAGAATCAAGGGCTTTTTCCTTCCTATTTGGTATTTGCATAAGCAGCTCACACCTGGGGCGGCCCAGTGACAGGCAAGCACCAGACTCAATGAGCCAGATTGCAGGGACATCCAGATGGCCAAGAGCAGGCCATAAGAAAGCTCAGAGCTGATGACCGGTGCTTTGCCTGTCAGGAAGCCAAACACTACCCTAGTTGCCAGGTGTGCAGATACTATGAATCTGTCCCCTGCGGACAGGAGCTGAACTCAGCCCTGGGACCTCACCCCTGTGACACCGCGATGCGAAAGCAGACAGAGCCTAGCAGGCCAGTGATGCAGAGGGAAGGGCTTCCATGGTGTTCATGGAGAAGGCTGGGGTTGGGGGTTAGAATATTCCTCCTTGGCTGTAGAGGTTCAGCAGTGAGGGAGCTCAGAGTTGTGACCGTGACAGAGACATAGGAAATTCTAAAGGCAATTCCCTCCTTCCTGGTGGCCTGGAGGAATGATCAGCTCACCTCCTGCGTATGCAGCACGGCCTCTCGGTCCTAACAAAAGTGTCTGAGGCATCTTACACGTGGAGAAACAGGATCTGAGAGGTTAACTTCCCTGCCCAAGATCATACAGTTAGTTTACGGCAGATCCCAAATCCTGCTTCCTTTCCGTGCTTCTTGAGCACCTTTGAAAATATGAAATGCTCCTCCACAGGCCTGTGTACAAACTCAGGGTGGTGGTGGTGGGGGGGGGGTGTCAGCCAGCCAGTTTGTTAGCTGGTTGTTTAGTTTCCTGGCATTCCTGGCACTTCTGTACCACTTGGTGTGAGGTTTCATGGGGAGAGGGGGGTTTTCAGTTTGGACTTCTTGGGACTCGGGTCGGCTGCTGGCTTCTGCCCTACCTGCCCTGAACCTCTGAGGGAGCTGCTGGATGCACTGTTCTGGGCCCACACTCACCCCCTGCCCCCTGCCCTCCTGCCCCATCCTCTCCCCAGATAACTACCTGATCATGCCGTCGGGGAACCTCCAGATCGTGAACGCCAGCCAGGAGGACGAGGGGATGTACAAGTGCGCCGCCTACAACCCGGTGACGCAGGAAGTGAAGACGTCCGGCTCCAGCGACCGGCTGCGCGTGCGCCGTAAGCGGCGGGTCTCGGCTCAGGGGGCGAGGGCGGCTGGCGGGACTTCAGGGACTCGGGGCTCAGTGGCGGCGGGAGGTCTCTCCCGGCCAGCTTCTCTCTGCACGTGGCCCTCTGGCTTGGCTAGGGGCCGGGGTGGCCGAGCTCGCTGCTGGTCGTGTCAGTGCCCTGTGAGGGGCGTCGTCGGGCTCCTGCCTGTTGAGAGCTTTCCTCCGCTGGGGTGCTTTCAGAGGAGGGGGACGGGGTTGGGATATGTGTTCTGGGGCTGGACAAATGACAGGAGCGTTTGTGCCTGGGTGAGGCCACCAGGTCTGCCTTGCACTGCTCTGTCTGCGCTGCAGAAGCTCCCAGCATCTCTCCCTGGGGACAGTCCCTGGAGGCCCACGGCACCCTCCATTTCTGTGAGAACAGTGGCTGCCTTGGCTGAGTGAGTCCTGTGCAGCAGGCGCTTTTCCAGGTTCCCGTGTATTCGGTAGAGTGACATCTTTATGCGGAGTTAAGAGTTTAGAATTGGCACCAGTGGCAGATTTACCATGAAGCCAATGAAGCAAAACTTCAATAGGTCCTTGCTCACCTAATTTTGTATGTGTAATACTGTATTTTTCTTCGAGAGGGACTCCCAGCTGTGTAAGTTTCAGATCTTACAAACACTGGAGCTGCGCTTGGTTGGTGCGTAAAGAAATATCACACATAGTGTGCTTCTTGTGGGGTTCTGAGGAAGGTCCTGTGTAGGAGAGCAGCACTCCTCTCCATCAGTTCTGTGCAGTTTCTGCCTCACTTTAAAAAAAGCTGTCTGCTTCCTCAGCTGAGCACCTGATGAAATACTTGATCGGCTTTTGGATATGAGAAATGCGTCTCTTTAAACCAGAAAGTGTTTCCCAGGTGGCACTAGTGGTAAAAAAAAAAAACCTGTCTGCCAGTGTAGGAGACATAAGAGATGCAGGTTTCATCCCTGGGTCAGGAAGATCCCCTGGAGGAGAGCATGATAAACCACTCCAGTATTCTTGCCTGGAAAATCCCATGGAATGAGGAGCCTGGTGGGCTATAGTCCATAGGGTTACAAAGAGCCGGGCGTGACTAAAGCAGCTTAGCACACACACAAACCATAGCTTTAAAGATCTGTCCCACTCAGCCCAGCAGGATGCTCACCACCAGGCTGTTTGATTCCAATTCCCACTCTCCAGGCTGCCTCCTGGGGTTGGGCTACCCGAAGCAGGGTGGAGGGGATCCTCTGTACCCCATCCTGGTCCCACACATGGTCCTTTCTCTCTTCGCCCCTCCAGGCTCCACTGCCGAGGCTGCCCGCATCATCTACCCACCAGAGGCCCAGACCATTGTTGTCACCAAAGGCCAGAGTCTCATCCTAGAGTGTGTGGCCAGTGGGATCCCACCCCCAAGGGTTACCTGGGCCAAGGATGGCTCCAGTGTTGCAAGCTACAATAAGACACGCTTCCTGTTGAGCAACCTCCTCATCGACACCACCAGCGAGGAGGATTCGGGGACCTACCGCTGCATGGCCGACAATGGGGTTGGGGAGCCCGGGGCCGCAGTCATCCTCTACAACGTCCAGGTGTTCGGTGAGTGCCTCCTGCAGACCTTCTTCTCCTTGGCCATCTCTTATCTGTATAGCCTCTCCAGAAGCTCATAAGCAAGGTTCAGACAGGGTCACATGCCTTTTGAGAGGTCACATGCCGAGTGAGTGAGTGAGTAGGGGAGAACTGAGAGTGTAAGAGGCCTTGGCTCCCAGGGACCAGGGTGTAGGGGCTGGCAGTCCTTCCCAGCTGTGACTCCGATGGAGGAGAGGTGGGGCCTTTCCTCTTCTCTATGAGTGTCATGGGGAAGGAGCGAGGCTTTCTCGACAGCGGTCCCCTCCGCAGCCTGTCTGGGCCTGGGTTGAAGCCCTCGGCCTTCCTTACCTGTACTCTGGTTTCTTGGCAGAACCCCCCGAGGTCACCATGGAGCTGTCCCAGCTGGTCATCCCTTGGGGCCAGAGCGCCAAGCTTACCTGCGAGGTGCGTGGGAACCCCCCGCCCTCCGTGCTGTGGCTGAGGAATGCTGTGCCCCTCACCTCTAGCCAGCGCCTCCGACTGTCCCGTCGGGCCCTGCGGGTGGTCAGCATGGGGCCCGAGGACGAAGGTGTCTACCAGTGCATGGCTGAGAATGAGGTTGGGAGCGCCCACGCTGTGGTCCAGCTTAAGACCGCCAGGCCAGGTGAGTGCAGTCCAAGGGACTGGTTACAGAACTTTAAGAAATCCAACTTAAAACCCCTGTGTATACAATAAATCAAAGTGGCTTTAAATATAATATTTAAATGGGTCATTTGCACTATGGAAAATCTGCACTTCTGACTTATTAGTAAGTTAATATAAATTTCATTTATATTATATATATTGTGTGACAACTAATAATCGCTTAGTCATTGTCACACAGTCGGACACGACTGAGCAACTAACACAGTTACGTTCCAATTTACATCAGCTTACTAATAAGTCAGAATTTCAAAATTTCAGTAGTGCAAATAACCCATTTAAATATTGTATTAAAAAAAAAACTTTTATTTTTCTGAATCTCTTGAGTTCTTAGAGTTCCATACAACCCAGTTTGACAACCACTGGTCTAACACAAAGCAAAGCACATCTGTCTTTCTTAGCTTGATTCATTTCAGTTGACATGTGCATCGATCATAATTTTCATAATTGCTCGGCAAAGGCCAATCATCCCCATGTAAGTAACAGGCTAGTATGTTCTGGTCTACATAGATTGAGCTGCTGTTTGCTCAGCACTGGTCTAGGCAATGTAGGGGATGCAGAGAAATGTATAAAGACTCTACCCTCAAGAACTTTCCCAAGAAGGAAATAAAACTTACCGAAGAGTCAACTGGAGAAGAATGCAACCAGGAATAATGCTGAGTCAGCGTTATCGGGAGCCGCCCTCCTGTGGGGCAGGAGGTCAGGTAATAGGAACTGTCGTGGTCCGTGCGCAGGTTGGAAAAGAATTTCCGGACATGAGGTAGAAATACAGGAGACTAAGGTTTCCTAGAGTGGGAGACGTTGTTAAAACTGGGCTGGCTCAAGGGAGAGCCGAACCCTTTCACAGGCTAATAGTCAATTTTTATAGCCTCAAGACAAAGAAAATTCCTACTGCCAATGGCGGCAATAGGTGATTGGTTAGGATGCTATAGGATGAATAATAGGGTGGGTATTTTACCTAATATGGGGTCAGGAAACTGGTGGGTTTAGATCCAGAGGCCCATGGCAACAGTTGCTGTGGAGCTTGGTCAGTTCCAGAGACTTTTATCTTATGAACTTGGTACAGGGCTTCACATCTGTGATCTTGGTATAGGGCTCCACAGAAACTAGTGTTGGCAGAGTCCATGGACCCTTCCTGAAGAGAGTGAAGCCTCTCCTGTCTCTGAGAGTTTCAGACACATTTACATTCACATCTCCAGGTCCCCAAGGTGGAGCAGGAAGAGGCCCACACTGTGCCATGGTACAGATCCCACAGTGAGAGGAGGACACGTGCCCATACCACCCCTACCCCACACACACACAGATATGAGAAAGAGGGCTCCCAGTACCTGAGAGCAAACTGAGCTAGTTCACTTATGACACACGTGAATGCAGGAAAACAGGCTGGTGGCAGGAAGCCTGGGAGGGGCCCTCAGGCTGCCTTTCCACGCTAGCAGGGCAGGGCACAGCCCTCCGTCCCCACAGAGCCTGGCAGAGTATTGAGGGGACTGATGTCACCTCAGGTCCCCAGCCCAAGCTCTTCTTGCTCTAGCAGCTCTTCCCTCTGACTTCTCTCCCCATTTTCTCTGTGGGAGGACGGCTGAGCAAGCGGCCAGGGGACTAACTGCTTGCCCCTACCTTCTCCCTCCTGCTCGTCCTCCAGGCACCACGCTGAGACCATGGTGGGATGCTCAGTCGGCCACTGTCACACCTCCAGTGCCACCCTCCAGACCTGGCGGCCCCGACCAGATGCCCAAGGGCTACCCAGGGCTATTGAGGCCCCCAGCATCAGCGCAGCCAGGCTCCCCACAGTGCCCCGGGGATCAGGGGCCAGTGGCCCCCGCCGAGGCGCCCATCATCCTCAGCTCGCCCCGCACGTCCAAGACTGACTCGTACGAGCTGGTGTGGCGGCCTCGGCATGAGGGCGGCAGCCGGGCACCGGTCCTCTACTACGTGGTGAAACACCGCAAGGTATGACGTCTGGTGTTGTGGCCACCCCACTGTGAGGCTGGCTGGGTATCTGCACACGGCCCATCTCCCATTGAACTCCTGAAGTCTGCAGGTGGTCTCCAAAGCTGATCACAACCTTCTGTGCCCTCCAGCATACTTTCCTACCACCTCCCTGGAAGCTGGCTGTGAGTTGGGTGTTGGGACCCTGAGAGGCTCAGGAAAAAGCCACGGGTGTGCCTCTAGGTCTTGGGCCTGCCAACCAGCTTCCAGTCCCAAGGAGAATTCATAGACTTCCTGTTAACCATGCCCCCTCCTCTCCTTTGCCGTTTGTTGTTGATGTTTTGTTGTTTAAGTAAGCTCTGCTGGGTACATACCTGCAGGAACTCTGGCGTGGCAAGCTAGCTTTAGAGCCAGGAAAACAAATACTTGTGAACAAGTGTTTTCTCTGAGGGCTACAAAATGCTGCCTCAGTTCTCAGGATTCCTCATGGCTCAGGTTTGGCAAGCAGGCATTTGAGCTAAAAAACATCGTGTTGTTCAGACCTCAGCTATTTCTCGTTGACAGAAGGAAGTCTGTCCAGGTGGATATTTGGGGGCTGTCAAGGAGGGAATCTCTGGGTCTGATGGGATCAGGGACAGAACTGGGCCCGCCTGTCCTCTTAAACACTGTGCCCTCTGAGACAGGATGGGGCCCCCGGGCTGCCACCCTTGTTCAGGGCTACACTCTCACCTGCTGCTCCCCTCAGGGAAGGAGGACATTTCCTTTAAGAAAATATCCTGGGAAACATTTCTGTTTATCCCAGGTGCATGCTGTTTTCTTCCTAAGGCCGTTGAAAAGTGTGAAAGCATCAGTCCCTCAGTCATGTCTGACTCTTGGCAACCCCATGGACTGTGGCCCACCAGGCTCCTGTTTGCAGGATTTCCCCAGGCAAGAATACTAGTGCAGGTTGCCATTCCCTTCTCCAGGGGATCTTCCTGACCCAGGTAGCAAACCTGGGTCTCCTGCATTGCAGGTGGATTCTTTACCATCTGAACCACCAGGGAGGCCCAAGGCCATTAGACAGTAGAAAACTCTTGTTCTTAAAGGGTTTTTAAAAATCTTATTTGATAAGCAATGCTTCCCTGGTGACCGGCTCAGACAGTAGAGCATCTGCCTGCAATGCGGGACACCAGGGTTCGATCCCTGGGTTGGAAAGATCCCCTGGAGAAGGAAATGGCAACCCACTCCAGTACTCTTGCCTGGAAACTCCATGGACTGAGGAGCCTGATAGGCTACAGTCCATGGGGTCGCAAAGAGTTGGACACAACTGAACAACTTCACTTTCACTTTCTAATGTATCATAAATGCTAGATTTTATTATGCATTTATTTGTTGCTTATAAAAGTGCTAGGTGCACTTGGTAGAAAATATGAAAGATATATGATTGTGGAACTGAAAACATTTACCAACTTTGCTCCCTCTCCAAAACCAAAGGAAACCAGCGTTGCCCAGGGAACAGTGCAGGCTCTGCAAAAGCTGGGTCCCTGCTCTGTCCCTCTCTTCTCACCCTTCCCTTGCTGTCTTGGAGACTTCTGGTCAGGACCTGTCCACAGAGGCACCTGTGGTCAGGCCGCCTCCTAGGTCGGGGTTGAGACGGAGCAGTTTCTCATTAACCCTTGGCCTGCTGGCCTCCTCTTAGGCAGCTAGCAGAGGGGGTGGATGAATTTTTAACAAAAAGCAGTATTGTTGAGCCCAGGTTATGGTCCTAATCCTCATTTCCCCCTGTAACTGGACACCTCCGTCGCAGAGTTTGAGACAAAGATCAGGGCAGGCCAAATGCTCATGGTCCCCAGGAGACAAGAACCAGCATGAGAGCAAGAATAATATTTTTCGGGCCAATAGGTGGCCGTAAAACCGCCTCCCCAAGAGGCAGGCTGGCAGAGGCCACACGAGGTGATCCGGAAACACCAGGCTGAGGCCGCATTCACCCTCTCAGTGTGTGTGACAGTGAGTAATTGCCATTCCATTTCTTATTTTCATTTCTGAGCCCAGTGAAGTGAGGCCAGCACTGGGAGGCCAAGGGAGAAGGGGCGCAGGGGAAGTGAGAGGACAGGGCCCCGCTGGGCCTGGCTCTTGTGGGGCTCTGGCCTGTGGGGCACTTGGAACTGTTAGGTGGACATTGCCAGGGCACAGTTATGTTCTGAAAGCAGTTTCATTCTTGAGGGACTAACTTGTCATAAAGATCATCACACAGGAAAGGACTTTGAAAGCGAAAATCAGCCTTTGGGTTGTATTTTTTCAGCCCCCCCTCACTTGCTGGAGCCTGGGAGTCATTCATCTCATTTTCACTTTTTCACATGCATGAAGCCAGTTTTCATTTCCTGGTGCATCTGCAGACCCTGGGCTACTGTGTTTGGGTTTCCAGCACCACTGGGGATTCTCAGTTTGTAAAAACTTCTCCCCTTGGAACAAATCCTAGCAGCCTGACATGAATGAGGCCAGACCATCCCTGGCCTTTGAATAGTAGGTTTTGTTCTACTTTGGAATATTCTGCTTGGGGATAAGAGCTTTTCCTACCAGCTGTTTAATTCCTTCAGCAGACCAGAGCTTCAGGCCCCAGCAGGCTCTTGGAGATGTACAGTTCGCGGGAAGGCTGTATCCTCAAAGGTGGGGTGGGGGAGAGGGAAACAGCCTCTCCGCAACGCCTGTCCGCCTGTCCGGAAGTCTGGAGCTCCTTGATTTTTTTTCTTTACAGAGCTAGGAAATTGAAGCCATTAAGGAGTAATCTGTGATAGTTATGGTTCATCCATGGTTTTTAAGTTTTGATCTAGGCCTGAGGGCAGGAGTAGAAAAAAAGAGGGTTGAAATCCTCACTGAAGGAGGAAGGGGAGGGCAGGTACTTGTTGAGAACCAATTGTGTGCCAGCTTCAGTGAGTCATCGGGTTTAATCTTCAGAATAGGCTGAGAGATTTAACTTGCTTCATTTTAGAAATGAAAAGCCTAGGGGGAAGATTAGGGAAGTTGCTCAGGGTTTCACCCAGCTGGTAATCTGTGAGTGGTAAGAGACAGCTTGGATTTGAACCCAGCACTTTCTAGCTTCCAGACTTTCTTTCTAGGGTAGGTGACGTTTATGAGCTTGTTTTCTAGAGTCAAGCCAGGATTTCTGCGCTAACTGGTGATGTGGTCTTAGGCAAGTCACTTGTCCCTCTAAGCCTTAGCCTCCCTACTTGTGAGGTGGGAACAGTATGAACACCCATCTCTTGGACTGCTGTCATGGAAACGCTTTATGGTGCATGTCACATGCTTTATGGTGCATGGTACTGTGTGTTGGTAACACATAGTAGTTAGTGATAGTCACTCAGTCATTTCTGACTCTTTGTAACCCCACGGATCGTAGCCCGCCAGGCTCGTCTGTCTATGGGGATTCTCCAGGCAAGAATACCAGAGTGGGTTGCCATTCCCTCCTCCAGGGGATCATCCAAAGGACTGAACACAGGTTTCCCACATTGCAGGCAGATTCTTTACCATCTGAGCCACCAGGGAAGCCCCAGCACATCTAAGGACTCAGCAAATGTGGCTGTTTCCACTGGTGCTATTTTTATCATTCTCATTGTCATCTCATTAGAATATGAGGGTACTGTTTGGTTTCAACAGATCAAGGAGAAAGAAGTTGAATAGGGATGTTTTTAGAAAGAGCGGGGAGGCCTTTGGAGAAACTGAGTAGTGTCAGTCGGGCATTTTGCCCCTCCCCACTGAGTTCCCTTTGATGAGATCGTTAGGTGAGGGATCCAGGAGCCTGGTTTCCTGGCCCAGCAAGGACGATGTCCTGGGCTAGCAGGACCAGTCTGCCTTCTGTAGGGTCAATCTCCCCGCCAACCTGGCCCATCTCCCTCCCTCTCTTCTGCCCTCTTGGGCTAAACTCTGCTTTCCTTGTAAACCACAGCTGTTTGTAGTTCCATGCAAGAGGCTGGTCCTTATACCAGCCACCTTCTCTAGCAGGTCACAAACTCCTCTGATGACTGGGCCATCTCTGGCATTCCGGCCAGCCAACACCGCCTGACCCTCACCAGACTAGACCCTGGGAGCTTGTATGAGGTGGAGATGGCAGCCTACAACTGCGCAGGCGAAGGCCAGACAGCCATGGTCACCTTCCGAACTGGTAAGCGTCCAGTGTTCCCCTGGCTTAGGGTCTCTGTGGGTCTGAGCAGAACCACAAGGTCAGGTGGAAGCCCTGGTCACCTTGCTCCAGCTGTTCACCTTGAACTTTATCTTCTTTCTGGCTTCTGCCTCCCTGTGGTCTGTGTGCCCTGTCAAGGCTTTGGTCCCACCTCCCATCAGGAGAGGCACCAGCTGGCCTCTGGCATTCCTTTGCACCCTTCGCACTTGGGGGTCACGTGCAATTCCGTACCCATCAGATGGAGCTGAAAATCAGACCACCCTTCTAATGCCCTCTGTTATCTGCCCTCTGTGTCCTTGTCAGACAACCTGGTAGAACTTCAGGCAGAAAAGACTAGGGAGGGAGAGACCTACGCACATTCTCCCTTGTGTTGATCTCAACCCATTTCTACCCAGGACGACGGCCTAAACCTGAAATTGTGGCCAGCAAGGAGCAGCAGATCCAGAGAGATGACCCTGGCGCTGGAGCCCAGAGCAGCAGCCAGCCGGCCCACGGCCGCCTGTCCCGTAAGTCCCCAGCAGCCCCGAGGGTGGGGGCGGCAAGCGTCAGAATGGGACCCAGGCCCGCTGCCTCAGAAGGCTCACTGCTGCAGTGAGTGGGGCCCGGGAGTCCTTGTGACCCTTTCCTGGCCTCTCCCTGGTTGACCACAGGTAATGGATTGGAACTCTTCAAGAGCTCCTCCCTAGACAGTGACCTGGGGAGCCCTGGGATCTGATGCAGCCAGCAGGGCTGCAGGGCTGTGGGGTGGGGCTGGCTCCCGTCAGGAACAGGCCAAGTCTAGTCACATTACCACCACCCTCTCATCACTTCCTTCCTGACACTTGGATGGCCTCCTCCAGCCCCAGAAGCTCCAGACAGGCCCACGATCTCCATGGCCTCTGAGACTTCAGTGTATGTGACCTGGATTCCCCGTGGGAACGGTGGCTTCCCCATCCAGTCCTTCCGTGTGGAGTACAAGAAGCTGAAGAAAGTGGGGGACTGGATTCTAGCCACCAGCGCCATCCCTCCCTCCCGGCTCTCAGTGGAGATCACAGGCCTAGAGAAAGGTAGGGCCCTGGCCAACTGCCCTCCCTGGTCCCCTGGCAGCTGCCAGCTCCCTGGAGGAGAAGGGAAGCTTTGGAGGGTCTTCTCTCTGCTTATCCCCCACCACCACCAGGCTCTCATGGCCATTCTTGGTCGTGTTACCTCAGCCCCACAAGCCCCTACGTCTGCCTCCCTCTCTCCATAAATAGTCCCAAAACACCTCCTGGCTCTTTTCTGATGAGGGAGGGAGTCCTGGAGTTCTTTAGGGCTTGCTTTTGGGGAAAGACTGCCCAGAAGACCCCTCCAGGTCCTCAGCCTGCATGGGCTGAGCGGGAGGCAGGTGGTTTCTCCTGGCCCCCAGTTCAGGGATTGTCTCTCCCCAGGTACCTCCTATAAGTTCCGAGTCCGGGCTCTGAACATGCTGGGGGAGAGCGAGCCCAGCGCCCCCTCCCGGCCCTACATGGTGTCAGGCTACAGCAGCCGAGTGTACGAGAGGCCCGTGGCAGGCCCTTACATCACCTTCACTGATGCCGTCAACGAGACCACCATCATGCTCAAGTGGATGGTGAGTGGTCTGGTACAGCTGGCAGCAGAGTGACGGGACCAGGCCGTGTGCTGGACAGAAGTGGACAGCAGTGCGGGCGGGAAGGAGTCACCTTTCTCCCTTGGCCCATCCTTAGCTACCTCCGCTTAGGAGTTCCTGAGAATTGGGCCAGAGAGGCTCACCCTCACAATACCCAGGAAGCTTCAGAGGGGACTCTGAAGAAATGGCAGTTTGTTTCTCTAAGAGCTGGGGACTCCTGGGCTACATAAAATAACGAGTAATCTCCATGTCATTGTCCAGAGAGCCTGGAGATCATCAGAAATGTCTGTCTGGGTCCCCAGTGAATTTTAACCTCTAGGCTGGGTAATATTTCCATCCACCAGTGGTTCTGTTCACACGATGGTTTCTCTGCTCCATCGCCAACTTGTTTCTTCTTTATTCCCTGCAGTATATCCCAGCAAGTAACAACAACACCCCAATCCACGGCTTTTATATCTATTACCGACCCACAGACAGTGACAACGACAGTGACTACAAGAAGGATATGGTGGAAGGTGAGAAACCCTTGTAGGTTTTTCCCGTGTGAGGTAGTTTCCTCTTTGTCAGGGGAGCCAGAAACTGGTGAAAGGAGAAAACCTGGGCCAGGTGTTGACTGGCCAGGTGTTGACTCTTTCATGATGTTCTTGGGGTCATTGGGTTCATAGGCCCACATGCTTCCTTCCCAGGGTGATGGGACAACAGGACTGTGGGTGGGCATTCAGAACACTACCTCCAGTGGGGACCGAGCAAACACATGCATGATCATCACCACGTCTGACTCTCTCGGTCTCTCCCCCAGGGGATCGATACTGGCATTCCATCAGCCACCTACAGCCAGAGACCTCCTATGACATTAAGATGCAGTGCTTCAACGAAGGAGGGGAGAGTGAGTTCAGCAACGTGATGATCTGTGAAACCAAAGGTGAGTCTCTTCACGTTTGCCACTCTTCTCTCGCTCTTCCCAGCAGGTTGGGCAAAGCCACTGCTGTGTGTGCTGGATTTCTCTTCTCTGGAATGACTCCTTATCTTCCAGGTATCCCCCAACTTTGTCACTTTAACCCTTCTGTTCATTGGCCTGTGCCTCTTTATCAAGTACAAATGGGATGCCATCATGACGGTTTCGTGGAACTTGGGATTTAACTCATATGTGATCTCCTGGACTAGAACTCAGTCTTGAGAGCTTTCTATAAACACTTTATTCCCATGATAACATCTGGCACTTACACTGGTTGGTTTACTTAGTTTAACTACAACCCCGTGAGAGAAACCAAGCATCAGGACATGTTATACCTTGACCAAGGTCACACAGCCAGTTAGTGGGGGAGCATGCTGTGGGCCAAGTTCATCTAACTACAAGGCCAGACTCTCTCCCTGCACTGAAACACATTAAACATAGTCATAAAATAACAATTTTTGCACTTGGTCAAGTGGATAGATATTTCCATTTTACAAACACTGAAAGGTGGATTGCAAGAAAACAATCTGGAGAAGACAGATCTGAAAGGAACCAGGATGGAGACAAGGAGACAGTTTTCCTGGGACATCAGCTCTCTCTCCTGTGTGCCCCTCCTGCCCTGTCTGTCTCATGCAGAGAAGTGAGGCATGCACACACAGCCAGCAGTCCCCTGTCGGGTGACACAGAGTGCCCAGGGCAGAGAACAGAGCCCTTCCATGGGCTTCGCAAGGACCTTCTGGAAGAACTGAGCCTTCAGCTGGGTGGAGGGAGCCGCCTGGGGGACAGGACAAGCCTGCATGTACCTCCACCTGGTAGGAGTGGTGGCACTGGAAGCAGCGCTCAGAGAACAGGCCAGGGACGTTGGGAGGCAGTGGGATCATCAAGGACCCCGTGGGCTGTGAGGTGGAGAAGGGTCATTGTTGGATTTTTCAGGAAGGTGACTGTGCAGAACCGAGGGGCGAGAACTGGGGCCGTGAAGCAAAGGTGAAGAGAAGGTGGGTGGGTGTGAGTTTCTTTCCTGAGGATGTGTAGTGAGGACCAGGGATGTGGTGTGTTGAGGCTGAGAGAGAGCAAAAGTTCAGGGTAAACTTGAGGTTTTGAGCTGAGGTGGCACTGAGGTGGTGCCATTTATTGAGATTGGAAGACCAGCAGAGAACCCCATCCCAGGCGGAAGGAGCGAGGTGAACCACTTGGAGATGCACTGAGTCTGGCTCTTCTGAGACACTGGAATGCAGGTGTCCTGTGAGGGAGCTGGTCTCCTGCCCAGGCAGGGCCCTGTGTGAGGGTATTTGGCAGTCATCAGGATATAGGCTGAAATCATGGGAACAGAATAAGGAAAAAGAGAGTGTAGACTGAGAGGGACCAGGAGGATATCTCAGTGTCTGAAGGAAAGACAGGAAGACAAGGGCAAGGAGAGAGAAATATAAGCAGCAGCAGCAGCATACAGAGAGGTTGTGGGAAACCCAGAGGACTGTTGTATCAGAAACTCAGGGGAAAGACAGCTGGGAAAGGGAGTTGATGACGTCAGACACACACCCTGATGAGAGCAGAAGGATGAGGAGGTGCAACCTCATGGACTTTGGTGTTTCCCAAGCACTGTCCGTCCTAGGGAGCCCCAACCCCATGTTCCAGCTTAGACCCAGGACTTTGCATCTCCAATTGGCCCGGGAATAGCAGCTTCACATGGGGGAAGTTCTTCCATTTTCAGTTCTTTTTGGTTTTATACATTTTTTAATACTCTCTTCCCGAAGGTCCCCAGCTATTCTTTTAGGAAGTCCCTATACCACTTTTGCCCCAAAGACCCAGCCTGACCCTAGGTCTTGGTCCATAAATATCTCAGAATGTATTTTGAAATGTGAGGGTCAAGTTTCTTCAGCCACACCCAGTTTCACATTAGATGTCTGATTCATGCTGGGCTTGGACACCACACTCCTCACCAGAGGGACTGCCTTATGAGTTTGACCCCATTTCTCACACTCATGGAATCGGGGAACTGTTGTCCTGTTTGTTGTGAAAGAAATGTCAAAGAAATAGAGGCTGACGTGAGTTTTTGTCCTCATTACAGCTCGGAAGTCATCTGGTCAGCCCGGTCGACTTCCACCCCCAACTCTGGCCCCAGCTCAGCCACCACCTGCTGAAACCATAGAGCGGCCAGTGGGCACAGGGGCCATGGTGGCCCGCTCCAGCGACCTGCCCTATCTGATCGTTGGGGTCGTCCTGGGCTCTGTCGTCCTCATCATCGTTGCCTTCATCCCCTTCTGCTTGTGGAGGGCCTGGTCGAAGCAAAGTGAGTGAGCGACGCGCCTCAGCACCAAGGGAAAGGAGCCCGGGGCAGGGAGAAAGGAGGAGGGGCCTTCCAGCCCCCAGCCCCCTGGG
Organism: Antilocapra americana; assembly: GCA_007570785.1. NCBI lineage: Eukaryota > Metazoa > Chordata > Mammalia > Artiodactyla > Antilocapridae > Antilocapra > Antilocapra americana. The sequence continues at coordinate 44,333,031 of ML664161.1, read as the reverse complement.
TCCCAGGCACCCCGCTCCACACTGACGGGAGCTCAGAGGGGTGGGAGAGAGTCAGAGGGTGCTCACAGATCGTGGAAGGTGGAGAGAACGGAACGGGAGCGGCCTGTCCTCGCTGCATCCCTGGAGCTCGGCACTTACCTAGTCTGTCTCCTTTTACTGTCTGAAGCTGCCACCTGACCACACGTGGACCCTGCCTCTTCCTGCCTGCTCAGGTCTGCGGCTGCCTTGAGCTGTCCCCCTAATCCTCGGTTAATCTGAGTTATCCACTGATTTCTGCTTCAAATGGCAACACCTCTGGTCACCTTGCTTCGTTTAACTATTGCGCTCCTTCTGTTCACTCACCACTTTGTTCTCCCAGACCCTGGTCTCCTCTCCTACTGCTAAAAAAAAAAAAAAGTCTAGCTGTGAGGAAGTGGGTGACAGGAAGACTCTCCCGAGAGAATAGTCTCTTATCTGGCAGTGTCAATTCCCTGCCTACCTCATTTGACCTGAAGTCCTCAGGAGTTTTCTGAGATTCATGTGGGACTTTTTTTTACCAGCTGCCCCAGGCCTCCTTGACCGAAACATAGCTCTATCTTGTGTTCTTCCAGAGCATACAGCAGACCTGGGATTTCCTCCAAGTGCCCTTCTGTCCTCCTCCTGCCAGTATACCATGGTACCACTGGGAGGGCTCCCAGGCCACCGAGCCAGTGGGCAGCCCTACCTCAGTGGCACCAACGGCCGGGCTTGTGCCAACGGGGTACACGTGAACAGGGCCTGCCCTGTGGCTGCCGTGGGCTACCCAGGCATGAAGCCACAGCAGCACTGTCCAGGGGAGCTTCAGCAGGTAACGTGGCTCTGGGAGCAGCGTGGGCACACAGGTATGGGTTGCCACGGAGGGGTGGTCGGGCCGCCTCCTGGGACTTCTTCCCTCCCAGGCTCAACCCTGGGCTGCTGAACAAAGGACGGGAAAGTTACCTGGACTCTGATATGACCTTCTCATCACTCTTTGAGCAGCAGGAGGATGTGAACAGAGTGCTGAGGCAGACCTTTCTTGGCAATGGATACAACCCCCACAGTCCACAGATTCCCAGGTACCCCGGCCTCCCACTCCTGAGCCCCAGAGCTCACTTTCTCCCTGGCTCCCCAAACCCAGCATCAGTCACTGAGAGGGGAGCCCTGTCGCACCCCTCAGGGATCCCCTCATGACAGCTTGCTCCACTGGACTCTGAGCCCGAGAGGGAGTTGTTGTGTTTGCAATTATGATGCCTTTTCTGCTCAGAAATTCTCCCCTTGCTTGTCAGTCCAGAGCAGCGCCACACAGCTGGCTATATGCACAGGCCCCTGGACACGACTCCACATCCTCTCACATACTCGGGACGCACATGGAATCAAATGGAAACTGACCAGACTTGCCCATGCAAATGATGATGTGGCACTCTTGATGTCCAGAGGGGAGCAAGCCCCGGCCCCGTCTGAGCTCTGCCTAGCTCTGGTGCCCACAGACAGGGGAGCAGCCAGGGGTGTGGGATCCAGGCCCACTCTTCCCCTCTGCTTCTGTGCATGCAGAGCACCCAGGTCTAACCCGGACGAGGGCACTTTGCTGTATACACTGCCTGATGACTCAGCTCACCAGCTGCTCCCGCCGCACCGGGACTGCCACCACCTCCAGGAGCAGCCTGAAGCCACAGGCCAGCCAGGCATGAGGAGTGTACCCCAGAGTCCTGGGCTGGAAGCCATGTGGGACCCTGTTTTTCACCCAGGTCAGTGCCAAGGGCAGGGCGGAATAAGATAGACATCCATGCCCTGGGAGTGACATGGAGGCAGGGTGAGAACAGTGATGCTGGAGAGTGATGCTTGGTAAAGACCATCCTCAGCTTATATATCCAGGATGGGGGTGTGAAGGGGAGCTGGCCGCCGCCTCCCCTGCGGAAGGCCCAGCAGATCTGCAGGAGGGTGTCAGTTAGGTCCAAGCTGTGTCCTCAGAGACTGAGAAAGGGTACTTCTTCATTTCAGAGAAAGAAACCTTTTTGGTCTCAGCATTTCAAGGCAATTCGCAAATTCCTGCTGCCCCTTTCATCAAAACGAGGGTCACTTTCTCATCACTCTGAAACACCTTGCTTTGCTGGGTCCGACGTCTTTATTAAGGAATGAGGTTGCACCCATCATGAAGAAGCCAAGTTCTCACATCATAGAACTCTGTGCTTCCCCCATTCCCTCCAGGGGACTCAATGCACTGCAGCCCCCAGCCCAGCCACTGGCTTTCTTTATGCCCATCTTTTTGATACCTGGTTGGGCACAGGCTGGTTTAGAGAATGAGCTGATGTTTCTTAGCCTTCATGGAGTGGATGCTAGGTCATGTGCAGATCCTAGACCCTGGCTCTGGAAGAGGATGTTCCAATACAGGCACCTCCGAGAGGCAGACCCCATTAGCATCCACACTGGCCTCCCTCCGTCTAGGGGGTGAGTTGTGAGTGGGACAATCATGGCCAGAAAGCATGGGGAGGCTGGACCGGTGTCCACACCTAGAAAGAGTAGGACTGTCTTGCACAAGTTTCTGGGCTCAGCCTACCTCATTCCCCACCCCCCCCACCCCCAGTTACAGGGTAAATGCAGGAGAATCTCCGGTTTCCGCCACTGCAAAGTGCAGGTGGGACGTGGTGAGAAGACCATGCCAGGTCTGTGACTGTCCTCAGAGAGAGTGCAGCTGTTCTTGTGTATCGATAGCTGTGGGTCTCTGTGTCTCCTCTTTAAGGCCAGTGTAGCCAGCTCCTGCTCCAGAGACCTAGCGCTGTTCCTGGTCAGGCTGGACCCTAACATTTCCCACTTCTCTCTCCCCGCAGGGCCTCCGTGCTGCCTGGGCCTCGTGCCGGTTGAAGAGGTGGACAGTCCCGACTCCTGCCCCGTAGGGAGAGGAGACTGGTGTCCCCAGCACCCCGCGGGGGCCTACGCGGGGCAGGAACTCGCGGTGCGGCTCTCCCCCAGCCCACCAGTGCACCTGTCGTCTTTTGAAACACCACCTCCTACAATTTAGGCAGAAGCTAATAATCCCACAAAGACTATATGTTATTTTTTTTAAAGAGAGGAAATTGGTATTTATTTTTCTATAATAGCCATATTTATCTATTTATGCACTTGTAAATAAATGTATATGTTTTTATAATTCTGGAGAAACACAGCAAGTCCTCACCATTGAGGTCTGAGATGGAAAACAAGCCACAACGTAACAGGCACCAACAGGCGAAGAGAAACACAGTCTGAGGAGGCAGTGTTTCCCCTGGACCCTGTGCCACTGCCCGGGGGGCTGCAGCAGGCCCGCAGAAAAGCCTGTGGAAGGACGACTCCTAGGCACACCATCCACAGTAGCCGTGAGAGAAACAAAGCCAGTGCCAAGGCATCAGAGCTGGAGCCACCCGTGATGGCGGCTGTATCTGATGCTGCTGGCGACGTTTTCCCGAGATGCCCCTGAGATAGACTGAGATGTGTATAGTACTGTGAGCATTAGCAAACCTTCCAGAAGCAATAATCTGTGACAACATATCTCTGTAAAAATAAACACTATAACGTCTAAATAAATGTTTAGTCTTCCCTATAACCTTCAGCGTAGTCATGCATGAGTCAGCATTCTCTTCAGATGTTAGGATTCAGTCTCAGTATTTGAAGAAACATCCACTTGCAACATTTTCAGATCCCTCGAGGAGAGATCTGGAAAAGGCAGCAAATGTTTCTGATTTTGTCCTTTTAAATGTTGAATGTCAGTTGTGTTTTCATCAGTACAGATGTGTGGTAACTGTTTGTTACCACAGACAGAGGGAGACGGGGTACATTGGGCGAGGAGAAGCAGATTCACCATTCTCTGACTGAACTTGAGGTAAAGCTTTGGGCAGCTCGAAGGAATGAGACTCATCTTTTCTATGCACGTGTGTGTTGACTATTTTCTCTAAAATCATTTAGTGAAGTGCTGTGCTACACTTGAATATACGGTGCCTGGTAAAACTAACTTCCCTTTTTCCCAAAGACACACCAACGCGTAGCCAGAGGACTTGACTCATTGTTTAAAATGAACATTTACTCACTGCCCTCCAACCAAAGGATCAACCTTTGTGTGTACAAGTGGTCAAATGGAGGCCAAAGCTTTTTGCTGAAAGCCCTAACACACTTTCAACTGTTTTCAGGAGGGAAATGTATCTTCTAGATTTCAGTAGAATTGAGTTACAGACGAAATGCCACTTGAGACACTTAATCCTGTTAAGAGTCATCAATGGCAGACCCTCGCTTCACACTCTAGTCACGAGTTGGATAAACAAAGTCCTAGGAAAGCCCCAGGAGTGACTTTGATGGTTCTGGGCAAGTGCACCCTCTGCTGGCGAGAAGAGGTTCTTGCAGCCTTTCTCCGTCCAGCAGCTAAATTGGAACATGGTTTTTAGAAAAGCAATATTTTTAAAATATTTTAAGAAATGAAATGAAGGACTATAAAGAATATGGAAATTATAGGAAAGGAAAAACAGAGCAGGGAAGAGAAGACTTCAGACAAGATTGAAGAAGCAGGGAAGATTCAGACTTCAGGCAGGATTGTGACTTCAGATAAAATCTGGCATGGAGAGCCTAGAGGAAGAGGGGGACAGGTCTCATCTCTCAGACCTGGGCTGTAACTCACCTTCTAGCCCACTGACTTTTAAAATCTTCGTTGGTTTTTTTTTTTAAATGCTTAATGATCCCAGTGGTTGTCAAAGTGAAGTTTTGGTGAATGCTGTGGAAGTGGTATGTTCCAGTGCTGTGCAGAAAGTAGTTTTAAAGAACAACAATGAATGCTTTTAGCTCCTCAAAAAAAGTTCTGGGAAAGAAAACGCACTTCTAAGGCAGGTTAAACAAGATAAATGTGCATATTTAGCCAATTGCAGGGAAAGATTAGGGTACCAGGCCTTTAAATTTTAACCTAGAAAAAACAACTTATATATTCAGTTTCATTGTGTTTTGCGTTTCTTTAGATTCAGGTTAATTAGTGTAGTGTCTTTTAAAAGTCTGACTCAGTCAACAATCAAAAGGAAGAGTAAGACTTAAGTGTGTGGGAGCTAGTGAGGGTGCAGAGTTCAGCTCTTGGCCAGGAGACCTAAGCTGCCCAACAGGATAGGCTGTCTTGGCAAAACGAGTGACTCGTTTTCCTATGAAGTTCCGACAGAGGGGCTGGGCTCTAATACAGTTTCTTCTTTCAGTGTTGATACTGAATGATAACAACTGACCCACAAATAACTTAGACTGATTTTTGGCCTCTCTCAAAGGTGGCTGCCTTCTCTAAGGGCACAGCAAGAGGCAGAGAACAGTTTGCTCAGGAAACTAGGACAGTCTATCACCAGTCAAGGCTGTGCCCTGGTGCTCTCCTGTTTGGTATTAAACCTCCCAAAGACTCAGATGCTCATACTTAGTCATAGATGCAAGGACTAAGCCTGGGATCAATGAAATTAAAGCTACCTCCATTTCTTGTCTAATTCAAAGCAAGAATGAATTAACTGTATTGTCAAATTCCAAACATATTGTATGAAAGCTTAATATTTGTAAGCTTCAGTGATTTTTGTCTGGTTCAATTGGACAAAAAGTAATCTTGACTGGTCTTACTCCTAAGTTGATATACACATGAATCCTTGACATGGCTCTTCTATAGACTGAACTCATTCATTCTGAATAAGGATTTCAGAATGAGAGGAAGCCTCAGAGCTTATCTAAATATCTTATTTATCTGATAATGAGGCCCAGGAAAATAGGGCCTGGCTCTCACCACAGCAAGGGACAGTGTCCTCTCCAGGACCACTCACTGTATCCAGGCAGCTGCTCAGGGTGGTGGCCAGCCAGCCAGTTGAGTGAGCAGGTCTGGTGGTATCCCTTCCAGTTCCAACCAAGCTTCAGGTGGACACAGCCCCAGAGCACAGTTTGACTGCAGCCTCGTGGGAGATGCAGGTTGGAAATGCCCGGCTAAGTGGCTCCCAGATTCCTGACCCTTAGAAACTGGGTGAGATATTGTTTTACTTAATTATTCCTGCATAAAAGTTAAAACACTCAGAGCTAAGAATAGCATATTTTTCTTAAACGATTGAAGGGCAAACATAGTTTAGGGCGAACAGAGAAGGTGGTACAGGGTGCTGTCCAGTGGAGAGGCTACTGCATCAGAGCCCTGTGCTGACGGGTACAAACGGTAAGCTATTTGGACCTCTTAAATAGGAAGATGAAAGGACCTCAGACACAGCAGGCCAGGTGGCCACCTCTAACATATATGTATTCCAACAAAGAACCCAAGTCCTGTTTATAATTCTGGCAGGCAGATCAGCAGGCTAGCCACAGGTTAGGAAGATTTGACTTTGCTGAGTCACTTTCTACATTGGTGCAATATTGCCTTCTTTACCTTCTTTACCTTTCCTTTTCAATAACCATTTCACATTCTGGGACAGCCTCCAGAGAGGAACTCATTAAAATGGACATGTTACTAGACCTACAGGAATCCAACTGTTGGTGAAATCATTCTTAGATGAATTCCAATGACCACTTACCCCCAAACCAAAAGGAGACTCTCAAAACGTTACATACAATCAAAAGTTATTATTAGAGGTGATCTCTCAGTGATGGAATCTATTTCATTACTTCCTTATCTATATTAAAGCCAGCAAACGACTCAAGTAGAACCAGAAAGAAAATGGCACAGGATGTGAGAAACTATAGGAAATGCTGGTAGAGCTGCAGACACTTTCAGAGAAGAGCCTCTTTCTTAACCATTTTGCAAAACACACTTCTTTGCTCTACCCAGAGCTGAGGAGTTTGCTAAAACTCTGGGTGATTCAGGAAGCTGATTATTTCTTGCTTTATGCCGGCCAAAGGCCAACTGCTCTGTTCTTTGTATCCATTTCCTGAATCCTGAGCCCTTAAATAACTGACTTACAAAGTTAACAGTGTCAGAATTCTAAGTTACATTTCTTTTTCTCAGATACCCTTTGTTGGCAAAATGGTTTTTTTGTCATGTGTTCTCTCAGAGAATACCTGATAACGAAGTTTATTTTCCAAGGATTTAACCATCAAGAAAAGGGGGCTTTCTCATGGTTTGCTGAAAGATAGATTTTCTTGCCAATGGCTAAACATTCAGATAACCAAAAAACAAATTTTACAAAACAGGGTATATTACTGATGCTTTCTGATGGTTTGAGACACCACTTCCTGAGACTTTATATTCAATCCAGTTGGTTCCAGGCACATCTAAAATGGTTCAGTTCAATATAAGTAGCTGTTGAGCATTACAGTGAGTCCTGAGATAACCAATTGGGGGGAAATCATTAAAACTACATGACTGGATCCAGTTTACTTTCAGATATGTTCACTTTAAAACAGTAGGATTGTTGCAGACCACAAGGAAACAGAACTTCTGTTGAATTGTGTGTCAAATCATGGATGGATATGAGGAGAAAGCAAACTTAAAGGCCCTGGGACTTCATTCATTCTCTTGTGGACGATGAATCGGGGGCAGGAGGAGACCACCTTTCTTACGCAAAAGAGCAATCTCTTCCTTTAAGGCCTGAATCCTTTTGGCTTGGACTTGGATCAGTTCAGTGACCCTTTCTCTTGCCTCAGTATCTGCTTTCCGAGGGCCCTGGAAGGCATTGCCCTGTTGAGAGAAAACACCTCCCTGCTTTAAGCATCATTTGGAATATGGAAAATTCTCTGTCTTCATTGCTTTGTTAGGTGTGCCTGCCTTGCAGTCAACCTAAAATAGCCACCGCTCTTTAAGAAGCCTTCAGTTCTTTCACTGAAATCCCACCATTGGAAATGTGTCCCTTTGTGCTAATAAGCAACTCTTACATGCAAAAATCCCCTTTTAGAGGGTAACTGATTAAGCTGGTTGTCAGTCACTCATACCCTACGGGCTCATTGCTGGAATTCTGAGGTAAGATATCTCCTTCTCCTATATGGCTCGTATCATGAGTAGATTCTCACTAAATCTGAATGCACATTGAAGGAAGGAACATAACACCTAGTATCTTCCCCCTTGCCCACCTTCCCTGCAGAGGCTATGAAAGCTAAATACTAACCTTACCCAGTTCCTCTTCCAGCTGGTAGATGAGGCAGAAAACATTTGCTTGCTTTCTTAATGAAAGGGACAAGAGGCTGGCATTTGGGCATCAACAACAGAGCCGAGGCAGCCTCTGTGACTCTGAAGGGAATTTCTACCAGTCACCAAGAGAATCACAGAGATACTGGCCATGACCTCATGGCCCAATAAACCAAAACCCCTAATTCGTCTCCTGCAGACTTCTTAAGTGAGGAAAAGTGCCCCTATCTGTTTGAGCTACTTACTCTCTTTTGTTACTTATAGCTAAATGCATGCCCCTCTCCCCTCCGTGCCTAGTCAGTCTAGATGGTCACTCTGAAGTCACCATAGTTTTCCCTCATTCTCCTTACCATAGCCAAACAAATTTTGGCTACTCTCACTTTGAAATGTCTTTGGCCTTGCCATCTACACCTCACTCCATGCCTAGAGTGTTGTAATAATAAAGTAGTGGAGTCAGCTTGGGAAGCAGACAGACCTCAGTTAAAAAACAAACTTCTCCACACATTAATTAGCAGGTTACTTCACCACTCTGAGCTTTGAAAATCGATATTTTGAAGAGTCAATGACCTCACCAAGAGAATGAGACCATACCTATAAAGCTATGAAGAGACACTATGTAAAGAGATCCAGGTAATAATTTTCTTTCCCTAATCTCCTGGGTCCAAACTCTTTCCTTGCCAAGGTATCTGGATGTTCAAAGCACATCAAGTCAAGAGATGTGTATTCATGGCCAGCTCTGAAGGTTCTGTCTAGGCATCATCCTTCCTGAACGCTGCCTTGACTTTCAGCTCAAAAATTGTCTAGTGGATAAAGGGTCTTTGACATTCAGATTCTAGTCTTCCTCTCTAATTCTAGTTATAAACCTCCCAAAGCCTTTTATTCATTCTTTCTTTTGTATTTTTGCTCAGACCAGTGATTCTTCAAGTCTAGCCTGCATCAGAGTCCCCTGGAAGGCTTGTTCTAGATTCTGGGCCAACTCCCAAGAGCTTCTGATTCTGTATGTCTGACTGGGCAACCAGAATCTGCATTCCTAAACAAGCTCCCCAGGGGATGCAGATGCCATTCTTCACGGAAACACTTTGAAAGCTCCTGGTTTAGACCATTTCCTGGGAGCTTAAAAAGTGAAAACCAAGAGAATAACAGTATTTTTGCAGAAACTATTAAAATATTGTAGCATATAGTTTAGAATATGCCATACCTGTGTTTGGTTCCTAGAAGGCAAGGCTTAAATAGAAACTTTATTTTTAAGAAAGTATCACCACCACATACTATGTATTAAGTATTACTATGTTAGCCTCAAAAAACCTATCAGAGCAAGTTGAAAGCCATAAAAAGTAAAAGTGTTTTAATAAGTAATGTGGTTTAGACTTTAGGTCAAAGGAAATAAACCAATATTGAAAATGGATGTTTGACACCAAATTCAGGGAGCATGTTGACATTGTTATTTACACTTAAATAACCTTACCTCTCTAGGGTCAAGGCAAATCCCCTAATCAGTACTTTCTGTTTGAATTCATAGCACCCAATAGGATACAGTGAAGCTAGCCCTTCAGGCTCATTGTAATGTAAACAGCATCAACTCAGTGTCCTCAGAGACCCAGGTGGGCCAAAACCCATTCAAGATCAAGGTTTGTTTAAAAGCCAGCACTTAATATTCTTATGAATAACTCCCTTTACAGAACACCCCTAATTCTGACAAAAAGTCTAAAGAAAAGGAACATACCTGCTGGTTCTGTAGAGTATTCAGTTGCGAATCAAGCTGCTTCTTTTCAATACACAAATCATTCATCTGATGAAGTTTTTTGGTGTGTTCTTTTGTCTTCATCATCAATTCCCATCGAACTTGAGCAATCTTTTCCTACCAGGACAGGAAGATGTAAAATAGACTCAGTGGCTCAGAGAGAAAACAAAAACAAGTGTCCAGATTTGATCAAAACTGTCAAGCAAGTGGAGTGATATGCACCTGAAAGTGAAGTGTTAGTAACTCAGTGGTGTCGGCTTCTTTGCGACACGATGGACTGTAGCCCACCAGGCTCCTCCATCCATGGAAATCTCCAGGCGAGAATACTAGAGTGGGCTGCCATTCCCTTCTCCAAGGAATCTGTCTGACCCAGGGATCAAACCTGGGTCTACTGCATTGCAGGCAGATTCTTTACTGTCTGAGCCACCAGGGAAGCCCAGAAGGTTTTCTTGACAAACTAGACTTTAAATTCTACAAAGGCAAAGACCATGCTTATTGTACTCACCACCTGTCACGTACACAGTGACTGCTGCTTAGTTGCTCAGTTGTGTCCAACTCTTTGCAACCCCATGGACTGTAGCCTAGCAGGCTCTTCTGTCCATGGAATTCTCCAGGCAAGAATACTGGAGTGGGTAGCCATTCCCTTCTCCAGGGGAATTTTCCCAATCCAGGGATCGAACCCAGGTCCTCCCACATTGCAGGCAGATTCTTTACCATCTGAGCTACCAGGGAAGCCCTATGCACATAGGGAAATATAGTAAGTCAATAATATAATCAGAAGCAGGTGCATCAGGTGTGGTTTGATTAGAGAAAAAAAAGAATGTAAGTAGGCAAAAATAAGATGGAGATATGTATCACTCCACTTCTGAGGAAGGATATTAGTATGCTGACTGAGTGCTGGTGTTCATTAATTAAAAGGGAAAATGACCCTTTAACCAGAAACTTTCCTATATCACCTCCCCTCCCCACCCCGGTTGGCCCAGATTCCTCAAGATGACCAGCTTCAATGGTCATACATCTGCCAGTGGCTTTCCTTTGTTACCCTATTGCTCCAACAAATTATTTTAGATTGCACATATTATCTCCAGCACTACCCTGATAGGAACCAGTCCCACTGACACCAGCACTGGATTAATTCATTTCTCCACAGTACAGTGACAAATCTTAGATAAGAAAAGATAAGAACCTCAGAACCTCTCCTCCTTCCCTATCTGCTGTTAAGTCAGAAAACTAGAGAAGCTGTGTGATTGGTGACCTTATAAAATCTTTGTAAAAGCCCCTCTCTTTGAATCAGGCTGTAAGTAGAATACTGCCTCATCTCATGGCTACAGGAACAGTGTAGGCATTTAACATTTAAGACCCTACCAGCTAAATAATGCATACCTTGTTATAAAATCTATTACTTAGAGATGCTTTTCTAATTTTCAGAATGGAAATGACATGCAAAAGCTATATAGAATTATACAAGTAGGATCCTCAGAGCATTACCAGGTGCTACTAGTGATAAAGAACCCACCTGCCAATGCAGGAGACATAAGAGACAGAGTTTGATCCCTGGGTTGGGAAGATCCCCTGCAGGAGGGCTTGGAAACACACTTCACTATTCTCGCCTGGAGAATCCCATGGACAGAGAAGCCTGGTGGGCTACAGTCCAAGGGGTCACAAACAGAGGGACACAACTGATGTGACTTAACAGGCACGGAGTACAGCAGTTCATGTCTGACACTTAGAGCGTTTATACATTAATGCGGACCTCAGAGTGAACCTCTCATCCTTCATGCCATGCTGCCCTCGTATTTACATGAATCCTGGTCCCCAGACTCCAGGGCTGGTGCTTTCATCCCAAGATAGACCAGTACCTCCAATTAGGTGAATGATAAGGAAGCCAAGACAGACTCAAGACCATGGGGGAACTCAGTAGGGTGCATAGGCCTGTGAGATGCTCTAGCTATACAGATGAACAGATGCTCTGCAGGGACCCCCTGACTGCTCACCAGGAGTTCTCACCTCTGCCCAGAGGGTCACCTGCCCTCTCATCCTTACCTCCCACATTTTCATTTCCTTTACGTTCGATAGCTCCTTTCGAAGCTTTTTGATCTTTAGTTCTTCAAGCGTTGTATTCACAGAAAGTGTCTGAAGGGCTTCTAGGTTGACCACGCGGCCAAACTTGCTAATCATCAGTTGACTGACTGTTTCTTCCATTTCTAAAAGAAGACAACCACTGTCAGGCTGTTCAGAAGCTCCCACTGTGATTAATGAACAATACCATTCTAAGGAACAGCTTTTGCAAGATGACGGTGGAAGACTCTCTGTTACCAACTGGGTTCTCCTCTGTGACACTGCACCTACTGCCTTCCTCACTTAGAATGCACGTTGCTGTTTTGGCTTTTCATCAACTTCAAATTCCCGTGCAAAACAGACTCACCTTTCCCAGGTGACTTATACACTCTGGTCTGCCCCTGCTCAGACTGTTCATGGGCCCCAGTGCATTATAAAGCCTTTGGGTTTTAATTTTTTATTACTGATCTCTGTAACATCTTGTGCTAAGACTAAAATAGGTACTGAACAGAAGTTTCCATCTCCAAGTAAAAACACTGAAATCCTGGCAGTGGCTCACAGAGTCCTACCTGCCCTGCCCATTAGCTCTCACACCTCTCCCGTTCACTCCAGACACCTTCTTACTTCTCAAACATTCTGGGCTCACTTGGGTATTCTCAAAAGGAATCCTCTGGAATTACCCTGGCTGGAATTCTCTTCCCAATCTAGCCACATGGCTGGTTCCACACAGCCCATTTTCTGAAAACAAGCTGTGAGACTGGTGATAGACTCATTTCCAGTACACTCATTTCTGAAGGGGTAACCCAGTGTGACTTGTCCTCTGACCATTAGGGAGAACCACATCTTAGCAAGTACATCACATTTACAGAGAACTCCTCCTTATCCTACAGGCCTCAGCACTCTTTCCCACTCCTTTTAATTTTTTCTTCTTAACAGCTCTCTCCATCCAACATGCAACGTTTTACTTTTGTTTTACTGTCTTTCCTCAACATGCTGCTGCTAAGTCGCTTCAGTCGTGTCCGACTCTGTGCGACCCCATAGATGGCAGCCCACCAGACTCCCCTGTCCCTGGGAGTCTCCAGGCCAGAATACTGGAGTGGGTTGCCATTTCCTTCTCCAGTGCATGAGAGTGAAAAGTGAAGGTGAAGTTGCTCAGTTGTGTCCAACTCTTAGCGACCCCATGGACTGCAGCCTACCAGGGTCCTCCGTCCATGGGATTTTCCAGACAAGAGTACTGGAGTGGGGTGCCATTGCCTCCTCAACATGGGAACACTGGAAAACCTGGAGAAAATTCCATTTGTGGAATTTTAAGAAAGTATAACCTTGTAACAAAATTTTCTTTGACCAGAGTCCCCTAAGTGAAGTCTGAAGGCCCTAACATATAACAAGATGATGCAACTCAGTTACTGGACAGGAACATGTACTCAGGTATAATCGTTATCATGACTGAGTGATAAAGGCATAATTGGCATGACTGCCATTTTGCACAATCCAGGAAGGGTTATTCATGTCTATTTTTGTGAGTGGCACCCCCATGTACTTGCATCATGTGGTGGCCATGATAATTAGTGATGCAAATGAAATAATGATTGGATTATTTGCTCTAGTGTATCTAGCCCTTGGCTGCCTGCTTGGCCCCCTCAGTAAGAACCTTGACTCCCCCCAGCTAGTCCATATATCAGGGTGCCCTCAAGTACTAGGACATGGACTCTGGTCTTTGCCCTTCCCACAGCTAGTATTCCCTGGGGACATAAAGCCTTCTGGAACACCCCCCAACCCCCATTCCCCCTCCCCATGCTACAAGCTGCGCTCTTCTTGAAAAAGAAGAGACCTTATCTTTCTACCTCCTGTTCTAAACTCTCCTCTTCTTCCCCGTTGGGTCTGGGATGGAGGAAGGCTCCAGTGAGTGACTGTGGTGTTTCTCATCACTGTTAAGCCTTTGTTCTCTGAGTTATAGGAAATGAACCCACTCCTAGTTTCACAGTCAGAATTAGAAGATCAGTCTTTAACTAGACCCACAACTTGCTTTCAGAAAACAAACCAGGGATGGGAGAAGAACTGAAAGCCACTAAATAAAACTTCTACTACACAGAACTATTTTTTTTAATTTCAACTAACATTCCAAAAAATATGAATACTTCATTTCATCTTCACACATTTCCCCAAACTGAGAGGTTACTCAAATGGAAACAAGTTTCTTTCCTCATTTTCATACTAGTTTGTTCCCTTGGTTTGACAAATAGTATTTCCAAATATAAACAACATTCACAGGCTACAGAAGCCAAAGGAATGTGAAGTACGAGAGAAACACTGGGGCCTCGAGGTTTACACCTGAGAAGACTCTGTGTCTCAAAAAAGTGTTATTCAAACATAGAGTCCTAACACGTATTTTAAAATTTTATAATCCAGCCACCCATCAGAGCAGAACGACCATCTCACTGAAGACTGACCTCTACAAATTCAAGCAACTTTGACTGACCACTATATTCTTCCCTTTTTCCTTTCCAAATTTTCTTTAAAAAAATATTTAATAGTGGCAAAACTCACAAAACAAAATGTACCATTTTAATATTTTGACAGTGCACACTTCTGGGGCTTCTCTTACTGTCCAGTAGTTATGATTCCATGCTCCCAATGCATGGTTCAAGCCCTGGTTGGGGAACTAAGATTCCACATGCCACATGATGTGGCCAAAAAACAGTAAGTGTACAGTTCTGGGGCATTAAGGTAGATGCTATTATGCCACTCGTAATTTCATTGTTATTAAAGTTGGAATACTTCATCACTTACATATATGTTCCATGTCTTTACTCCATGCATCTTATAATATACCTCAATTCCAGGTGAACTAAGAACATAAAAGTAAGGAACACTACTAACAGAGGAAACAATAGAAAAATATGACCTCAAAATAGGAAAGGATTTAAGACCCACAATGCTCAAACTATAAACAGATTGATAAATTAATTATATTAAGATTTTAAATGTCTGTATCTCAAAAAGATACACCAAATAAAAAGGCAAGATACATACTAGAAAAGATTCAAAATACATGTAATAGATAAAGACAGAATATAGGGGAAAAAAGCAAACTCCCTACAATCAATAAGAGAAATAAAAAACAGAAGTAAAAAAATGGGCAAGGTGTATAGCAGGCAAGTTTCATATGAGAACACAAATAAATGGCAAATAAGTGTATGTGAAAACATTCAACCTCAAGGACCGAGGGAAACAAAAAGCACAGTGGAATACAATTTTAACATATACCAGGTTGACAGAAATATGAAAGTCTAACATTACTAAGTGTTGATGAGACTATGCAGCCTAGGCAATTCTCACCCTCCTGGGTGGTGAAGGAAACAGTAGGAAGAGAAAACAGTGCAACCATTTTGGAGGACAACTTGACAATATGCAGGCGAGCAGAAAATGCACACACACCCCGTCTCACCCACAGTCCCCAGTCCTGGGGACTCACCTCCTCCCACACCTGCACAGGGAGACATGTCCAAGAAGGTTCACCGAAACATTGTCTATAATCATGAAAAATTACAAGGACCCTAAATATCCATCGACAGGCGGCCAAAGAAAAACTCTTATAGTCCGATGGCCTGCTGTAGCAGCAGTTAAAATGGCTGATTTTCTGTAGCGTTACAGGTTAGTCTCAAAAAACGGGTTAATGAAGTGAGTTGCAAATTATACCGAAAACATGCAAAGACACTTAGTGTGTTTGGATACATCTATATGTGTATGTACCTGCCTCATGGTTGATCCTGGGGAAGGAGAGAGCGAAGGATACTAGAAAAAGAAGGGCCATCAATTATATCTTCAGTGCTTTATTTCTTAAGCTTGGCAGTGGGTATTTTTTATATTTTTCTACATTTTATTAAACATAAAACCTTTAAAAATTATGAGAAATTGTTTCTATGACAACAGATTTGTCCTTTTTAAAACAGGAGAGTAACTTTTTGATAGCATCAGGAGAGAAAGTAGAAAGAGGGGAAGGTGTTATTTCTACTCAGTGGTTTGGATCTGTGATGACCTACTGTTTTCAGAGCTGGAGTTCCCTCTGTAATCAATAAACATTACTAGGTAAGCCATGGGCTTACTACTCACTCTGTATCATTTTGGCCATCTCTCTCTTTTCTCGGATGAGCTGCTTACGCCTCTCCCGGCATTCTTTGTTAAGTTTTTGCTGCTTGGAATTTTCCTCGTGGAGCTGGACAATTCGTTCTTGCAGTCGTCCCAAGGAGTGGTTGGAAAAGACCAAAGTTCCAGAAAGATCACTCGGTATTTCTCCAAATAGCACATATTCTATCTACAAAAGCATGACAAAACTGGTATCAAAATAGGCAAAACCCAAACTAAATGTAAAGTCATAGAAAGGGATGTGCTTCTTTTTCTGTCCCTTGTTAGGTCATGACCTTTGGTCTCCTAACTCTCACCACTGAGGAAGGTAAAAGCAGGAAGCTGCTTTCAAAAAGAAGTCACATTACATCCCTCTGGGACAGCAAATCTTTCCAAGATGACCACGCTGGATATCTACTGCCTAAAGATGGAACAGACATTTCAGGGCTGGAATATTTGGCAAACTGCTACAGACAGTTAATCCAGTTTGGGTCAGGTTAAACAAGATATATATAAGGCTGATCCATCTCAGTTTTTCTTCTCAAATACAGCTTTCTCTCTTTATCTGACAAAATACATTCTAAGGGGCCTTTGCTGATATGATCTCTGCATTTTAATGTAAGTTGTAATTCAAGTGGGATATAGAGGTGAACAAAGAAAAGGGAAAAAAGTATTTTCCTTTTATCTTAACCTTCCTCATTAACAAGTAAAGAATAAGGGAAGATAATTCTTGCACCATTAGTCGATGTCTATTTAAAGAAGGTGTGAAAACTGACATGTGTCCAAGATACAAGAAGATTTCAACCTCCAAGCCATTCCTTTAAGTCATAGGTTCCTCATTGCTTCAGACTTGAAGTGATTCAACTTTGAAAGTCATAACCACCATCAGGAAATATACATGTTTTGATATTATGCTTTTATAACAATCTCAGAAGGGGTAAGAAATGTTGGGGTGTCATTCTGCAGGTAGACGTCTCAGATAAGGACTGCCCTTTTCCCCACCAGTGTCCCATGAATCTTTCTCTGGAAAAGTCTGAGAGTGATGGCTCTTCTGCTCAAAGAGGCAGGGGGGCAACCTCCAGCTTTGTCACCTGGTGGAGCTTCAGTGGGATCACAACCAGCAGTTCATTCAGCCGCTGCTGCTTCTCACGTTGATAAGCCTCCAGGGCCTCCTCTGCTGCGTTCAGATTGGTTGCCACAACTTTTACCTGTAGAAAGCCCCAAGTGCGAGACGTTGACAAGATTCGGTGAACACATACCCATGGTGGTAAACAAAGCCATTTGGGGAGGAAGGAAAACTATGAGCTGGATCTGCCTTGTTGGGCTGGATTAAACAGATGATCCCAGACTGCCACCCAGAAGTGTGTGTTATTCTCTTTCTGCTAAGTCATGAGCCACACCACTTTTTCAATTGTCCCTATGACCCCAGAGTTGCAGAGATTTTGTGAATGAAAACGCAAAAAACGTGTTCCCATCTCCCTTTTATTTTCTGCAGGAAAATCATCTCTCACCCTGTAGAGTCTCTGTAAGGATGGTTCAAATCTCATTTGGTCATAAGGACCTCAATAAATTAGCGAAGAAAGCCCTTTATGATAATGAAATTACCAACTACAGTATTTCTAAAGTACATGCTTCATCTCCCAAAATATTTGAAAGTTTTCCAAATCATTTCCTTTTTGCAAGCAGAGAAGCAGCCTACCAAAAACCTTTCTGAACACGAGCCAAGTGATGCTGCTCTAGGAAAGAGTACCTAAGAGGGAAACTAAGTAGATATGGCAGAAAAAATCAATACAACTGTACCAGAAGTTTAGCTTAGTGGCCTCCCAAAGGAATGCATACACCTCAGAATGTCAAAGTGATCTACTGGGGTCCAGAAAGAAAATGGAGTTTCCATTTCTATTTATTTTTTTCTTATTCTTTTTATTTTCTGTTTTTGCAACTGTTTCATAATACATGAAATATAATTAGTACAACAGTTTATGGGCATAATTTGTAAATAAATATATATGTATCGTGGGAATATGTGCTCCACATTTTTTTTTTTTTTTACTTCCAGACGTATGTAATCAAAACAGCTTGAGGGCCAATGATTTAGAAAAAGAAAGTTCCAATCATCAAAGGGGCAATGGCCCTCAAAGACATCTGTAAATGGATGCGACATGGGAAATGTCTCTCTTCTAACAATAAGTCCTAA
Source organism: Antilocapra americana (assembly GCA_007570785.1). NCBI lineage: Eukaryota > Metazoa > Chordata > Mammalia > Artiodactyla > Antilocapridae > Antilocapra > Antilocapra americana. Next base: position 44,314,848 of record ML664161.1, on the reverse strand, counting down.
CTCATGCCATCGCTATGAAATAGCAGTGTTATGGCTAGACAGAGGTGTAGCATGTTGGGAGATGATAAACAGACCTGAAAAAGGCAGAGTAACGTACTTTTTTGGACAATGTATCGTGTTCCTTTTTGAGGTTATCAATCATTTTTTTTTCTTCAACTAAAGCCTCTTCAATGTCCAGCCTTTTCTCCCGAAGTTGAAGGGCCAGTTCAAAGAGACCCATATCACAATCTGAAAAGACAGACAAAACAAAAAAGCAGTTCCATTTGTTAGAGCATATAGTAATAAGTGTGGACTTTGGGGCTTCAGAATTATTAATGTCCATCTACTCCAATAAGGTTTCACTACACTTAGGGCTCCAGGTAGAACTTATTAATGGTATTAATAATCATGACAGAGACTTTTCCTGCCAGTCCAGGGGCTAAGATTCTGAGCTCCCAATTCAGGAGGTCTGGGTTCAATCCCTGGTCAGGGAATTAGATCCTGCATGCCGAAACGAAGATCAAAGACCCCAGTGCTGCAACTGAGACCCAGCATAGCTAATATTTAAAAAGAAGAAATCATGATGTTCTGGGCCAGGCTTTGGGCTGGGTGCGTTATATGCCTTAGCTCATTCAAGGCCCACAGGCCCTGCAAGGTCAAAACTATTGTTCCCATTTTAAAGGCGATGGTCGTTAAGGCTCAGAGACGTCACATAGCTGAAGTGTGGTAGAACAGGATTCAGATACAGTCCATGGGGTTGCAAAGAGTCGGACATGACTGAGTGACTTTCACTCACATAAGAATCTTAAGACTGTAAGAATATTTCAGACTGGTTTCACCAGTGAAAACAATGAATATAAATTGCCAAGAATCTTCAGGAGACATAACAATTGCTCTTAACAAACAGGTTTGAAATATGAAAATTTAATGGCTTGGCAAAAAGGGAGTTTTATAAAAATACACATATGTATTTTTACATATACACACATACATATACATATATAAATTTTCTCTTTCTCAGTAAAATGAGACTTTCTGCATAATTAATGACTGAATTAACTATAGATTGTCTGCAGATTATTTAATTTTGTACTCATAAATAGCAGCCTCAAGAAATAGGAAGTAAATTGTCTAGAGAATCCCCAAAAGTATTCATTAGACTATACTTTATGCTTATTATACCATCCTCTCCTTAAATATTATTATGAGACAATTGAGAAATCAAAAAAGAGGATGTTTTTGGTATTATCATCCATAGTCAAACGTCACAAAGAATGCATGGTTTTATCCAACTTACTTGTTGGGCAGATAGAATCATCAAAAACCTCATCTTCAGATCCAGACTCATCCTCATCACTCTCCAAGCTGGATTCTTCTTCACTTGATTCTTCACTTTCCTCCTCTTCATCTAAGGAGAGAGAAAATCACTGTTAATAAGCAGAGAAGTTCTGTGTTCAGATGAATCCCAGATTTTAAAAATAAATCATTTTCAATGAGTTAGTTACTAGGAAAACAAGGGGTGAATAAGGAAATTATTCAATATTTTTAGAAGAATTTAAAATAGTTAAGGACACAGGGACCACAAACTCAAGGGCCTGCAGAAGGTTATGCAATCAATGTCAGTGTATCGAGTCAGAGAGGGGTGAGGCCAAGCTGCCAAGCTGCTTGTGCTGTGACCTGCCTAATGCACCCTTGGTTATGCAGTCCACAATTCCTAAATCATAGTGCTCTGACAGCAAAGAGGATTTTCATACCTTCTCTGAACTAAGTAATACTAGTTATTACTAGTTGTGTGCCTCTTCCACTCAACTCTACTCCATTTTCTTTTAAAACACTTTGAGTCCATGTATGAACAATTAACAGTTTCTATTTTATGGAACATCAAAAAATATAGAGATAAGAAGTGCATTTCATACTCACTAGAAAACTTAAATTAAGATGTCTCTTAAAATTACTATTAGTGATCTGTACCACCTTATGAAATAAATGAACAACATTTATAATTAGGCTTTAAAATTCTTACATAGACTTCTGCTCTCAGGAAGATGAAGTAGATCTACTTCCCCTATTCTTCCCACTAAATATAGCTAAAACCCGTGGACATTAAATATAAAATGAATACAAGAAAACTCTGAGAAGTGGAAAGAAGGAGGCAGATCTACAATGCACTTTGAATCCTGAGGATCAACACTGTGGTGGTTTCCTTGGATTTTCTTTTTGCCCTATATCTCTGAGGTGAAGAAGACTAAGTTAGTCTAACTTGAAACACCAACAGGTAGGGACACAGAAAGGCCCAGCCAGAACCTGCTCTCTCCAGCCAAATGAACAGGAAAGAGGCAGATTAGCAACACAGAAAACTTGAAGAAACACCACACAAAAACACTGTGGTCCCACTCACACCCACATTGGCAAAGGCCTAATGGAGCCTAGACAAGCCAAAACATTTCACATAAAACAGTACGATATAGATTATTTGCAAGTGCTCACAGAATATGCCCTTGCCAAGCTGTAATGAGGCACCTCACCATTCCAACTAGGATGGTGTCAGAAAAAGTCAAGTAAGGAGTCAAGATATTTATTCTTGCAGACGGTAACCAGTCCCCTTACCCACCAATCACCAAGACATCTTTGGCAATCACAGTCTGGACCTGCATTCTCGGATGGCAGTAATAAGGTTCTCTTCACCCTCCCTGCAGAGCTGGTGTCAGAAGAGACCTGGTGGGGAGTCAGGACTTCTACCACTGCCCAGAGGTGCCAAGGCCTTCCCCACCATGCTGTCAGTAGAGACTCTGTGAGGAGCTAGACCTCCCATCTGCACACAGAAGTAACAAGGAGATCGCCCTTCCCTTTGGTGACAATAAAATGTGAGGACCTCCACCTGGCAATAAGGAGGGGGCACCCATTCCTTTCTCTGTCAGAATAGTGTTAGAGAAAGCCAAGTAAACCAGAAGATTTAAGTAAGATACAGAGTTTAATACATAATATGAAAGGTTCCAGGTTTTAGCTGAAAGTCATACCAAGAACCAGCAGGATCTGTAACTGAATGAAAAAAGACAATCAATAAATGTTAACACCAAGATGACAGAAACAGAATTATCTGACAAAGTATTTTAAACATGCAGGATAAAAATGCTTCAGTGAGCAATTATGAACACACTTGAAGCAATGAAAAAACAGAATGCCTCAAAGATAGAAAGTATCAGGCTTTTTATTTATTTATATAAGGAAAAAGTAAATGGAAATTTTAGAACAATACAATAATAAAAACTAAGGTATGGGGTAAACAGTAGAATAGAAGGGACAGAGAAATGAATGCATTAACTTGAAGATGGAAACATAGGAATTAGTCAATCTGAGCCATAAAAAGAAAAACTGAAACAAACAAAACCCAAACCCCAGAGCCTCAAGGGCCAATGGGATCATAACGAAAGTCTAACAGTCATGCCATCAGAGTGCCATGAAGGAGTCAGAAAAGAGGAGGTCTTTAAAAGGACTTAAAGAAATAATGGCTGGAAATGTCTCAAGTTGGGCAAAGTACATAAGCCTACAGATTAAAGAGCTTGAATGTATTCCAAAGAGTATAATGCCAGAATTGACACTAAATCACCTAACAGTCAAATTTATGAAAACTAAAGAGAAAAAATACTGAAGGCAAAGGAAGAAAAGTGATACTTCACCTACAGAGGATAAGCAATTTGAATATCAGAGGGTTTCTCACAAGAAAACATGGTGACCAGAAGGAAGCGGGCAGGTATTTTTTCAAACGGTGAAAGAACTATCAACCTAGAATACTACATCCAATGCAGAAGTCTTTCAGAAAAAGAGGGGAAATCAAGACATATTTAGATTATGAGAAAAATTTTTTAACGTGCCACCAGTATACCTTTCCTAAAAGAATGAATAAAGGAAATTCTTTAAACAGAGGGAATTTTTTCTTTTTTTAAAACAGAAAATTTTGAGTAAAAATATGGATAAAGCCTATATGGATATGCTTTCCTCCAAGTGTTTAAATTATGTTTGACAATTGAAGCAAATTATAACATTGTCTGATATGGTGCCAGATGTATGCAGAGGAAATATTTAAGAAAACCATATGATAAATGAGGAAGAAATTGGGATATAAAGGTAGGTAGGAACAACAGACTGGTTCCAAATAGGAAAAGGAGTACATCAAGGCTGTATATTGTCACCCTGCTTATTTAACTTATATGCAGAGTACATCATGAGAAACGCTGGGCTGGAAGAAGCATACGCTGGAATCAAGATTGCCAGGAAAAATATCAATAACCTCAGATATGCAGACGACGCCACCCTTATGGCAGAAAGTGAAGAAGAACTAAAAAGCCTCTTGCTGAAAGTGAAAAAGGAGAGTGACAAAGTTGGCTTAAAGCTCAGTATTCAGAAAACTAAGATCATGGCACTTGGTCCCATCACTTAATGGGAAATAGATGAGGAAACAGTGGAAACAGTGTCAGACTTTATTTTCTTAGGCTCCGAAATCACTGCAGGTGGTGAAATTAAAAGACGCTTCCAACCTAGACAGCATATTTAAAAGCAGAGACATTACTTTGTCAACAAAGGTCCGTCAAGTCAAGGCTATGGTTTTTCCAGTAGTCATGTATGGATGTGAGAGTTGGACCGTGAAGAAAGCTGAGCACCGAAGAA